>JASEVX010000011.1:64583216-65050164 GCA_031761405.1 Serripes groenlandicus
AGAGAGAGAGAGAGAGAGACCGAGAGAGAGAGACAGACAGAGAGACAGAGAGACAGAGACAGAGACAGAGACAGAGAGAAAAGAGAGAGATAGATAGAGAGAGAGAGAAAAAGAGAGAGAGAAAAGAAGAGAGAGAGAGAGAGAGAGAGAGAGAGAGAGAGAAAGAGAGAGAGAGAGAGAGAGAGAGAGAGAGAGAGAGAGAGAGCGAGAGACATATATATAGAGAGAGAGGGAGAGAGAGAGGGAGAGAGATACAGAGAGACAGACAGACAGAGAGAGAGAGAGAGACAGAATTACAGAGAGACAGATAGAGAGAGACATAGATAGAGAGACAGAGACAGACAGACAGACAGACAGACCAGCTTACAGAATGTTGATAACAAATAATTTTAAACTGAAGAAAATAAAATATTATATTATGGACAATTAAGTTCCGTACATGTATATTTTCATTTAGCATAGTAGTCAATTATTTAGGAATCAAGTTGTGTTGCAGACTGGTACGAGAAGGTCAAGAAACACAAAGTAAGGTGAATTGAAGACCGTAATATCACAGAAAAATCTTCAAAATGGTGTTGAACTCAAATCAACATACATATACATTTTTGCCTTCATTTTTAACTATTGAAGGTTAGACAGGACATTGTGTAAAGTGACACACTTATCAATTATGTAGCTATCCTTGTTTTTGTGCCATTTCCTTCATACCTTTTTGAAATATGATAATATTAGGACAACAATTTTAAACGGGGCCTTAGTTTATATCTGAGTTCTCAACTTATTATCCATAATAAATCACACGGTTTATTTTCTATTCTGCATTTGTTATAATTGTGATTTTAACATATTGTCCAAAAAACAACACCACACAGCCGTCAATAGTTGTAACCTCCGATTTGAAGCGCCAAACGCTTATCAGCCGACTTATATTAACGATATGATATATATTTTTTGGCATTGAGACACAAATTGCATTTCCTACAATCTATGTATGCAAGATGTACACAACAAAATCAGTTCAAAGAAAGAAAATCAGCATTGCTTTGGAAGTAGTGAAGCCGAGCCCCAGAAGCTCATAGGTAGCGACATGGATCGTCAATCCTAGGGTTGTTAGCTCGACAGTCAACAGCCTTTCCGACGTTCGACATAAGTCACTGTGACCAACTGTCATTCGTGTTCCACCAATACAATATGTAGGCTTAACTGTCTATGTGGTAAAGCAGACAGTTGCTTGGAAAGGCTGTTATGTGGTGTAAATATGTGAGAAAGCTAAAAGAAAAACATGGGTAGGCCGCCGTAATATGACTGAAAAGCTTTTTGAAAACGGAGGTAAATTCAAATCAATCAAGGGAAGTACATACATGAATGTTATCCGTTTACCTGATGCGATATTTCAGAGTCGTCTGCATTGAAAACAAATACGAGGCAAGTTTTGTGTGACATCTGGACTATTAAAAATACGGTTTAATTAAAGTGTCTGCATTGAAAACATATGAGGCAAGTTTTGTGACATCTAAACTATTGAAAATACGGGTTAATTAAAGTGTCTGCATTTAAAACATATGAGGCAAGTTTTGTGACATCTAAACTATTGAAAATACGGTTTAATTCATGCGTCTGCATTTAAAACATTTGAGGGAAGTTTTGTGACATATAAACTATTAACAAACTATGGTTTCATTAAATCGCCTGCATTGAAAACATATGAGGCAAGTGGCGTGACATCTGAACTATGGAATCATTTATTCGTCTGCATTGATATGATATGAGGCAAGTTTTATGACATCTAAACTATTGAAAAACTATGGAATCATTTAATCGTCTGCATTGAAAAGATATGAGGCAAGTTTTGAGACATCTGAACTATTGAAAATACGGTTTAATTAAACTCTCTGCATTGAAAACATATATTAGGCAAGTTTTGTGACATCTGAACTATTGAAAATACGGTTTAATTCAAGTGTCTGCATTGAAAACATATGCGGCAAGTTTTTTGACATATAAACTATTCGAAAACTATGATTGCGTGACATCTGAACTATGGTAACATTTAATCGTCTGCATTAAACATATTTGAGGCAAGTTTTGTGACGTCTAAACTATTTAAAAACTATGGAATTATTTAGTCGTTGCATTGAAAAGATATGAGTCAAGTTTTGTGACATCTTAACTATTGAACAACTATGGAATCATTTAATCGTCTGCATTGAAAAAATATGAGTCAAGTTTTGTGACATCTTAACTATTGAAAAACTAAGGTTTCATGTATTAGGCTGCATTAAAAACCAACGAGGCAAGTTTTGCGACATCTTAACTACTGAAAACATGGTATCATTAATCGACTGTATTAAACAAATATGAGGCAAGTTTTATGACATCTAAACTATTTAAAAACTATGGTATCATTTAATCGTCTGCTTTAAACATTTATGAGGCAAGTATTGTGACATCTAATATATTGAAAAAGTATGGTATCATTTAATCGTCTTCATTGAAAAAAACATATGATGCAAAATGTGTAACTCTTAGATTCTGGACCATTGGTATAATTGTTTAATTAAAACTTTAATTTAAAAGTCGTCTATATCAGGTAAAGGTTATTCAATTGACTGACACAATCAAGACAAGGGTCAGAAGAAAGTTTGTTCAATTTTTGTCATTCTTATTTCGTTCAAAACTTATCTGTTTTGTTTTACGAAAAGGGTTTAAAAAATTTATTCAGGTATTGTTGGAATAAACACAAATATTTTTGTTCTCTTTTTCGTCGCCCTTTCCCACTTACAATAAATATGTAGCAGAGACGACTGTGAAAAAAATGAAGGCAAACTATGGAAAATCTCTTCAAACACGAGCTTAATTATTGAAAAGAGTGTGCCACCATTATGACACAAGGAGTTATGTCTTTTTAGCTTGATGTAGATACGCTTAAACCCGTCTACATGTTGTAAAGAATTTAACAAAGACCATGGAACGATTCAGAATTTGATTCAAAAGTCTCTGACACAGAATATGGAAGTGTTTCCCTATTTTGACTTTTGGAGAGGTTTTTTTCTCAAGTTTGTCCCATTATTTCTGTCTTCAACAGATATTACTGCAATGTTTATTTAGTTTTTCAGCGGGAAAACGGTTTAGTTCTCTACAACACACAGGCGACTTTTAATGCCTCTGAAACAATTCACATTTAAAATCATATCTTGAACCCAGACATTAAATTGATTTCCCCGATCTGCTTTGAATTCAGACTTAAACTATCCTAAACGTCATGGATTAAGGAAGATAATGAACTCTTTATACATGCAGACATCTTTGAACGCATCTTCAGCAGATAACTCTTGAAAAGAGTGTGCCACCATTATGACACAAGGAGTTATGTCTTTTTAGCTTGATGTAGATACGCTTAAACCCGTCTACATGTTGTAAAGAATTTAACAAAGACCATGGAACGATTCAGAATTTGATTCAAAAGTCTCTGACACAGAATATGGAAGTGTTTCCCTATTTTGACTTTTGGAGAGGTTTTTTTCTCAAGTTTGTCCCATTATTTCTGTCTTCAACAGATATTACTGCAATGTTTATTTAGTTTTTCAGCGGGAAAACGGTTTAGTTCTCTACAACACACAGGCGACTTTTAATGCCTCTGAAACAATTCACATTTAAAATCATATCTTGAACCCAGACATTAAATTGATTTCCCCGATCTGCTTTGAATTCAGACTTAAACTATCCTAAACGTCATGGATTAAGGAAGATAATGAACTCTTTATACATGCAGACATCTTTGAACGCATCTTCAGCAGATAACTCTTGAACACAAACGTTGCTCATAACATTTCTCCTTTGGCCACACTTTTTCAATTCCTCTATTAATTATATTTTCATTATTGATATTTTAAATAGTTTTGCCTCGCAGTGTTTAAAGTCGTCTGGTGTATACATGTCGTATGTGAGAAAGGGTTAGACAATTCAGTTATCACTAAAAGATAGTGATGGCTGGTCACTTGTTTGGCTATCTCGGTTTTAAAATGTCGTTGTATTAGTATCAACTGTCATGCTTGCGATGACTGTCGACGCCTCTACAGCAGAATGTGTAGGATGTATTGATTGATTGAGGTTAATCCAGATTTCAACTGTTTTTCAAACATGTCACGGCCGCCAGTTCACTTAAGGTGGCTTTCCTGGCGTTCTCGCACCTCGACACAACATTCTTTATAGGTACAATTAACTGGCTACCTTCTTCGTTGGCGGAAGACGAATGACGCTTGTCAATAGTTTATTGTTTTATAAGGCCATCGGCCCATACACAGTATATACAATCACAATACACAAACAATATTACATATGTTGTGAAGTTTAGTCAGTTTACAAATATTTCATATTACTACATAGTTTCAATAAAGTAAAAATGCCAAAATCTTTAATCACAGCCTTGAATAAATGCGTTACGTCTCTTAAGGCATGGTATAAAAACATAGTAAGATTGCTTATAACGGTTTCTTTCGAACATGACATAAGTTGAATAAATTTGATTAAACAGCCATTTATTGTAAACCTTTGTAAACAATTACTCATGTCAATCTACAGAAAGAATGTATGACCGAGCCGGAATTCGAACTCACGGCCCCTGAATTGATAGTCCTAGTCGTTACCGACTGAACTATCTTGTAGACGGCTAGGAAGTATAGTGTGTGAACAGGAGAACGTGTTTTTAATTTGTATCGAAATAATTTTACAGTACTCCTAGTAGATGCTTTTACCACATAGAAGTAAGACTTTCTATTTATGTTTTGTAATAATTAATGCAAGCTTTATTATTACCCGTTTGTTTCTACAAGTATATTATAACTCTTTTAATGTGAATTTATGTGTTAATAATATTATCATATTATGTTTGTATTAATGGTGACGTTTATGCACAGCGGGCTGGAGTTTGTAACATTACATATCACTTGTTATTCGTGTATAACGGTTCACAAAGGGAACCTTACCATCTCTCTTTTTCTAATTATGTTTAAGTGGAGTATGCTAACTGCAGTGATGCAAGATGGTATCAAACGGGTTTAAACTCGACATATCAGTAAATCCATCCATTCTTTTCCCTTGGGGGATTTAATCATCTAGTGACCATTCATTTCTTAGATATGTGTATACATAGTCCAACATATTTGACTTGTGTTTTAGGGAAAAGAGTTTCTTTTCAGTGACATGGTTTTGCAAAATAATCTAGATATTGGGTGATTTAAATGATAAAAGGTGGTTTTAAATTATTCGTTAGTGATACATTAACCAACCTATAAATAAATCAAATTTTCTAAAGATGCATGCATTTTATCATTTTTATTTATAAATACGGTGTGTGTGTCTGTTGAATTCAAAAGGTTTTAGATGTTTTAACTCTTTCAGCGCAAATGGCAATAAGAAAGGTTTTGCGAACAACACACAGATTCGGGTTTCTCACATGAAATCAGCATTGAGTTATCAAAATATTTCAAATCTCTTATAACATGAACAATTGAGTCGCCCGATCTTGAACATGGTCCATTAGCTCTTTGGAAAGACGACGCTGAAAGAGTTAACACGTACATTTATGGATAAATATGTATTTTGCAGACGACTTTGAAAACATCTAGGCGAATATATGGAAAATAAAGGAAACTTTAATTCATGAAAAGAGTGAGTTGAAAACATTGAGGCAAAAGGAGAAATTTGTCACAATGTTTTCAAAAGTCTTCTGCTGCAGTGTATGCGGAAAAAATGGGTTCAATAAATGAGCCACGTCCGATGAAAACCTACTGTCGGTTGCAGGCTTATCCCGACCTTCACGTTTGTAACTTGGCCCAAATGGTGGTATAATCATAGGTCTAGGTCTCCGAATGCAATTTATACCATCTGAATAGTCGGAATTATAATGTTGATATAGAGTTATAGGAAACATTAATGGAGAAATATCACGCTTTTGAGTAGCTAATCACTTTTCCACTTGTCAATTCAAAGTAAAGGCCGCCAACTTAAAAGAAAAGTTTGTCTTCGACATACAGCTCATGCGATTGCTACCTCATCCAGTACCACGTTAAGTCTCGTGTGATCTGTACAACAAACGGATAATATTGGCTCGGCTTTACCGCACTGATACAACCTGCCGATTCAGGTGCACCTATCTCACGGAAACAACATTATTAGCAATACAAATGTATACAAATGTGTGTATGTGCGTGTGTGCGTGCGTGCGTACGTGCGTGCTCCATTGTGAGGACTTACACTCGAGTCTTCGAAATATTTTCCTTTATTTCCATTCGTTTTAAGGATTTAAGTCGGTTCCTGTAAAAGTCCGAAGGTCCTCAATTTGACGGCTACTACAGGTACTCATACACACACTACGCACATTTTTATTCGTCACGTGACCTTGATTTGTGCTTAAGTAGAATGGTTTCTCCAACATAGAAATATTTGCAATTCTAGGACTAAAGTCTTCTAAATGATACACAAAACAACCTCCTCATTACGATGCATAAACTCAGGTCTGTATAAAATATGCAAATGAAGGTCCTCCATTTGTGATCCTCAAAAATATAGCTATTATGGGCACATCCTCATTTAGTTTTCAAGCATCTCTATACAGTGTAAGAGAAATCTGAATATTATAACATAAAACTGAGGTTAAAACAGGTTGTTCGACACTTTTTATATTCCGCTAAGTAGGCTGTTTCACCTAGTCCTCAGAACGTAGTGATATGTCAAGGTCCTCACTACCACAGGTATACAAGTATGTGTATGTGTGTGTGTGTGTGTGTGTGTGTGTGTGTGTGTGTGTGTGTGTGTGTGTGCGCGCGCGCGCCTGTCGTCAGCTGCATAGGGTGTCTTCATCATGGACAATGTTTGAGGGAAAGCTTTTAGAATAATATGCACAATGTCATTTTCAATCATCGGTTGATATTGCATTCATAGTTTATACCTTTGTAGCCCATTTAGTTGTATGTGGTTCCGTCGTCTGCTGCATAAACGTTTGTGTAAATACGAAATAAAACAGCTAATTTGCATATTAAAAAAAAGTATCGAATTTTTATTTCGTTAACGCGAAATAAATCGGTTTCCAGTGATCGCGTGCTTGATTGCTGACTTGTTCAAATTTAGTATGATGATGTTTTTCCTTTTTATTCTGATTTTAAAAACGTTTTAAACGTCTGACACATTTTAATGATAAATTAGATGAAATGTCGTCGAAAAGAAACACGTTTCATACGTTTGGAGAAAACACTTTTGCAAATAGAGGAATTGTTCAATCCAAGCAACATCTCCTCTCTTCCCAACTTCCAAATGTTTCCCGAACTTAAAAAGTCGTCTGCTGCAAACACGCTTGAAGTCAAATCAGCCCTATGTAATAAGTAAGACGAGAAGTACGTACATATTTACCTAGAAACAAATGAATACCGTATAACGAGAACACTTGCTTTTAAGGAAAAAGAATATCTGTGCATGTCATTTCACATTTGTAATTCTCATGTTTCGGACACGACTATATTTCGTTTCAATGAACCTGCCTTAAAAAAAACGGTTTCTACGGGGGAAAAATGCACCTAATAAGAATAATGATACAGGTGTAATACGCCCTCAAACCTGGGTGCTCAACAAAGACGCACGGTATGATCAAACCGTTCATATTTAAGTGTCATTCTCATGTTAATACGAATAATGATTAATGTAAAATTTAATACGCAAAATTATGTTTAAGTGCATATAATGCGCCCCACCGTAAAAATACTCCGACGGGCCCTCCTGATGAAACTACATCAATCCTCAATAAAGGTTCAGATCAGCCTGTGTAGACGCACAGTTCAATCGGACAGTTTACGTTCGAAACAGACAATCGACGGACTTTACGCTAACTTTATAAGACGTTTCTAAGGTTGATCCTGATTATCGAACTTACCAAAAGTCACAGTCATAATTATAATTTATAACAGACTTTCTCGTGCCTAGTTACATGCAGTCTATTTCTACTTTATTATGAACCGCGTCAGGCGACTTGGGGCCTTATTGACATTTCAACGTGGAATCCGTGGAATTTGCCACAATGATATCAACTGTATTCTAAAACTAAACGTTTAAAGAAAGAGACTTTCCAATTTGTTCACTACATGTTTCCAAAGTCTTCAGTTACAGATTTGTTGTATACGGGAAAGGTTGTATGTCTATATAACATTTTGGCCAAAAGTGAAGTCACTGGTGAGACTGTGCACAAACAGCCAAAGTCGCTAGACACGGCTCATATATGTTTACCTCGGCCGTATTACATAGATGCAATTACATAGAGATTGGGTTACAGGATGGCAGGCGGGTGGTGTTTGTCCCTTTCCATTATACTGTCCACAACTGACGTGTCTACAGCAGACGGGTGTGACAAATGTCTGTAAATGAAACTTTGTTACCTAATCGAAGTTGAAATATTGTGGGAAAAGGAGAACTTGCTCGTTTTGAGCAATTTCATCTGTTGTCACATTGTTTTCAATTGTCGTCTGCTGTAAAGGCGTCAGAAAGCGCTTGTATGTGGAAAAGGGTTGAAGCCGTGATAATGTTCAAGTAATGGTCATTTTCTTAGAATGCTGGTATGTGTCACTCTCGGATCCGTTTCCTGGACATGATTATATTTAATTTCTTTTTGTTCCAACATGTTTCAAAAGTCGTCTGCTGCAGATATACCTGAACAACGTCTGCATTTAAGAAAGCCAGAGCCATATACGATAGAAGAAATTGCATAGAGACTGGGTTATATAACGTATCCCTGACAGACTGATGTTATTTGACCCTTTCCCACAAAACACATCTGCAGCAGACGACTATGCAAACATCTAGGCAAAAATATTGACACTCTGTACATATAAATAGTATAAGTGTTGAATAGAGTTAAAACAATGTGGCAATGGGATATTTTGCTCATCTCGAGCAATTTTTCCTTTTGCCACAATGTTTTCAAAAATCTTCTGATGCAGAGGCGCCGAGAGCGTCTGTGTGTGGGAAAGGGTTAACGCTTGGCTTTATATTGACGTGTCTACAACAGGCGGTATTATAAAACCTGTGTAGGGGAAAACAAGAGATATTTCTCTAGATGAACAAGTTCTCCTTAATCCAGGATGGTTTCACGTCTGTATAAAAACACGTCTTCACTGCGTCCAGAAAATAACATTCAGTCTTGCCTTATATGTTTATAAGGAATCCGCCGTGGCCGACTGGTTAAGCGTCGGGGATCGTTGGAGTGCCTTTGTGCATGGCACATTTCCTAGTCTAGTACTTGCCCAGGGATCATGAATATGTGAACTGTCGCCGCGATATAACTGGAATAATGTTGAAAACGGCATATAAACCCATCGAGCATCGAGCGTGATTTATATGAGCTAAAAGCTTGTTTCGCAATCGATGTAAAATACATGTTTAAATAAAAAACGATCAGCTCTCCTTTGTTTGTCGATCATGATTTGAGAAATGATATTTGTCTTCTTTTTTTTTCAAAAACTTACATACACACTAATGTTGCATCTCTCTGGGCCTGTGCCAGACGAATACTTGATGCATTTCGATATAGTGAATACTCGGGGAATAAGCAGACAGTATCGCCAGATAGTCATGTTCAAATGAGCGGCACATCTGTATAGTCTGATCTCGATCTGCTTTGTTCGCTTGTTAGTCATAGAATGGTTGAAACAATATTCTGTTATCCATTTATATCCTTAGCATGAATGCGTTGGTTTTCCTGGAGCATTGTTCATGTCTATACATGCAATAATTACGTTAAGGTTTGTTTTCCTGGAGCACTGTTCATATCTACACGTGCAATACTTACGTTAAGGTTTGTTTTCCTGGAGCACTGTTCATATATACACGTGCAATAATTACGTAAAGGTTGGTTTTCCTAGAGCACTGTTCATATCTACATGTGCAATTATTACGTTAAGGTTTGTTTTCCTGGAGCATCGCTCATATCTACATGTGCAATAATTACTTAAAGGTTGGTTTTCCTGGAACACTGTTCATATATACACGTGCAATAATTACGTAAAGGTTGGTTTTCCTGGAGCATTGTTCATATATACACGTGAAATAATTACGTAAAGGTTGGTTTTCCTGGAGCATCGTTCATATATACACGTGCAATAATTACGTAAAGGTTGGTTTTCCTGGAGCACTGTTCATATCTACATGTGCAATTATTACGTTAAGGTTGGTTTTTCTGGAGCATTGTTCATATATACACGTGCAATAATTACGTAAAGGTTGGTTTTCCTGGAACACTGTTCATATATACACGTGCAATAATTACGTAAAGGTTGGTTTTCCTGGAGCATCGTTCATATATACACGTGCAATAATTATGTAAAGGTTGGTTTTCCTGGAGCACTGTTCATATCTACATGTGCAATTATTACGTTAAGGTTGGTTTTTCTGGAGCATTGTTCATATATACACGTGCAATAATTACGTAAAGGTTGGTTTTCCTGGAGCACTGTTCATATCTACACGGGCAATAATTACGTAAAGGTTGGTTTTCCTGGAACACTGTTCATATCTACACGTGCAATAATTACGTTAAGGTTGGTTTTCCTGGAGCACTGTTCATATCTACACGTGCAATAATTACGTAAAGGTTGGTTTTCCTGGAACACTGTTCATATCTACACGTGCAATAATTACGTTAAGGTTGGTTTTCCTAGAGCATTGTTCATATCTACACGTGCACTAATTACGTAAAGGTTGGTTTTCCTAGAGCACTGTTCATATCTACATGTGCAATAATTACGTAAAGGTTGGTTTTCCTAGAGCATTGTTCATATCTACACGTGCAATAATTACGTTAAGGTTGGTTTTCCTTGAGCACCACTCATATCTACACGTGCAATAATTACGTTAAGGTTGGTTTTCATCGGGCACCGCTCATATCTACACGTGCAATAATTACGTTAAGGTTGGTTTTCATCGGGCACCGCTCATATCTACACGTGCAATAATTACGTTATGGTTGGTTTTCATCGGGCACCGCTCATATGTACACGTGCAATAATTACGTTAAGGTTGGTTTTCATCGGGCACCGCTCATATCTACTCGTGCAATAATTACGTTAAGGTTGGTTTTCATCGGGCACCGCTCACAGGTACACGTGTAATAACTACCTAAAGGTTGGATGTCCTGGAGCATCGCTCATATATGTATTCAAATAGAATCTGTAAATTATCCCTTGGAATGATTAGAGTAACGTTCGTGGGAAAATTTACAACAAATCACTATTGGGAAGTGGACGATCTTTATTTTGAACAACCAATCGGATGTATCACTGTCAGTACTTTGATCTTCGTGATTGGATTCCACACGCATCTGAACTCACAAACATTCACCAGTAAACCATCACACGGTATAATACAGGTTATACACACAGTTTATATCTGTTTACAGGTTGTCCAAGCGGCTGGGTACAGTACCAATCCATATGTTACCAATTTGTCTCCAAGAAACCAGTCATCTTTGAAGAGGCGGACTCGACCTGCTGGGTAAGAATACACTAATGTTAAAAGTTCCCGTGTTCAAACGGTTTCGATTTATACTTTCATCCAACGAACATTTATTTACCTTCCCAGATGCAGATGTATTTTGGCTCATTTTTCTAATAACTCATTTGTTATAGTCAACAAATTGTTAAAAACATTTCTTCATAAAAGTAACGAACAAAATTTATTTGGGCCGCGCCAAGCGATTTAGGGTCATAATGACACTCTGCCTATTTGCATAATAAAAAAAGTGGGGCTTCAATTTTTTTGTTAGTAGGTGCATTTAGGTATACAGTCCAACCTTTGTATAAAGACCACCAATGGGAAGAGAACAAGCTGGTCTTTGTTTACAGGTGGTCTTTAATTGCAGGGTCATTTATTCATTAAATGAGTAAAGTGGGAAATAAAGTGTGGTCGCTCTAGACAGTGAATTTCTATACAAAGGAGGTCATTAACACGAATGTACAGACTCGCCCTGAGTATTCAATGTACGCATATGCTAGATGCGACTCGTCTTATGCTTGCATTAGTTTCAACTTATTTATTTGACACACTTGATTTCATCTTATATTAATCAAGCTCGATGTCTACTTCCTGGAGACTTAACCAGTACACGCGCCGTTTGTGTGGATAAATCCCAAAGTCTGAACCCGCTCATCACGGGACTCTAACCCGGGCCCTTTGGTAGGAGAGGCCGACGTTCTACCTCTGCACCACTGTGTTACATGCTTGCATTATAAACACATATGAACAGGCGCACATATACTGCTTAGTTAAATCCTTTCCCACATACAACAAAAAGCAGCAGAAAATTATGAAAAGATAACATTATGGAAAACTTCTATGAACGAATGTGTTATTTTTGAATAGAGTTGAACACATTGAGGCAAAAGGAGAAACATCTCATAATGAGCATTTTCTCCTTTTTATACGACCGTTTCTTAAAAACGGTACGTATTATGGTATGGTCATGTCCCTCCCTCCGTCCGTCCGTTCGGGTTTTCCGCACATACTTAATTCACACCACTCTCTCACTTGAATCGAACCCGGGACCCTTTGATCATGAGACGGGCAGTTTACTCATAAGCCACTGTGTCTCAAGATACGATTTGCAGCATATATAATTATTCAAACATGTTTCTATAACGTGGTTCATGTGTTTCTGTTTCAGTCCTATGGTGCAAGGTTGCTGACAATCAATGACTATTCAGAACATAAGTTTATATCTGATTGGCTGACACGGAATGATGTGGTCTTGTAAGTTTTCAATTTTTCGTATATGCTTTGTATGTTTATTTATACGAAGTTTAACGCTGCTTTCTACATATTTTTCCACTTATATTACGGCGTTCCCTGTGTAAGTTGTCAGTTCCATTGCACCAATTATCCTAACACCAGCGGATAAGTCGAAATGCTAAGCCACAAATCCAGAGCGCTAGGGAGGGAAAGCTATACCTACCATTTTTTAAATATTTGGAATGACACGGCCGGAGATCGAAGCCACGCCCTCCCTCACCCGAGGCTGAGGTTGTATTATTCGTATTTGTAGAAATAATCCCCATATACTTTACTATCTACTACATGTACATAGGAACATCGTCTGGCGGAATTGGATTCTTTTTGCATCTTCTCTATGGTATTTCCCAGGTATAGACGCTTTCTGACGCCTCTGCAGCAGACGACTTTTGAAATCATGTTTTCATATGGTCCTCTTGGTTTACATGCGGTATGCGCGTAAATGGCAAACTTTCACCACATTGTTTACAAAAGCCGTCGGCTACTAAAGTTTTAGATTGTCGTCTATATCAGGCACACGTTGTTATATTTCAGACGATATGGTTAACATGCGGTATGTGCGTGAATGGCCAGCATTTCTCATAATTTTATTTCAAAAGCCTTCTGATAGCAAAAGGTAAAAATGGCGTCAGTATCTGTTAATCCTTTCCCACATACAACAACTCTGCAGCAGAAGACTTTGAAAACATTTGGATAAAACTATGGAAAAGCTCTTTGAAAAAAATATAAGTTTAAGAATAAAGTTGAAAACATTATGACAAAAGGGGGATTGCTTATGATGATCAATTTCTCCTTTTTTGACAATGTTTTCAAAAGTGTTCTGCTGCAAATGCATCATCTGAAAGCGTCTGTATGTGGGGAAAGGTTAACGGTATGAGAATTGTTATTCTGTTCCAGTCGATCTACCTGGTTTACCAGCGGTATGTACGTGAACGACAAGCTGATCTGGGACGGGGATCTTAGCAATGACTACGTCGACAACAACTGGATTACCCCACCCATCTCTAGTTCTATCTACACCAAACTCTCCTACCAGTACAGTGGTATGTACGGCATGCTTACAATAAAAGTCCCCTTATCAATCTGGATTACCCCACCCATCTCTAGTTCTATCTACACCAAACTCTCCTACCAGTACAGTGGTATGTACGGCATGCTTACAATAAAAGTCCCCTTATCAATCTGGATTACCCCACCCATCTCTAGTTCTATCTACACCAAACTCTCCTACCAGTACAGTGGTATGTACGGCATGCTTACAATAAAAGTCCTCTTATCAATCTGGATTACCCCACCCGTCTCTAGTTCTATCTACACCAAACTCTCCTACCAGTACAGCGGTACGTACGGCATGCTGACTTATCTTCCATTAAACTCCCATTATCAATCAGAATTTCGTGTTATTGGTTTCAACTTTATTTCGGTTATATCACTGCGAAACTTCACTTATTAATGCTACCAGTACTAGGCTACGAAATGTGCCTTTCCAAAGGGCATTCCGCAATGACCAACACGACTGGCGATCAAGCCGGGACGCCCAGTTCCAAACTACTCTATTTACTCGGCCACGGCGGATTTCTCACGATTTTGTAACAGAACAGGATTATATAACCACCCAAAACACTTATCTCTGAGTATTGCTTAGTCCTTTTAACCTAGCATATATACACACTGCGTTAATACCTATATTTATGTAAATTCTTATCTCATTTAATAACAAATCATCTCAAACACTTTCTGACTTATTGTAAACTACACTTGTTAAGTAAACTGACGTTCTAATGTATTCATCATGCGACAGTTCAGTTTACACGAACTATAACGTAGAGTGTTGTACATTGGGTCGCTGGATTATATGAACGGTCACGAAAGAGAATTATTTTTTAAAATGTGTATGTAGTGATCTAAATATTGGATTCAAATGTCCGTCTTTAATTAACCCTTTCTCACATACAACAATTCTGCAGGATTTTATTGGATCTTGACACAAATATAAAAATCATTTTGAAATGAAAGTAATATTTTGTAAAAGAATTGAACAGATTGTGGCAAAAAGAAGAAATTGCTCATTATGAACACTTTCTACTTTTGCCATGATGCTTTCAAAATCGTTTCTTGCATATGCGTCAAATGTGTCTTCGAGTGGGACAGGGTTAAATTTTATACTATGCATTAATACACAGTGCTGCAAATACTATGAGTGATAGGTTAAATACGTATGATCTGTCCATATTAACGACCATAATTATGTATCAGTTTCAATTACGATATCAACATATTTGTAGATATGCCCATGAACACAGGGTATGGCTGGAAGTTAGCTGCACAGAGTCACCCTGCGAACTATATATGTGAGATACCACAGACGGACGCACATCCCATAGGGATGGTCAACAGAGATTTCGGTAAATATGTGTCCTTGACCTTTACTTACCAAACATAATCCCATAGGGATTGTAAATAGATATTTCGGTAAATATGTGTCCTTGACCTTTACTTACCAAACATATTCCCATATGGATGGTAACTGAAATTGCGGTAAATATGTGTCCTTGACCTTTACTTACCAAACATATTCCCATAGGGATGGTAACCCGAAACTTTGGTAAATATGTGTCCCTGACCTTTACTTAACGTACATAATGCAGTAAGGATGGTAACCAGAGATTTCGGTAAATATGTGTTCTTGACCTTTACCTACCAAACATATTCCCATAGGAATGGTGACCAGAGATTTCGGTAAATACGTGTCCCGTACCTTTACTTATCGTACGTACTCCAATAAGGATGGTAACCAGAGATTTTGGTAAATTTGTGTCCTTGACCGTAACATATCAAACATATTCCCATAGGGATGGTGACCAGAGATTTCGGTAAATATGTGTCCTTGACCTTTACTTACCAAACATTATCCCATAGATATGGTAACCAGAGATTTCGGTAAATATGTGTCCTTGACAGTAACATACCAAACATATTCCCATAGGGATCGTGACCAGAGATTTCGGTAAATATGTGTCCGTTTCGAGGTCGACTTGCTAGTACTACGAGTTCACTGTATGCGATATGTGTTCTTGTTCATGTTCCAAATGTCACGATACCTTCTTTTCGGGTATTGTACAACTTAAATACGAGATATACTTATATACATTGAACCCTTTCCCAACTGCAGACGCATTATGACGCACCGGAAGCCGACGACTTTTGAAAACATTGTGACAAAGCAATTTCGCCTTTTGTCACAATATTTCCAACCATTTTGCCAAGATGTATTCAAAGTCGTCTGCTTCAAATGTTGTTGTATGTGGGAAATGGTTAATGAATACATTCAGCCAAACATCATAGTACTAACAGAAAACCTATGCATTGCATCTAGACAATACATGATATGAGACGACCCGCGAGAAAACCAACATTATGGTCTCTACGTAATGTATCGACCCAGATCAGCCTGCTTAGTCCGCGCAGCCTAATCCGGGCGGACACTTTCCGTCTTAGGGGGATACATGTATAGAGTAATGATTCCTGAAATAGAAAATCTACAGGAGGCGAAAAGTGTCTGTCCGGGCAAGCCTGTGCGGCATGCTTAAGCTGATCCGGGTCGATAGTTTACGCAAAGTCCACATTGTTGGTTTTCTCATGGGACGGCTTAAATACTGCCTGCACATTGAGAATGTATTTGCCCGCCTTATGACACAATAGTTGGAATGTACTAGTGAAGATATACATCTCATCACAGGTTACGGCATTGGCTTTATGAATCCGGAGACGTTGCCACACGGACCGGAAATGATTACGGAGCCAATCGGTGTGGTCGTGTTCGGGACGGGTCAAACAATTCACCTGGAATGTGATTCGCACGGAATACCGCTACCTCAATACGCCTGGTTTAAGGGCACCAGCAGCCCACTGGAGATCAAACCGGGATCCAACACAAGGTAAATGTGCTGATCAAATAAAATTAGTATTTGAAAGTATCGTTAAATTACGATTGATTGATTGATTTATTTGAATTTACCCTTTTCCACATAAAACAAATCATAAGTATACAACTTGAAAATATCAACTTAAAAATGTCGAAAATGTCTCTTCATGCCATACTCATTAATGGATAGATTTGAAAACATTATGACAAAAGTAGAAATTGCTTATCATGAGTAATTCGTCCTTTTTGTCACAATGTTTTCAGCAGTCGTTTGCTGCATACAGGTCAAACAGCGTCTGTATGTGTGAACATGTTAAACCTCGTTTTCATCCATATTTCAGTTATAGCCATGCATATCACGCTGGTCATATTAAACAATAACAACATATCAGCCGACCCACGAGAAAACCAACATTGTGGATCAGTTTAAGCATGCCACGCAGGCTAACCCGAACAGACACTTTACGCCTCCTGCGGATTTTCTGTTTAAGGAATCATTACTCTATACATCTATCCCCCTGAGACGGAATGTATCGGCCCGGACTAGCCTGCGCGGACTGCGCAGGCTGATCCGGGTCGATACATTACGCAGTGTCAATAATGTTGGTTTTCTCTTGGAACGGCTCATATTACCTGGTTCTCTCGCGCCAATACTATACCCAACACTCTTCCCAGGCAACTGGCTTCCACCCCACACATGTTTAGAGGAAGTATAACATGCGGGTTTCTCTGCATGCACATCAAATTGTAAATCTTTATAGGCATCAAATTGACAAAATCAAGTAACTAATACTGTCCGTTCAAATTATACATTTGCTTATGTAATCTGATGTCGTATGTATGTTGCACTTAACCATTATGCGAACGTTTATATTGTCTGTACTGTTTTATTGTGACAATGCAACCTATTGTTCTGCTTTATACGACTTTAACCCATTCCAACCTACATCAAATCTGCAGCAGATGACTTCGAACACATTAAGGCAAAGAAGTGTAAGGCATTTATAAATAAAAGTATTATTATTGCATACAATAGCAAACATTGTGACAAAAGGGGAAATTGCTCATCATGAGCCATTTCTTCTTTTTGCACAATGTTTTAAACGTCGTCTCATGCAGATGATTAAAAATGCGACTGCATGTAGGAAAGGATTAAACAAAATGTCCGCATGCAGAACACTTCATTTGCCAACAAAGTACATGTACAATGTATGTTAAACCTATTGCATAGATACTTACCATTGCATTTACAAGCGACGGTGATGACACCAAGGATATGAATTAAGCCAGATAAGGATAGAACAACATTATATATTGAACACTGTGACCCAAGTGTTATAAGTGTAAACAAACAGTTTAAGTTTAAGAATGGAATTTGTCTCTATTCGCCAATCAATTAAAACTGGTAATAGTGGCTCCCATACTAAGTGATCGGGATTGCAGGGGCGTAGCTCCCTTTAGGCACTGTAGGGACGTGCCTACACATTTTTTCTAAAAATGCCCCAAAATGCAGCTGCGGCGATACACATCTGCTGCGTAAAGTAGAGACAAGATCAGCCTGCGCCGTCCGCGCAGTCTGATCCGGCCGACACATTCCGTCTAAGGGGGGATAGATAGAGTAGTGATTCCCGAAACAGAAAATCCACAGGAGGCGAAAAGTGTATATCCGGTTACGCCTGTGTGGTATGCTTAGGCTGATCCGGGTCGATACTTTTCGCATAGTCTACAATGTTGATTTCCGCACGCGACGGCCTACACATTGATTATTGCCAAGCTACGCCCCTGGATTGTGTGTGTAGCATTAAGACTGATGCATCGGTGTCAGGATATACACTACCGGTAGTACTGGTAGACACCAAGAACACGCCGTGATATAACCGAAATACTGTTGAAAGCGACAAATATCAACAAATAATCATTCATAGAATGTTTCAAGAAAATTCTGTTAAGCAGTATCCATTTGAATCTTTTAGCATTGAAGCACAGCCAGGCTACACGAATATAAAAAGTTTATTCTGTGCAAAGAATTTGTGCTTAAAAATATCTGATTTGTCTGAAGCAAATTGTCAAATTTGATTAATCAGAAGTACTAGTATTATATAGAGCATAACGTTTTTAAACAGAGAGAAAGCTTAGGTTTTCTCTCACGGAACACCGCTTCTACACTCTTAATTGGGGGTTACCGGCGTTCTCAACATTATTTATGTTATATCACGACGACAAAACACTTAATCATAGTCCTTGGGTAACCAAACCGGTACTGGGCTAGGAAATGTGCCTTGCACTCAACAATTACCACCGCGATTGGACATCGAACCCATGAAGCCCGGTTTCAAATACATACGCATATCATAAGTTCTTGGCGGATTCCTCATTAGTCGCCGGGCAGAAGCCCGCGACTTCTATTTTTAATAGGTTTTCGGAAATGACATGGGAGGGGGGATTATTATTAGAAAGAAACACATTTAGATGTCTTGAACATATTACAATTGTGTTTGTTTAAAAACACTAAGTAATGACACATCTAAAATGAAATAAATATTCCGATGATTTAGGTATTTTCAGTTTCTTTATTTTGACTCGCATTTATATTTTTTTGTTTTATTTACGAAGACAAAACAGTCCCTATTAGCTAGACTGGTATACTTTATTTTACACTATATACTACATGTTATCAAATTGCGATAACTACAAACCTTTACGTCGCACAGTCTAACATTTGTTTACATACTCGCGAATACCAACTGCGTAGATCAATCTCCTTTGCAGAGAGCCGCTCTTTACACTCACTTACAAATAGTAAATCATAGGTGATTTAAAATGTTCATTTGGTTCGAAACAAATGAAGAAAAGAACAAACCGAGATAAAACTGGTTTTAATAGAAAAATTACTTTGAACGAACACTCTCTGCCTATAATGAGAGTTTCAAGAACGACACCTCTGCGAATAAGAAAGAATCGGGTCTTTCGTACAAAATTATTTCGTCCTTGACAATTTTAAATGTGTCATTTAATTCCCTAAAGGCATATTGCTTCCGATCTGCATATTGTTATGCATCATTGACACAAGGGCGCTCATCATAATATAATTTTAAAACATGAGTAGTTTGTTATTTTCATTATAAAAAAGGAAGGAAATAATTAAAATAAATTAACATGTTGTAGGGCTCAGTTTATGTTCGAAATTAAGTTTAAATTATACAACAATTTCAATGAGATTTAACTGTTTAGTTGATATTATATTTCGAATGTGGTCTAATTTATAAATATTGGACTACATTTCAACATTTGTTAAAGTATGATATAATTAGGATGCCAAGCTAATATCATTTTGAGAAAAAGAGAAAACTCATGTCTTCAGCGATTTAACCCTTATCTCATTGTTTTAAAAGTAGATTGCTGCAAAGGTGTCCACTGTTGACTTTAATAGAGGAAAGGTAAAATGACGTGCTATTGCATGCAAATCCTAAATTGTCTGTTTTGTGGTTTTATTGAAAAATAATAAAATTCAAATATTCTGACAAACATCTTGAAAAGTGTATGTGGAATTCACAAATCTTATAATCATTCCTTAATGAAAGCACTGTAATTAGGTGGTTGAGTGTATGGTCAACCTACTTTGGAATGGAGATTGATCATAAACAATGAAAGGCTTCAATTATCATTCACTTCGTTAACAAAACAATGCAAGTTATGATACATTTTCACTTGACCCCACCCCTGATGTTCCAATATGCCCCTCAGTTGATAACTGTTTATTCAACTACTATACTATTAGTGTTATGCATAACTGCACTATGGATATTCGGCGACATTGATGCGTTGCATCAACTTTCTCTTGTACACTCTTTAACAGGTACACGTTAAGCGGCGGCAGGCTCACTATCCAGACACCGTCGGAGAACGAAGACGGGGGATTTTACCGATGTTACACCTACAACGACTTTGGTGGAATATTCAGTACCACAGTACAGGTCGTGTTTGGATGTACGTAATTTTACACTTTCCCCATAAAGACGTTGTCTGACACCTCAAAACGAGCAATTTCTCCTTTTGCCACAATGTTTTCCACTTTTAGTCATAGGATATTCAGTCAATTATAGAGATTTTCTACTTTTTGATAATATATGTTCAAAGTTGTCTGATGCAGATTTGTTTTATGTTTGAAATGGTTAATAAACTTGTTCCTCGTTGAACATACATATATGACAATGGTTAGAGGTTTTGAATATCTCCCTTATATTTAATTGCACGTACGTCAACCAATCAAATTTAATGTTACAGATAACGTTTGGTGTTGTTTCAAACAGTCTAAAATGTCAAACATTAGCGATGATTTTTAATTTTCGTTTCAAAGAGATTTAACATGTTTAGAAAAAAATAACAACAGTTAGATTAAACCTGCCCAGTGTTCGTGAATAAGGAGCGCTTTGAATGAATACGCTATCGGTTCTACCCTGGGGGTATAGAACGTCTCGTCTGAAGTCCCTAATTATTTACTCCCATTTGTTCATGTAATATAGGGTTAGTTTTGGTTGTGTTCTCATGACAGAGACCAATTCTTGTTTATAGTCTTTATTTTTCCATATCATGTCATTACATTCTCAAGTTATGTTCCTTAATTTGTGGATTGAATGATTCGTATTTCATACACTCACTTTCTACACTCTTTCCGTGTTTCTGGTAAAACTGTTCGCCAATAATGATTTCGACATTGATAAAACTCGATAGATCTTCTACTTTCAAAGACAAAAGTATTGAGTAAATCAGCTCTCTAATTGAATTACCAAAGTGTGTTTTCAACGAGTATTATTCAACTAGTCACTACGAAAGTGACCCTATAACTCAAGAGCGGCGTCAACCGATTTCGGTTCACTTCATATTGGCGAATAGTGGAGATTCAGATGAGCCTGTTCATCGACGCTGTCTCGCCAGATCCGTCACAATCCGTCAACATGTAACATAGTCCTGCAAGCATATTTTGAGAAACAGACTGATCGAGTAGTCACACTAGTAATACGTCATTATTACTTTTAACAATGCCAAACCGGAAAGTTAATAAAAGCCCAAATATCCAGTCCCGGCTTTCCCACGTACAGACGCTTTCTAACGTCTCTGCAGACGTCACATTTTAAAAACATGGCGACAAAACGAAAAATATTGAGCAATTTCTCCTTTGGTCAAATTGTGATATCTTACTAGCTCTTTTCAATAATTGTAATTGAAATATTGGATACCAGCAAAATACTGACTTTAACTCTTTCCCGCAAAGCACAAATCTGCAGCTGACTACTTGACTACTTTGAAAACATTTTGTAAGTACAATGGAAACGCTAACATACCGTGCTTATATATTGTGCCGTGATACGCACTCAGTACACCTGTATAAGTCGTGTTTATATGTCGTTATTTATCTTCAGATTTACACTCGTTTCCCCCGGTAAAGCCAGATGACCAGTGGGGTACAGAGTTTGAAGGAGTCCGAATAAGCTGTCTGGGACCAGCGTATAGTCCCGGTAAATATAATGCTGTGTGTGCATTGGTCTGGTATCCGGTGTTCTATAGTAAATAAGTACGGCTGGTATGAACCAAAAATGGCGACTAGACTGGTATCCGGCGTTCTTTATTAAATTAGTACGTCTGTCAGGAACCAACAATAGCGCAATGATTGGCCACCTCTCTTTATTTATGGCTATGCATATAGTAAATTAGTAAATACACAACTGTTTTTCGTAAGCTCTACGGTGGACCATTACAACTTGATGTTGGGTAGCAATGCATCAATATTATATAAAGAACCAAACTACATTCAGTGCTTGAATTGTTACCCGGTTGGTCCACGGAAAAGTTTGTCTCTATATAAAGAAATTTGATTGCTGCGCAATTTCCAAAGGGTGATACCATTATTTGCGTTTGCCTGGCCCAAATGAAATGCTAGATGCAGGTTACTCCAGACTTAGTGACCATTAGTATTGAGTTACCTGCCCCTATCATTACAAAATATAGGGTCAGGCAGATGACGATGCCATTTTGAACGTTGTAGCAAGCAAATAACTACAGAGAAAACATTTTCGTATGCCTAACCGGTTCAACATTCCAACCTTCGAAAAAATAGTTTGCTTCGTTTATGAATGCTGTTTCAAACAAGACGTGTTAATTTACTATAGAATGCCGGGTACGAGACCAAGTGTGTATTACCACTTTTTATAAACAATGTTATCCTTATACTAATTTACATTTAAACTATAATGTGTAAAATACACATACTAATGCGGCTGAATTGGAAACATGTAAGAGTGTTTTAGGACTTCATTTTTGAAAGATACGGAACGAATACGATTGAAATTGGTTTTGATCGCATGGTGTTTAACGCCACTTTCAATGGTGTTTCAGTTATATCACGACGTATTCTGGGTAATTTACCAGTACTTCCGGGTTTAGCAGACATTATGCTCTCCCCGCAATATTGGATGCCAAGGAGGGAAACAAATGCTACCATTGTTAAAGTTTTTCGAATGACATTAAAGTATCTGGTATGTCCCGGGCAGTATTCAAGCATAAGTATTCTAGTCCGCATCGGTGGTGTAGTGGTAGAGCGTCCATCTCGGGTACAGAAGGTCACGGGTTCGGTCTGCGGCCGGGTCTTTCGAAATACTTTTAAAACGTTAGTTATAGTTTTCCATCCGTGGTACTCAGGATTGCTTGGTTACCATTACGACTAACTCGCTGATCTTAGGATAACTGGACCAGTAATGCTGGAAACTTATCCAGGAAACGCCTTGATATAATTGAAACAATTGTTGAATACGCTGTAAAACACCGAATAAACAAAACATAACATTATATTCGTATTATTATTGATTGACAGCTGTAAAGTACGCGTGGTTCAAGAACCATGACACACACAACCACGTGTTCTCATCTCACCCCTACCATTTTGTTTCCCAATCCGGGTATCTCTACTTCTCCGAGGTTCAGTTTACGGACGATCGAACCTACTACTGTGTGGTGACGCTGGATAACCCGGACAACATGGTGGCCGACAGCTCACTGGCTCCAAGTAAAGTTAGTCTTGGGTGTAAACTACGGATCAGAAATGGAAGTAAGTAACAGATTGCAGCCGCTAATTACGAAAACCGACATTTTAGACTTTGCCCCACAGTCTGATCAGGATCTTTTCTGTTCACGATGAACCAGTGTTTTCAATTCTTGTAAGTGATTACACTTTCATTCATGTTTAGAGATATTACGTATGTTTTGCATAGTGGTTTTCACAGTCGTCTGCTGCAGTTTTGAAGTATGTGGGAAAGGGTAAAATCCGGGCAGTACAAGTATGTTTTTTTTATCGCAATTACCATTGATTTATTCAACATTTCAAAACATAACAAATATCTTGATTAAACAAAAGTTTGCAGTAAAAATATTTTGAACAACAATTAAAATAGAGGAATACTAGTAGTTCAACACGAACAAGGTTTCGTTTTCCTTCAATGTTTACAATCCTTTTATTAAAATTGACAACATTTCACATGTAATTTCAATAATCCTTGAGAGTAATCAGATGTACCTAACATAAAAACTATTATGAGGTTGTCAGTTAAAAGTTGTAATTTGCTTGGTGGATTCGAATAAAAGCTGTATTTAGATTGGTGGATTCGGCTTCAGTTGTAATTTGCTTGGTGGATTCGGCTAAAAGTTGTTAATTGATTGGTAACTTCGGCTAAAAGCTGTTATTTGATTGGTGAATTCGGCTAAAAGCTGTTATTTGATAGGTGAATTCGGCTAAAAGCTGTTATTTGATTGGTGAATTCGGCTAAAAGCTGTTATTTGATAGGTGAATTCGGCTAACAGCTGTTATTTGATTGGTGAATTCGGCTAAAAGCTGTTATTTGATAGGTGAATTCGGCTAAAAGCTGTTATTTGATTGGTGAATTCGGCTAAAAGCTGTTATTTGATAGGTGAATTCGGCTAAAAGCTGTTATTTGATTGGTGAATTCGGCTAAAAGCTGTTATTTGATAGGTGAATTCGGCTAAAAGCTGTTATTTAATTGGTGAATTCGCTTAACAGCCAGTTTTCTGTTCGGTGAACCGCCTCGGTGGTGTAGTGGTAGAGTGTCGTCCTCTGGTGCGGGAGGGCGTTGATTCGATCCCCGGGTCATATCACATGGTAGTAATGGATGGCATCCTTGGCGGTTAGCATTACGACTGAATGGCTAATGCCAGGATCATGGATCAGTAGTACTGGTAAAAAACAAAGGAAAAGCCGTGATATAACTGAACAATTGTTGAAAGCGGCCTAAAACACACAAAAAACACACAATATGTTAGGTTATTCTGAATACACCCAAGACGTAGTTACTCAGTTATTAACAAACCTATTTAAACATCCGATAAAGTAAACGGTTATATATTTACGATTGTTTTTGTTTTTATTTTACAGAAAATGATGGTAATTACGGCCCCATCATATATACACACGTCTTTCCAACGCCTGCGTTAATGGGATCGACCATTAGAATGGAGTGTATAGCATATGGCTCGTAAGATGATATTAAATATATATATATGTAAATACATAGGATCATAATATATAAATACATAGGATCATAAGATATAAATACATAGGATCATAAGATATAAATACATAGGATCGTAATATATAAATACATAGGATCATAAGATATAAATACATATGATCTATGATATAAATACATAGGATTGTAATATTATCTTAAATATATATATATAAATACATAGGATCGTAAGATATTCTGTGTTGTAGAGATAACTAAGACATCACTATCGCAAGAGAGGGTCGTACGATATTCTCTTAGATAAATATAAAAGCAAAGATCGGTAACGTGTTCTTTGTGTGATAGATAGAGACAGATGATCGTAAGATATTCTGTGTTGCTAAGATGAAAACAAAGAATCATGCAATGTTTGTTGGAGAGATAAATATAAATGATCGAGAGATGTTCTTCGTTGTAGTGATAAATACAAATGATCAAGAAATGTTCTTCGTTAAAGCGATTAATGCATCCATGTATATATATAATATTATTTCGTATTTTAACAATTCACTTAACGAAATATTTCAAAAATAATAATTTAATTTTACGAAATCATCATATTTTTTATAAAGATTTATTTTTATCAACGAAATACTTTTTCGTCGTTATAGTCTAATTACCACCATTTACTTATTCTTCACGCAGGTTACCATTAAGCTACAAGTGGCGCAGAGAAGACGGTCGACCGTTTGTTAAAGGTACACGGGCGGAGGCTCGGTCCCGCGTCCTCACCATACCAAATGCTCCACTAGAGGCTGAAGGGAACTATATATGTACTGTGAACAGACCGGGCGCTTCTAGATCCACAACGATCATTCTCGTTCTGGAAGGTATTTTTCTGTAGTATGTGTTTGTTTGTGTGGTGATTTTACGCCACATTTAATAGTGTTTCAGATAAATATTACGGTGTTTTCTGGGTATGGGTATTGCTGGAACACTTGTCTTGACACCAGTACATCCGTCATATTTCTATTCCCGAAATCCTGAGCGCCAATGAGAAAAAGCCACTACTATCATGTTTGAAGTCTTTGGTATGTACAGACCGGAGATCAAACCATGGTATTCTGCTCTTGACGCAGCCTTTCTAACCACTTCACAACCGAGGCGACTTTCTGTTGTAGATAGATCTGATGTTATTTACTATAAGCCGGGTGTCAAACCGGGACGGTCATGGTGGAGTGACCTTTGGCAAGGCACATTTTCTAGCCTATTACTGGTTTGTTTACCCAGGAATCACGAATAAGTGAACTGTCGCCGTGATATAACTGAAATCATGTTGAAAGCGACGTAACACCCCCAAATAAAACTAGAACAGCACTTTTGACATGGTGAAGCAAGCAAAGGTCTTTGGATTCAATCTTTCTGTGGACCAACCGAATTACCTTTTCAAACTTCGAAAATAGTTCGCTTCATTATTGATGTATTGATTCCAAACATCAAGTTGTATTCTTCCGCTGTACAGTTTACGTCAATCTGTTGTATATTTACTACTCATTGAACTCTTTCAGCGCCGAATTGTTTACAGTGGACTCTTCCATGTTCAAAATCGGGTGTGTCCATTTCTCAATTTATGAAAGTTTTGGACTATTTTGGTAACTTAAAGGCAAACAATGCTGATTTCAGGTGAGACAGCTCGTTACGAGCTGACACACCTGAATCTGCATTGTTTGCAAAAACCTCGATATTGCCTGTGGCGCTGAAAGAGTTAAACTATATGCGATAGCGATGTATACGGACAGGTGACCAATTAGTCGCCATTACTTGTTCATGCCTGACGTACTAATTACTGGATAGGACCGAGCCCCTGTAGCTCAGTCGGTAGCGACGCGAGCTGTAAATCCAGGGGTTTATAAGTTCGAATCGAAGCTCGGCAACATTCTTTCCGACGCTCGACAAAAGTCACTGTGACAAGCGTCATTCGTCTTTCACCAATGGGCTAACATGTGGAAAACATGTGGAAAGGCAGCCAGTTGCTTGGAAAGTATGTGGTGTGGATTACTCGTGTGAAAAAGCTAAGAAACACATGAGTAGGTGAACTGGCCGTCGTGATATAACTGAACATTTGTTGAAAACGGCGTTAAGGCCCTATCAATCAATCAAACCTGATTGGACAGGGTTACTTCCTTGATGTATATATTTTTTATTTCTCAACCGTACTTTGCCAACGTTATATACTCCTGATTGGATAGAGTTACATCCTTGTTGTACATGTTGTATTCCTCCAGCCAAACCGTACTTTGCCAACGATATAAAAGATGTGCTGGCTGATCCCGGACAGAAGGCCACGTGGTACTGTAAAGCTGTAGCCAGACCGGCAGCCATCTACTCATGGTATAAAGACGGCCAGTTGGTCAAAACCAGACAAGGTAAACTTTTATTTCTGTCTAAAATGACATAATTATGAGCCCGTGGTTACATGTAGTTGTCATTTCCGATCAGTGAAGGTTCAGACCAGTTTGTCCACCTGCTCAGACTTATGAGAATTTACACAAGATTACAGAACCTTCTTACAATCTTATGTACATGTAAGTATGATATGCACATTGTAGATCTGAATCTACACGGCTCACAAAAGCCAATGTGTTCCCTTTTCAATGGACTGGCTAATATATTGAAGGAAGACGTCACACTTTTCCGGAAACACATATATTTCGGTCTTGTAATTGATGTAAATGTTTGCCTTTTTTACATATATATGATATTATTGTTGCCATTTTACCATTTGCACATTTTCTTCATAATATTATAAATATTTCGTGTCTTATTCATAATGACATTAATTAAGATATAACCGTAAATTTATCCATTTCTAACATATGGATATATTGAATTGTATTTTGAGTACTAGTGAGTTGGAGTCACAACTGTGTGTGTATACGCATAGGAAGTCAATGAAAAATGTTTGATACACACATGGAGTTATGTCAAGTAGTCACATAATGAAGATAGCAGTTTTGTTCTGATAACATCAATGAAACACAGTAGTTCCGTCTTTGAAGCAAAGTACGATTAATCGGGCCACATTGTGTTGTGAACGACAACAGACATTGATATTTTATTTTAAGGACGTATTTCGTCTCTTTCGTCCATTCCGAATGAGTGTAATATGAGGACTATTCATAATCGCATACCACAACTAATTCACTTCCAATATGTTTGGTATATTAATGAACGTCGTACGAGGTAAAATCGAGATTACGAGTTACGCCGAAGAATGCCGATTGAAGTAGGGAGTACATCCGTCATCAGTGCTGTTAATTCAATTACTTTTCAGAAATAGGTTATTGGGTCGTCCTCCAGAAAAACTAATCTTAAAGTATGTGTGGCATGCGTAGATTAAGATCTGCCTATGTATTCATGTCATACAATCCAGATTTTCTATTTTTATCAAAGTTTTCTGTTATCAACTGACACACACTGCCAGATTAGACTGTACACATACGCACGTTGATCTGAATATACACTTATCGTAAATGCACAAACGATTGTGTTGCCTTCAGTTTCTCGTATCATAAGTTTTATGTCAGATAAATATCAGAACAACCCCCTCCCACATTGATCAAATTTGCAGCATACGTCTTTAGACATTTAAAAACATCTTGACAAAAATAGGGAAAATCTGTACAAATGAAAGTATTATTATTCAGTAAAAGTGAAAAAATTATGGCAAATGTTTTAAATTACTCTTTTGTTTATCGCTATGTCATTTTGTTTTCAAAGTAGTCTACTGCAGATGCGTCAAAATGTGTCTGTAAGTGGGAAAGTGTTAACAACAGTCAATCATATGTTCGATTTTCACGTATAGGTAAGTTAGAGATAACCGGTAACATCCTGGTAGTGTACAACATCCAGAAGGGCGATGACGAGGGGATGTACCAGTGTGCAGCCACCAATAGTCATGGTACCGCCTACAGCTCCGCCCAACTTAAAGTTATATGTAA
This sequence comes from Serripes groenlandicus, assembly GCA_031761405.1. Classification (NCBI taxonomy): domain Eukaryota; kingdom Metazoa; phylum Mollusca; class Bivalvia; order Cardiida; family Cardiidae; genus Serripes; species Serripes groenlandicus. The sequence continues at coordinate 64,612,481 of JASEVX010000011.1, forward strand.
GTACTAGCAGTACATGAACCTTTATTCATTGGATTGACCTCTCTACTGCATTAAAAAAAAACACCAGCAGACGGTATTGAGTACATCTAGGACAAATCTGAAAAATCTCCCTTAATTAAAGTGTTATTATTAAATATAGATGAAAACATTGTGGCAAAAGCAGTAATGTCTCATTATGTTTTTAAAACTCGTCTGTATTAAAGGCGTCGATAAGCGTTTGTCGTATTTTAGTGGCTTAATATTTCCATTTGCTTACACTGTCCTGTCTTTAATTTGAAAACGTCGTACAGCTCACAAGCATGCAACCATTTCCTTGCTAGTATATTTGATCAATCATTTGACAATACTTCGAGTTTTATTTCTTATGTATGTCATATAAGGTCAGATTGAAGCAATTCATTTTCCATAGGCGATCATTAAAGCATTGGTTGTGGCTCTTTCCCAATAATCCCAACAACCAAGAAACTTATATGATTCCTACAACTTTAAGGTTGACCTTTCAATTGTTTTTAGCTATGAGGTCATCCTTATCCGCAATGGGTTTTTTCTTTCAATTCCAGGAAATACATGTTGTTCTGAAGATGGTCCTTAAGGTGTCAATAAAGCTAAAAGATATATTTTAGTTAAGAATAAGTCACAGTGTAGTTTTAACAAGCCCTTTCAATTTTCAACAAAATCATATTTGTCCAATGGGAGACAACCTCAGTTTAAACGTCTAAAATTCTCTGTCTGGCAAGCCGATCCGAATTGCTTCCCTTTGACCATAAATTGATTTAAATAAACGTCTCCTTTACAATGCCAAACAGCAGTATATAAATAAATTTAATCGTCTGTTACACTTACTATCTTGCAGCCTTTGCACCAAACTTCAACCGTTTCCCAATGTCAACAACCGCTCTAGGACCGCTTGGTGGAAATCGAACACTGGACTGTAAGATCGAAGGAGCTCCGTTACCAGTTGTAAGTGCTCATCAGATGGTTAAATATATAGGTGTGAATAGGTTGATTTAACAGTTTTTCAGTCATATCACATACTTGTTTCCTGGCTTTCTCACACCAGTACTCAACACAATATACTTTCCATGCTACTGACTGCTTTTCCACATATACTGTAAGCCTATTGGTGGAAGACGAATACCTAGAATGATAGTTCATTAGTTTTTGTTTACCTAATACAAAGGCCTAAAAGGACGAGCCCCGGTAGTTCAGTCGGTAGCGACGCGTGCTGTAAATTCAGGAGTGGTGAGTTCGAATCCCAGCTCGGCCAACATTCTTTCTAACGTTTGACAAAAGTCACTGTGACATGCGTCATTCATCTTTCACCAATGGGCTAACAGTCTATGTGGACAAACTTAGAAAGTGTGTTGTGTTGAGTACTGGTATGAAACGCATGAGTAGCTGAACTGGCCACTGTGATATGCCTGAACAATTGATGAAAACGGCGTTAAACCCAACCAATGAATCAATCAATCAACACATGCCTAAATAAGTATTGTTAGTCAGCAAGGTAACTATTTATGTCAACTTAGTCAATAACTTAAATATGTTTTAACCCATGAATGGTGGAATGTGAGAGCGCTAAGTATTGTTGTTGGAAATGGAGCCAGTATGAAATCCGAATCTAATCAAAGCACTGAAAGTGCTGTGGGACGGTACCCATTGTATGAGGGGGAAAAGATGGTCAACTGTTCCATTTTTTGGAAAGTTACAACACAAGTCACATAATTTAAAAAAAAATGTAAACAAAAAAGCAGAAATGCATACAGTTCAAACATTTATTTAAGACAGGGTTAACCGTATTTCCAGAGATCTATAATTAAACTCTTGAACTGTAGACAGTAGATACAGTTAGATAAACAAACACATTTGTGATAGATAATTTATCACATGGATAAACTCTACAGCAGATGATTTGAAAATGTTTAACTAAAGATACTGGTAAATCTGTATTGATGAAACTAAAAGTGAATAAAACATTGGGAAAACTGTCAAAATTTCTCATACCATCCATCTGTTGAAGATTAGACAACATGTGTCTGTAGTGTAGAAAGGGTAAAATAGTACCTATAGCAAAGCTATTTATTATCTATAGTATCTAAAGAATCAACTTAATATTAACACTCTTAATAAAGAGTCGCGCAAGGAACATTTGAGAGAAATGTGGTGACTAGAGTGTTTACAAAATAGTTCTCAATATTGTCCTAGTGACCTAGTTTTTAGCCAGACCATATTCGAAGTTAGCCTAAATATCATCAAGATAAACATTCTGGTAAAGTTTCATCATGCTAGAGTTAAAAACATGGCTTCCAGATCATTAACAAGATTTTTCTTAAATTTGATCAAGGGACCTAATTTTTGACTCAACATGACCAATAGTCTAAATTGTCTGGTATATCATTAAGAAAAACTGTCTGACAAAGTTTCAAGCCGCTAAAGTCAAAATTGTGGTCTCTTAAGTGTTAAATCAAGATTGTCCTACAATTTGGCATAGTGACCTAATTTTTTAACAAACATTACCCATATTCAAAATAAATAAAAACAATCATTCTGACAAAGTTTCAGCACGCTCAAGCTAAAAGTGCCGCTTCCAGAGTCTAGACCCTTTCCCTCATACGACAATTCTGCAGCAGACGACTTTGAACATATTTTGTCAAATGATACAAAACTTCTATAATTGAATGGATAACCTATGAGTAAAAGTGGAAAACATTGTGGCAAAAGGAGAAATTGCTCGTTTTGAGCAATTTCTTCTTTTGTCTCTATGTTTTCAAAAAGCCATCTGCTGCAGAACGCCTCTATAATATGAGGGAAAGGGTTAACAAGATTTTCCTCCAACTTGGCTTAGTGCCCTAATGTTTTTATCCAAAATAACCAATATTTGAAATTGGCCTATCATCAAGACAAACTTTCTGACAAAGTTTCAAAATGCTCAATACAAAAATGCAGTGTCTATAGCGTTTGGCTAAGTGACCTAGTTCTTGACTGGATCTGACACATATTCGAACTAAGGCTAGATATCATACAAGGAAATATTCTGAGAAAGTTTCAACATGCTCAAGTAAAACATGCGGCTTCCAGAGTGTTAACTAGATTTTCCTATAATTTGAGCAGTCCTGCGAGCAAAACAACATTGTGGACTCTGCGTAAGTTTTTTAAAAAGAGCCTTGATATTGTTTCCGTTCAAATATTTCTTCCAATCCTTGAAGTTTGCAAAAAAATCAACAGGTCAAAATGTACAGTTGTGTTAAAAATTTCAAACTTTTCTTCCCATTACTATGTTCAACAATTGAAAAATTGGGGACATATTTTGTACATGTAAATTCTGTTGCATGATGAGTACATATCAACTAGAATATACATAGAAAAAAATAGTAAACTGACCTTTGAATGTATATAGGCTGTAGACAATAATTATGCAATAGAAAATCTTTAAACTTTATGTCAGAAGTTAAATCTCATAATGCGCTTTTTCCTTTTGTGATCAATAATTTGATTGTGAAATTAATACTTCTTATGAACATGTACCAGTACTCTCTGGAATCTAGACAGAGAAACTTTGATCAGATTTAAAAAAACAAGAGGCCCAAGAGGGCCAGTATCGCTCCATGGCCATTAGGCAACAATTAAATTTTCAAACAGCCCCGCCCCCTGATGGCCATGTTTTTGACCAATCAACATTGTTGAAGGAATCTGATAGAGGACCATCCTAGGAACATTTCTACAAAATTATTTGAAAATCAGCCGGAAACTTTCGGAGGAAAAGATTTTTTAAGTTTTCACTATAGCCATATAAGGCAAAATAGCCCCGCCCCCTGGCAGCCATAGTTTTCGACCAATCAACTTGGCTTGAAGGAATCTGATAGAGGGTCACCCAAGGAACATATCTACAAAATTATTTGAAAATCAGCCCGAAACTTTCGGAGGAGAAGATTTTTTAAGTTTCCACTATAGCCATATATGGCAAAATAGCCCCACCCTCTGACTGCCATGTTTTTCCACTAATCAACATGGCTTGAAGGATCTGATAGAGGGTCTCCCAAGGAACATTTCTACAAAATTATTTGAAAATTTGTCTGAAAATTTCGGAGGAGAAGATTTTTTAAGTTTTTACTAAAGCCATATACGGCAAAATAGCCCCACCCTCTGACTGCCATGTTTTTCGACTAATCAACATGGCTTGAAGGATCTGATAGAGGGTCTCCCTAGGAACATTTCTACAAAATTATTTGAAAATTTGTCTGAAACTTTCGGAGGAGAAGATTTTTTAAGTATTCACTATAGACATATAAGGCAAAATAGCCCCGCCCCCTGGCAGCCATAGTTTTCGATAAATCAACATGGCTTGAAGAAATCTGATAGAGGGTCACCCTAGGAACATTTCTACAAAATAATTTGAAAATCGGCCTGACACTTTCGGAGGAGAAGCTTTTTTAAGTTTTCCCTACTTTTTTAATTTGGTTGCCATGGAAACCAGAATTTTGCATGGATCCAAAAAAATTGAATGAATTTAGAAGAGGACATTAAGAGGATGCTTCCTAGGAAGTTTCATCTTAATTGGCCAAGTGGTTAAGTAGGAGAAGTCGTTTGAAGCAAAAAGTTAACGCATGCACGACGGACAATTCGCCATGACATAAGCTCGACTAGCTTTCAGCCAGAGGAGCTAATTATAATATTTCAATCACCCTTTCCCTCAAATAGTCACTTTCTGACGCCTCTGCAGCAGACGGCTTTTTGAAAACATGGAGGCAGAGGAAGAAATTGCTCCATACGAGCAATTTCTCCTTTTGTCACGATGCTTTTTACCCATGCCTCTTACTGTTGACAAATGCTAGTAAACTTACAGTTTTACTTTTAATTTTACATCTTGGGTCATTTAACAAACCTTTTACATCTTGGGTCATTTAACAAAACAAATGATCTGCCTGATCAAAATTATCAACAGGTTCACCCTGTGTGACACAATATGTAGTTCAAAATGATCTACTTAATGTTAGTTATCATGTAAAAGTGTCTTCCTGGAAGGCTGTGTTATAGCTCAAAATGATTTACTTGAATGTCTTGTTCATAGTAATTAGTTAATTACACAGTTATCTTCCTGTATTATAGTAAACAAAAACAGATCACATTGTGCATCCTTGATTCGTATTTGTGTCGTTTATATCTCCTAGATACTTGTCCTTCCATTCCGTTATTGTTTTCCGAGTTACCTTTACAGAATAAACACTTTCATTCAGAATACTTGTCACAACGACTCGCTGCTGTTACCAGCTTTGAAGAATGTCATTACGGTTGTTTTGTTTTTGTTTTCTACCCGTTTTGTTGCGTCCAGGACTTGCCATGTTCACCCTGTGTGACACAATATGTAGTTCAAAATGGTCTACTTAATGTTAGTTAATATCATGTACAAGTGTCTTCCTGGAAGGCTGTGTTATAGCTCAAAATGATTTACTTGAATGTCTTGTTCATAGTAATTAGTTAATTACACAGTTATCTTCCTGTATTATAGTAAACAAAAACAGATCACATTGTGCATCCTTGATTCGTATCTGTGTCGTTTATATCTCCTAGATACTTGTCCTTCCATTCCGTTATTGTTTTCCGAGTTACCTTTACAGAATAAACACTTTCATTCAGAATACTTATCACAACGACTCGCTGCTGTTACCAGCTTTGAAGAATGTCATTAACGTCGTTTTGTTTTTGTTTTCTACCCGTTTTGTTGCATCCAGGACTTCACAAGTAATGTTGCGTATTGTGCATTTCCATCAACATTTCCATGATCTGAAACGAAACAAAAATACATACAGTTACTGATTGCACAATAAAAATAAAATCAAGATGTGTATACATGTCTGCACAAAACCATTTTTTATCAATATATATGTATGCTATGATTTGAATAATAAAATAGTCTGTTTATAATAGATACTTTGCAATTATTGATCTGCATTAAGTTATTTGGGGTTATAATGCATATGTATCCAGTGAAGACTCAGAGGAGCCTATGTATCATATTATGCAGTCTCACCAGTCTTAATAGTCCAGGTTTCTGTACTAGGAATGCGATTTTTTAGTTTCACTGTTCACATCCTAGTACAGGTGCCATCACCAAAAAAATATGAGACAATATGAGTTACAATGCAATATGTAACGGCGATATATTGAGACTACAGTCTTAACTGACCATTTACATGTAATTTAGACCTAGAAACTACTTTTATGTCAATATAACTTTATAAATGACGTCAAGACAAAGTGTCAGTTAGACATGGATTCACTAGACAATTTATAACATAACGTACACAAATATACATATGTTTTGGTGCGTTAATTGAATAACATTTTTGGAAAAGCATCATGCATATACTCCATCTAAGTAAAGACAAAATCTGGAAAATTAATTTATCAATATACATTGTATTTCTTCATTCTTTTCAATAACAAACTTGTATACATAATATCATCAAAGACCTAATTAGGTCTTTGTAGCATCAATACAAATAATTGTACACACTTAAGTTTGAAAGCAGTTTTCACATCACTTAACCACTTTTGTCTCCTAAGTCCTCAAATGAGCCTAAATAGTGTATACATACAGTAACAATGATATACTTGTACAATATATCAAAGACCTAATAACACAATTAGGTCTTTGAATATATGTACGAAGTCTCCGAAGTCCTTCACTTATTATTTTTTATTTTCCTTCATATGCCACCCTTTTAAATAATTAACAGATGTCAGATGATAACACGAACAAGCGAATGTCTACAGGAATTGGGCTATTTTCAGACATACGTGTACACGAAATACATGTGAGCTTATTTTCATATTCGGTTACAGCACAGGGCGAAAAAAAATCCACTCCAAATTACAGTTTAATTGACAGACCTACCTCGAACGTTTTACGGATTGATGACTAAATGAACATTTTAGGCGTGCACACATTTCTTTCCTGTCAGTCTTCCTCAATATAAAACTTCATGTGTCTTTTCTCCACTATAACAATCTATCGTCAGGGCAGCTTGTCAGATTTCTACTTTCATTTTGAACGGAAGTTGCAAGTTCTCCTTCGCAGAGTTGTCGTTCCTTACCATCTCTTTCAGTAAAATGAATCGAGTGGCTAGATAATTAGTTGGGATATAGTTTTTCATCGAAGCGTTTGGCATTATTGTTAATACTACAGATAGTTTTTCATCGAAGCGTTTGGCATTATTCTGAATACTACCAAACATCCCAAAATCTCTTCTGATCTACAAGAAAATCAAAATATCACGTGATATCATCAAAATTGCCGTACTACGATTTTATATTAAACGAAATTTTAAGAAACATAATAACGTATGAATTGTAATAGTGTCAATATTATTTCGTTTCTAAAAATTAAATTCTTTCTGATTGAAACATGTAAAAAATTGGTATATATTCATACATTGTTTATGAATATATTAATTCAAACTTCAACGCAAAATTGTAAACGTAATACTTCATCCACTAATGCTGCCTTTTTACAGTCCGTTTTCAAAATTCAGATATCTTGATTCACCAATGTTTTCGAAAAGCAGTTATATTGCCTGATAATTGGCACTACTTTTTTGTTGTGGGTATAAAAAAAAGCCCTCTCGGTTTTTGGTACCCAGCTTTACACTGTCATACTGTTTATAATCAGGGAGCCAATTGTTGTACGATTTATCAAAATGCACATGGCTATAGACAGTACCCTAAGGGGTACCGTCCAAAAATGGACCATTCGTATCGAATAGATCAGTACTTACAGTGGAAGAAGTTGTCGTATTCAATCCTATTCAAAGGCTTTCGAGCTTTAATTTGAGAAAACATTGGGGAAAAACACACAATAGCTCGTTAAGATACTACAAATAGTATCTCTATATTGTCAATATGTTATACTAATAATTACCGTAAATATTTCGTATGAGAACATTTGGGGAATCCCAACCAGGACCGTGTTACTATAAATAGCATATATATTTTCATATAGTATAACAATTATTATAATTGTTATATAATACCATAAAGAGAGGCTATTTATAGTAACATGTATTGTGTGTTTTTTTTAACTATTTATCAAATGAAAACTCGGACACCTGTGATCCTATCTGAGTGATTAACGTTTGCACGTACATTGTAACTCTAGTAACGTTCATGAAAACATCTGAAATAAATATGACTTAAATGTCATTCTTAACCCTTTCCCACATACAAATACTTTCTGATGCACTTGCAGCAGAAAACCTTTGAACAATTGTGGAAAAAGGAGCAATTTCTCCTTTCGCCACAATGTTTTCAACTATATTCAATATCATACATAGATAATTACTTTATTTCTGCCTTGAAGATTTAAAAGTCGACTGCTGCAACTTTGTTTGTAAGTGGGAAAGGATGAGGTAAGTTTATATACCTAAAAGTATTGTCGTCTGTGTATTATAGGTTCGCTGGAAGAAAGGCGGAAGAGATTTGAACCTGGTACCCGGTATGTTGGATGGACGTATAGGCATGACAGCCAAAAACGCTCTCGTTATTCAAAACATACAGTTCGCAGACCAGGGCTTGTATACGTGCGAGGCTTCAAATGATCTGGGGACAGCAGCAAATTCAACTTTTATGACTGTCGTCCGTTAGTATATTACGTAAATCTTCTATGCAAAGACTCTAACAACTCTTTCCCACATGCAACAAATATGCAAGCAGACGACTTTGTAAACGTTTATTCCAATATATGAAAACACTCTATAAATGAAAGAACAATTATTGACTAAAAGTTGAAAACATTGTGCAAAGCGAAGAAATTGCTCATTATGAGCAATTACACCGTTTGCCACAATGTGTTCAAAAGTTGTCTGTTGCAGACGCGTTAGAAGTCGTCAGTATATGGGAAAGGTTCAAGTTGTTATTACTTTTATCACTTATCAACAACGTATGTTCTTAGAAACACACGTTTTACCTGCCAATAACTGATATCTGTCACCAATAAAGTAAAACCCCAATGAACAGACACCCAGACAGACAGACACTCAGACAGACAGGCACTGTGAACAAAACACACTTTCTGTATTCTTGTATTTGTTACAGAGGGAATAGTTATTGACCAAGCACCAAAGTCTAATACTGTCATTGTGAACCTATTTTCCGTAGTGTTATATTTGTTACAGAGGGAATTGTTATTTACCAAGCATCTAAGTCCAACACTGTCATTAACAAAACCCACTGTCCGTATTGTTCTGTGTGTTACAGAGGGAATTGTTATTGACCAAGCATCTAAGTCCAACACTGTCGTTAACAAAACCCACTGTCCGTATTGTTCTGTGTGTTACAGAGGGAATTGTTATTGACCAAGCATCTAAGTCCAACACTGTCATTAACAAAACCCACTGTCCGTATTGTTCTGTGTGTTACAGAGGGAATTGTTATTGACCAAGCATCTAAGTCAAACACTGTCGTTGTTAACAAAACCCACTGTCTGTATTGTTCTGTGTGTTACAGAGGGAATTGTTATTGACCAAGCAGCATCTAAGTCCAACACTGTCGTTGTTAACACAACCCACTTTCTGTATTGTTCTGTTTGCAACAGAGCGATTTTTTATTGACCACAGTCATTGTTAACAAAAAACACTTTATGTATTGTTCTGTTTATTATTACAGAGGGAATTGTTATTTACCAAGCAACACAATCTTCCACTGTCACTCTTAACAAAACCCACTTTCTGTATTGTTCTGTGTGTTACAGAGGGAATTGTTATTGACCAAGCATCTAAGTCAAACACTGTCGTTGTTAACAAAACCCACTGTCTGTATTGTTCTGTGTGTTACAGAGGGAATTGTTATTGACCAAGCAGCATCTAAGTCCAACACTGTCGTTGTTAACACAACCCACTTTCTGTATTGTTCTGTTTGCAACAGAGCGATTTTTTATTGACCACAGTCATTGTTAACAAAAAACACTTTATGTATTGTTCTGTTTATTATTACAGAAGGAATTGTTATTTACCAAGCAACACAATCTTCCACTGTCACTCTTAACAAAACCCACTTTCTGTATTGTTCTGTGTGTTACAGAGGGAATTGTTATTGACCAAGCAACACAGGCTAACAATGTCATTGTTAACACAACCCACTTTCTGTATTGTTCTGTTTGCGACAGAGCGAATTGTTATTGACCAAGCAACACTATCTTCCACTGTCACTCTTAACAAAACCCACTTTCTGTATTGTTCTGTTTGTTACAGAAGGAATTGTTATTGACCAAGCAACACAGGCTAACAATGTCATTGTTAACACAACCCACATTCTGTATTGTTCTATTTGCAACAGAGCGAATTGTTAATGACCAAGCAACACAATCTTCCACTGTCACTCCTCTTAACAAAACCCACTTTCTGCATTGTTATGTTTGTTACAGAAGGAATTGTTATTGACCAAGAACCAGTCTAACACTGTCATTGTTAACAACATCCACTTTCTGTATTTTTAGCTCACCTGTGCACGAAGTGCTCAGGGTGAGTTATTGTGATCGCCCTATGTCCGTCGTCCGTCGTCCGTCGTCCGTCAACATTTTCTCCTCTGTAACCGGTGGGTCAACTGGAATGAAACTTCACAGAAAGCATCCTCGCAATGTCATCACCAGAATTCCTTAAAATTGTTGGGATCCATGCAGAATTCTGGTTTCCATGGCAACGAAATGAAATAAAATTCAAAATTCTTAAAAATCTTCTCCTCCCAAAGTGTCAGGCCGATTTTCAAATGATTTTGTAGAAATGATCATTGGGTGACCCTCTATCAGATGTTGATTGGTCGAAAAACATGGCCCCCAGGGGGTGGGGCTATTTTGCCAATATGGCTATAGTGCAAACTTAAAAAATCTTCTCCTCCAAAAGTGTCAGGCAGATTTTCAAATAATTTTGTAGAAATGTTCCTTAGGTGACCCTCTATCAGATTCCTTCAAGCCATGTTGATTGGTCGAAAAACATGGCCACCAGGGGGGAGCGGGGCTATTTTGCCTTATTAGGCTATAGTGCAAACTTAAAAAATCTTCTCCTCCAAAAGTGTCAGGCCGATTTTCAAATAATTCTGTAGAAATGTTCCTTGGGTGATCCTCTATCAGATTCCTTCAAGCCATGTTGATTGGTCAAAAAGCATGGCCGCCAGGGGGCGGGGCTATTTTGCCTTTTATGGCTATAGTGAAAACTTAAAAAAATCTTCTTCTCCATAAGTGTCGGGCCGATTTTCAAATAATTTTCTAGAAATGTTCCTTGGGTGACCCTCTATCAGATTCCTTCAAGCCATGTTGATTGGTCGAAAAACATGGCAGCCAGGGGGCGGGGCTTTTTTGCCTTATATGGCCAAAGTGAAAACTTAAAAAATCTTCTCCTCCGAAAGTTTCAGGCTGATTTTTAAATAATTTTGTAGAAATGTTCCTAGGGTGACCCTTTATCAGATTCCTTCAAGCCAAGTTGATTGGTCGGAAACTATGGCTGCCAGGGGGCGGGGCTTATATAGCTAAAGTGAAAAAAAAAAACAAGTGAGCGATTCCAGGGCCATCATGGCCCTCTTGTTATGTTTGTTACAGAGTGAATTATTATTGTCCAAGCACCAGCGTATACGTGTAACACTGCCATTGTTAACAAAACCCACTTTCAGTATTGTTCTGTTTATTGTTACAGAAGGAATTGTTATTGACCAAGTATCACAGTCTAGCCCTGTCATTGTTAACAAAATCCACTTTCTATATTTTTATGTTTGTTACAAAGGGAATTATTATTGACCAAGCACCAGAGTATACGTGTAACACTGCCATTGTTAACAAAACCCACTTTCAGTATTGCTCTGTTTATTGTTACAGAGGGAATTGTTATTGACCAAGCACCACAGTCTAACATTGTCACTGTCAACAGAACCCACTTTCTGTATTGTTCTGCTGCCTACGACCACATTAACATGGATATCACATACGAATGGCAATTTAATGGACATCGAATACTAACTGGATCCCACTACATCATGGTAAGTCATTAATTAGTCTTACTCGAAAATACTAACTTGAGCACACTACATTATGGTAAGTCATTAATTTTACTCAGAAATAGTGACCAGGGTCCAATTTCACCAATTCTACTTAGTTCTTAGTAATACTTAAATAATTTAAAGCATATTTCATCATTTTTGATCACTGATTTTGAGCGAAGCAATGTGTTAGCTGGTGTTATAGTGTTATACTTGTGCGGAATCGGCGGTCTTCGTTACGGTATAGCTAAAAGGAACCGTCCCGCGAGAAAACCAACATTATGACCTCTGCGTATGTATCCACCGAAATCGGCCTGCACAGTCCACTCTGACTGGTCTGGGCCAACACATTACGTATAGAGTAATAATTCATGAAGCCGAAAATCCACAGGAGGCGAAAAGGGTATATCCTGGTAAGCCTGCGCGGCATGCTAAGGATGGTCCGGGTCGATAGCTTACGCAGAGACCACACTATTGGTTGTATCGCGGGACGGCTAAAATGAGCATTGACATCATCTTAGTAGGTCTCATATCTTTGGTCAGAACGTGCACGTAGTCTGGCGTATGCATAGCCATAGGCTTACCCGAGTCGTCACTATACGCAGGGGCAATACGAACGATTATAACATAACACGGATCGTTAAATAGTCAATAATCCAACACGAGTCGTTTAAATTTAAACTACAGGGAGAGCAGAATGGAGTCTCTGGTTTATATGTTCGCGAGGCGCAGTACAGAAATAGAGGAGAATATACGTGTATAGCGAGATCAACTCTTCATTCTGATTCGAGGTCCGCATTCTTGGATGTAAAAGGTATGGTGTCCATTACGTTTTATTTTTAAAATGGGCATTTTTTTTAATTTTTTTTTTACAGCTAAATATACTTAGAATACTTAAAAAAATACGAGGTTACACAATATGAAAATATATACATACATTATTGAATATTGTGTGAAGTAATTTCTTAATTTCAATTTCCATTTTTCTTTCTAAAAGGAACAGTCAATATCTTTGGAAAATTAAATTTGAAAAACACGATATTTCGACGTGATAAAATATATAAGCGACGCCCTGCAGAAAAAAATCCGTTAGACATCTGTGAAGCAGTATCCATTTGGATACTATCAAAGATGCGCAGGCATGGGATTTTTTTGTTCGTGCGTGTAATAATAACGTTAAGGTTGGTTTTCCCACAGCGTCTCTCATATGTACAATTGTGTGTATTGTGTTCATATTCATTTCTTGAATGCTAGTGAGTTCCATGCTTTTACTTACATTCAGTATCGGACAAGGTCAAAATACATAAATATTGCTAACAAAAAAAAAATCCAGTTCAATTATTTGTTAACACATTGTCACATATTCAATGTAGTCTCAAGAAAGGAACACTCATTCTTTGACAAACACAGGTGTTTGGGACTACTTGACCTGAAGGCCAAGGAGGCTGTTCTACCATAGCCTTTTTGGATACTTGAATTATAAAAGTGGCGACTGATTTTAAAACTGGGCATCGCAGCTGTCGATGCAATTGTCATTGTGACCTTACTGATGGCACGTTTCCTTGCGTTATACTGGTCAGTCGTCACTTAGGAGATATTGATAAATGTGCTGATAAAGGTATTGGTAAATGTGCTGATAAATGTGCTGATAAAGGTACTGGTAAATGTGCTGATAAATGTGCTGATAAAGGTACTGGTAATTGTGCTGATAAGTGTACTGATAAATGTTCTGATAAAGGTACTGATAAATGTGCCGCTAAGTGTACTGATAAATGTGTTGATAAAGGTACTGATAAATGTGCTACTAAGTGTAATGATAAATGTACTGGTAAATGTACTGATGAATGAACTGATAAATGTAGGATAAATATACTGGTAAATGTACTGATAAATGAACTGATAAATGTAGGATAAATATACTGGTAAATGTACTGATAAATGAACTGATAAATGTAGGATAAATATACTGGTAAATGTACTGATAAATGTACTGATAAATATACTGATCGATGTACTAATAAATGTGCTGAAAAATGTGCTGACAAATGTGCTGTTACCATGATGAAACTGAAATACTGCTTACAGCCACACAAAAAAATCAATTTAAATTGGGCGTAATTATAAATCACATTTGCCCAATTTTAAAAGTTGTTATTTCAGAATGAATCGACTCATGACAGAATATGTTTTAACTATTGTTCCAGGGCCGCCCGGTCCCCTTGCCGGTGTGTACGCAGATCAGTTAACGATAACCGCTACCAGCGTACAGTTAATATGGACGATAGGGGTGGAGTCTAGTCACGGGGCACCCATCATGTATTATGACATTGAGGCGGAGACAAACTATTACCCTGGAATATGGAATAGAATGGCTGCAGGTATGTTTTTATGTCGTTTCTTCTCCTTTAGCCCTGTCTTTATAACAGATGTATCTGCAAAATGCTACTTTGAAAACATTGTGGCAATAGGAGAAATTGCTCGTATTGATCAATTTCAACTTTGCTAACTAATTATTCTATTAAATGAGATGTTCCATATGTTTGCCAGGATGTTTGCATAGTCGTCTGATGCTGTATGGTTGAAAGCGTTAAAGAAAGTAACGTTCTGGATTCAAAATTAATACTACAATATAGGCTCAGAACAAAACAGAGTAGAACAGATTTAATTGCACGTAAATGTTACCGTTTGTTGTGTAACATATATACATAATTTATAAAGGTATCAACATTACAATTATAGTATGTAGTGAGCGACATTTAGGAAATATAACTCACATATAGCAGAACATTTTGTACGTTTAATACTTTCGCAAATCACACGTTAAAGTACAATATGATAATATGAAATATTTCATACGTTGTATTGGCTTCACATGTACTTGTTGGAACAGTCAAATTTGCAATGTATTTTAAAACTACTATCATTAGCGAATCGATTATACATGAAAGAAGGAAAGTATTAAAAAGAGTATATATTTATTACTCATACTTTACAAAGTTTGTGGTCATTTAGAAATATACAAGAACACATATATATGTGTATCAAGGAAATAATTAAATACAAGTACTGGTCTCAATATCGTTTTAAAGGACAAACTGCTTTGTCATATTAGAAACTGAAAAAAGAGAATAGCCAAAGATAGATACATTTCCCTTTTGCCACAATGTTTCAAAAGTTTGCTACAGATACGTCAACATGTGCATGCGAGTAACGAAGGACTAATGAGTAACATGTCAAAGCACCACAATATCCAGTTGTCGTTTACGGTGCTGTCTATTTTTATTCGGGATCAATTGCGAAGCAATTTAACCGACTATTGCGGTCGTACATTTTTCAACGGATGTTGACCGTACTGCCGCCAAAGAGTGAGCACACTGTAAAAAAATAAAAGATTCTTACTGAATATCCAAAGAATGCCATCTGTAAATCATTTCGTATTTACGCAGTTTCTGTCGAAATCATGCTTCTGGAAACACAACTATGCACTGTAATAATGGTTTAGATTCAGTCGTGAAAGTGTATTACTAAAACAAAATGTGTCAATGTTGAACATATTAAATCTTTGGGTTTTTCTTGTGTATCCGACTTTCAGTACTTTGAGTATTTATTTTAATATTTTATGATCAGATATCCCCGAAGTAAAAGCCCTGTCAGATTCTACAAATCTAGGCCACAGGCTCGACCAAAGAACAGCATTGATATCCGACCTTATCCCCAACACAAGCTACAAGTTTCGTGTTCGAGCAAGTAATGATCTCGGCCGTGGAGTGGAGGCAAGCAGACCGTGTTGTGAGTATCCCGTTTACGTGTCTCATCATTCTCTAAGTTGGATTGACCGTATCTCATTAAAGCCAGACTCTAACTTCGCTCGCACGTAAATATATCTGATGACTGCCTAATACCGGTTGACTTAGATTAACCTTTGCGTCAGCCAATCAAATTGGTACCAATCGTTCGGTTTAAAACAGGTAAGATAACCCAAATGTCTAGACAACATAGAGAAGCGGTGATTTTCGAGTGTTCCGAATGTATAGCACGGGAGTTAGTTGTATCGTGCCATTTCATTGGATATTAAAACTGAACAGTTCTCGTGAGTATTTAAGTGTGTATACGGCCAATTCGAGACGACCTTTTATACGTGGGGCGAATTTTTTTGGTTCTAATTTTGATGAGATTGTGAGTTACCTATCCCTACCATTACATTATCGGGTCAGGCATACACTAACAATGGCGGTGCACTTTGGATATGGTGCAGCAAGCAAACTGCTCTAGAGACAACCTGTTACTGGTCCAAACCGGTTAAACATTGCTTCATTAGATATTGATCATTAACCGGTTAAACATTGCTTCATTAGATATTGATCATTAACCGGTTAAACATTGCTTCATTAGATATTGATCATTAATGTTGTTGTTTTTCAGTTTTTGTATAATATCATTGGTACTAATTGTGTTGTTTTTCAGCTGATGTATACTATCGTTGATATTAATCTTGCTGTGTTTCTGTTTCTGTATACTAGCATTGATATAAGTGGTTTTGTTTTAAGCTGCTGTATGATATAATTGATATTGATGTATTGTATTTTTTTCAGCTGCTGTAAAGACTCCATCCACACCTCCAGTAACGGCTCCCAGAAATGTAAGCGGAGGAGATGGGTCAGTTGGCACGCTTAATATGACCTGGACGGTGAGTGTTATTTTTAATCTGCGGAAGACGACGATGTAAATATCAACGTACACATGTGGAAAAATCTCTAAAAATGAAAGTATATTTTTTACAATTGAGTTGAAAACGTTGTTGCCATAGGAGAAATTGCTCATCATTTATATAAATTTGTTTAAATAATATATCTCCGCAATTGAAGGTATACTACCATACATAATTGTACCACACCTTGCATTTCTCTAAGCATGAAGTTGAATTATGAGTCCACCACGCTCCCTTATCATGCTTAGTTCTGAACCAAACAAATCAAATAATCCCCGTCAAGACTGTACCGATGGTTAGAAGTTTAACGCCGTTTTCAACATGTCATATCACGGCGGCAAGTCGACCTATCTTGTGTTCCCTGGCTCACACCAACACCCTTAACAATAGTCTTTCCAAGCAACTGGCTGCTTTCCAAAATATATAGTTAACTCATAAGTGTAAGACTAACAAAACCTATACGCATAGATTGTTGTCAAACGTCGAAAATAATGCTGGCCGTGCCGGGTCCGAACTCCCAACTCCCAACTCCTGGATTGACATCCTGCATCGCTACCGACTGAGTCTAACCGGGGCTCGGCTAAAGACACCGTTAAACTGAGGTCAGCACCGTTAGTCCTTTACACAATTTGATATATTCAGTGTCGTCTGCCTAGAAACTCCGGGTAGATATAGAACATAGAATGGAAATGTGAAAACGTGCTTTTATTAAAATTTGATATAAAAGTAATTTGAATGTTTTCAAAACATTGTCTACTGCAAATGCATCTTAAATGCGCGATTAATGTTGGTTGCTTCCATTATCTTAAGAGTACTTGGGTACTCTTTTAGCTACACGAAATAACGGGCCTCTCGTTGCTACATTCTTATAACAGTATATATTTTTTAATTTTAGCCCTTACCTAAATCTGAACACAGTGGACCAGGTATCGGATACAGAATATATTGGAAAAAGTTGGGTGACCCTGAAAGGGATTGGCAAACAGTAAGTCACCACCCCCACCGCCACACCCCCCCCCCCCCCCCCCCTTTTGCATAAACATGTCACCAGATACATTTGAAATTTGAATTTACTTAGGTTTTTTCGTTACCAGATTCGTCAAAATCGTCTACTCAGAACACTAGATGAAAGGGAGTGCATTTCCCCCAACAATAACTTTCTTATTTCAGAAGCAAACCCTAAGATGTTGGGTATTGAAAGTAATCGTCTCAGTGAGAGGGTTCGTTTAAGTACTCACAGCATAGGGTTTAAGCGTCAAATTAGAATTTTAGAAGTGATACAAGCAACTTATCTATAGCTCTGTCTGTCATATAACCTGCCCCGCATACACGTCTTCGAGTTTGTAAAACAAATTCTGATTTAAAAGACATACATGTAGTTGGAAACATTTTTTGCAAAAAGCTTATGTCCCCTTTTGCCACAAAGGTTTCATAAGTTGTCTGTTGCAGATGCGTCACAAGACGTGTTCATAAGGAAAATATAAAGGTTTCTTCTGAACGTCCATCAAATGGGTTATTTATTATTACAACTCATCAAAACCTCCTACATTAAATTTTAGTCTTACTATTTACTTTTTCCAGGAAATGTTGAAAGGAAATGTTGGGGGTCATACTGCCCTGGTGGGTCTGGACAATTATTACCTCCAATATGAAGTCATTGTCCAGTCGTTTAATGACAAAGGCGACGGTCCTAACTCAACAATCACGACAGTTTACTCGGCTATGGGACGTAAGTATCATCAACATCAACATTATCAACGTTCAATCTCAATTAAAGGCATACTACACTATCAAAAATAACATTCGGTTATGAATGTCTTAGCTGAGTGGCACCGCCTCGATGGAGTAGTGGTAGTGCGTATGTCTCGGGTGCAGGAGGTCGCAGGTTCGATACATGGTCCAGTCATACCAAATACTTTAAAACTGGTAGTAATGGATGCCCTCGTTGGCGTTCAGGATTGCGGGGCTAGCATTACGATTGACAGGATGGTGTCAGGATAAATGGACCAGTAGTACTGGTAACTTTCCAAGGAAACGCCCCCGTGATATAACTGGAAAACATGTTGAAAGCGGCGTAAAGCACCATACATTCAATCAGTCAATCGATAGACCGTCTCACTCGAAGACCGTCTCACTCTAAGACCGTCTCACTCGAAGACCGTCTCACTCGAAGACCGTCTCAATCGATAGACCGTCTCAATCGATAGACCGTCTTATTTGAAGACCGTCTCACTCGAAGACCGTCTCATTCGAAGACCGTCTCACTCGAAGACCGTCTCACTCGAAGAATCATTTACAGACGCATGTTGGGGCAGTTGCAGCAGACACAATGGTTTTGACTCTGTTATATAATAGCATTTCGATGTATAGACATATGCCCATATGTTTGACTAAAAATGTTCAGATGCGTGTGCAGAAGATTTGTTGCAAGTGGGAAATGACTTAACTAACAATTATATTCAGAATGATCCTTCTATATTGCAGTCAAATAAATACAAGTTAAGATTCGAGCAGTCAGCTGACAGTCCAGTACTTCGATGTAATTCTCATTTCAGTTCCCCTGGCAGTGCCAACGATAAACGGATGGTCCGGTATAAACCTCACTACGTGTATAGTGTACTTTGATCCTGTCCCAAACGATAGAGAGCATGTGAAAGGTCGTGTATCTGGATATACTGTAAGTTTCCTTGTTTTATTACATACTTTGATCCTGTCCCAAACGATAGAGAGCATGTGAAAGGTCGTGTATCTGGATATACTGTAAGTTTACTCTGTTTTATTACATACTTTGATCCTGTCCCAAACGATAGAGAGCATGTGAAAGGTCGTGTATCTGGATAAACTGTAAGTTTACTCTGTTTTATTACATACTTTGATCCTGTCCCAAACGATAGAGAGCATGTGAAAGGTCGTGTATCTGGATATACTGTAAGTTTACTCTGTTTTATTACATACTTTGATCCTGTCCCAAACGATAGAGAGCATGTGAAAGGTCGTGTATCTGGATATACTGTAAGTTTACTCTGTTTTATTACATACTTTGATCCTGTCCCAAACGATAGAGAGCATGTGAAAGGTCGTGTATCTGGATATACTGTAAGTTTACTCTGTTTTATTACATACTTTGATCCTGTCCCAAACGATAGAGAACATGTGAAAGGTCGTGTATCTGGATATACTGTAAGTTTACTCTGTTTTATTACATACTTTGATCCTGTCCCAAACGATAGAGAGCATGTGAAAGGTCGTGTATCTGGATATACTGTAAGTTTATTCTGTTTTATTACATACGTTGATCCTGTCCCAAACGATAGAGAGCATGTGAAAGGTCGTGTATCTGGATATACTGTAAGTTTACTCTGTTTTATTACATACTTTGATCCTGTCCCAAACGATAGAGAGCATGTGAAAGGTCGTGTATCTGGATATACTGTAAGTTTACTCTGTTTTATTACATACTTTGATCCTGTCCCAAACGATAGAGAACACGTGAAAGGTCGTGCATCTGGATATACTGTAAGTTTACTCTGTTTTATTACATACTTTGATCCTGTCCCAAACGATAGAGAGCATGTGAAAGGTCGTGTATCTGGATATACTGTAAGTTTACCCTGTTTTATTACATACTTTGATCCTGTCCCAAACGATAGAGAGCATGTGAAAGGTCGTGTATCTGGATATACTGTAAGTTTACTCTGTTTTATTACATACTTTGATCCTGTCCCAAACGATAGAGAGCATGTGAAAGGTCGTGTATCTGGATATACTGTAAGTTTACTCTGTTTTATTACATACTTTGATCCTGTCCCAAACGATAGAGAGCATGTGAAAGGGCGTGTATCTGGATATACTGTAAGTTTACTCTGCTTTATTACATTAGGACAACAGGTACCAGTTTCGTTGATTGATTGGGGTTTATCGCCGTTTTTAATAATTTTTCACAGTCATATCATGGCGACCAGTTCACCTACTCATGCGTTTCCTGTTTTCCCCACACCAGTACACCACATAACATACTTTCCAAGCAAATGACTGCTTTCCCACATAGACTGTTAAACAGCGCATCGGTGAAAGACGAATGACGCAGGTCACGGTGACTTTTGTTAAACATCGGAAAGAATGTTGGCCAGTTTCGTAGCATGTTTATCCTTTTTCGCATTTCACTATCACTATTAAATATAACATCAACAAGGTAATAGTAAATAGTAAAAAAAAAAAAAAAAAAAGAAATTGTATGAAATTAAATATTCTAGGTAACAGTAAAATGCGATCTTTTTTCAACAGGCTACGATTCTGGTACCTGTGAGTAGGACATATATACTTAACCCTTTCCCTCATATAGACGCTTCCTGACGTCGCTTTTTTTAAACATTGTGACAAAAGGAGAAATTACTCAAAACGAGCAATTTCTCCATTTTCCACAATGCTTTCAAATTCGTTCAATAATCATTCCTTCATTTATAGAGATTGTCTGTGTTTTTGCCAAGATGTTTCCAAAGTCGTCTGCTGCAGATTCATTGTATATGGAGAAGGGTTAAATCTACGCGGTCTAAAGCCATTCCAGTTCCCAAAATGCAGCTGCGGCGATAGACATCTGGGTAATGTATCGAGACCAGATCAGCCTGCGCTGTCCGCGCAGACTGATCCGGCCGACACATTCCGTCTTAGGGGGATAGATGTATAGAGTAGTTATTCCTGAAACAGAAAATCCACAGGAGGCGAAAAGTGTCTATCCGGGGAGGCCTGTGTGGCATGCTTAGGCTGATCCGGGTCGATACTTTAAGCAGAGTCCACACTGTTGATTTTCTCACGAGACGGCCTACATATTGATTATTGCAAAGCTACGCCCCTGAATTATGATTTATTTCATGCTATATATTTCAGATTCATTTTTTTCTTTTTAACCCTTTCCCAAATATAGACACATTTTGACACCTCTGCAGCAGACGACTTTTGTAAAAAAAAAACATTGTGATAAAAGAAGACATTGTTCATACTAAGCAATTCTCCTTTGCCACAATGCTTTTAACACTTTCCAATAATAAATACATCAGATAAAAAGAAAATCACTATAATTGCTGATATGATTTCATAGTCAGGGGCATAGCTTGGCAATAATCAATATGTAGGCCATCTCGTGAGAAAAATCAACATTGTGGACTCTGCGTAAAGTATCGAACCGGATCAGCCTAAGCATGCCACACAGGCGTACCCCCGGATAGACACTTTTCGCCTCCTGTGGATTTTCTGTTTCAGTAATCACTACTCTATTTATCCCCCCTTTAGACGGAATGTGTCGGCCGGATAAGTCTGCGCGGACAGCGCAGGCTGATCTGGTCGATACATTACGCAGATGTGTACCGCTGCAGCTGCATTTTCGGACATGTTTATAAAAAATGTGTAGGCACGTGCCTACAGTGCCTAAAGGGAGCTACGGCCCTGATAGTCGTCTACTGCATATTAGTTGTATACGGCAAAGCGCTTAGCTTCATTCAAATCCAGGAAGCACACATCGAGCGTGATAAAATATAAGCTAAAAGCTTGTTTTTTTAATCGATGTAAAAATGAATAAATTTAATCCATTTCAGATCGAGTATTACTGGAATAACGTAGGCTGTAACCCGATGCGGCGTAGCGATTGTCCCCAAGGCCTCATCAGTAACCGCAACGTGTGGGGTCAAGTGAGCGAGGTCATGTTGATTGACCTTATACTGAATTCGGAATACTTCTTCCGGGTGTTTGTGTTCAATTCGGCAGGGACTGGGCCGAAAGGAGAATGGCGGCGCGGGGAAACGGCTACATATGGTACGTAGTTTATCATTAGACATGTTGTTATAGCTTCATGTCTTTTATTACGCTTTTATGAAATTTTGATTGCAGTAAGAAACTCGTTTGTTTAAACATATTGATTCATTCAGTTTAGCAATATATACAAGTTTATGTAGACAGTGTTACAGAGAGGTAGATGAATGGATTATAAAACAAGCAACGTATGCTGATATTAATTCTTCTCCTTGCATTTACATATAGACATTTGCCAAAAAGAATTAGTGTAATGGGTTTGGTAATCATCGCTTGAACTGAAAGTTCTAAACGTTGAAAATCTGGTATATTATCCTATATTGTTTGTTGTCACTCAGTCTCCCACACAGCTAAAACGGAAACATATTCCTCACTACAGTTACATGTAGATTCAGTGTCAAATATCTGACTGTTATAGTTCTGAACACGCTTGAACTCAACAATACTGTTTTCAAATGACATATAACTCGATCATTTCTTTGTTTTGGGGAGAATGGTGAACGGCTTTTCTTTACACTTATTCATATGTCTACGTAAAAACAACAGTTCATTCTTTATGGATGTTTTTTTGTATTTATGTACCATTCCATCAAATGATATACTTACCTTAAAGATATAAAACAAAATCGAATTCATTTAAAGTTATTGGTACCAAATAAATTTTCTTTCAAGAGAAACAAATATTTTGGCTTTTTCATCTTCTTGATACCCGAAACTTAATAATGTTTTTTCATATGTATAAACCAGCTATATATATATAAGCGATGACAACGGTTACCGATATTACTAACCGGTTACTCGTATAATTTTGTAACCGGTTACTCGGTTAACCGTATACATTAATAGACAATACATATTCACTTGCTTCCGGGTTTTGTTATTGTTCTTTTAACTCGCATTTCCTGGTCATGTATAAATCAGACTAGAACGTTGTTATCGCAACGTTTTCATTCGTGAAATTCATAGTTAAGAAAAGATATTGACGTCTACTTTTTGACACATTCCAATCGTCTGCTGCGATGGCGGGGTCTCGGCGAGAGATTTATAGTGATCTTACATGTTCAGTGCCGTTTAACTATAATCATTTCTCGTCATTGTGAAGGCAGTTGATACACACAGTGTATGTAATAAGAGTCGTTTGCTTTCTGAAATATACCCAAAATGTCAACAAAATACGTCTGTTGCAATGGTGGGGTCTCAATTCGGTTTTATCAGAGAGATATTTATTGTTGTCATACATTCTGCGCCATTGAACTATCAGCGTTCCGTCACGGTGACGTCACTGGCTACGCACACCCTATGAGATATAGTCGTCTGCTTTTTGACAACATTCTAAACTGTCCAAAAAGTCGTCTGCTGCGATTGCAGGATCTATATGCGTCTTTACTATATATTTATTTATTGTTGTCTTATATTGTCAGCGCCATTGAACTACCCTCGTTTCGTCACGGTGACGTCAGTGGATAGACACAGCATACGTGTTAAGTGGAGACAGGTTATGACTACTAATAATGAGGAAATTATCACCGGATATAAGGTACTGTACCCTCTCCAATTTGTACTGTAACCTCTCCAGTTTGTACTGTACCCTCTCCAATTTGTACTGTACCCTCTCCAATTTGTACTCATAATTTGACTCATATGCACAGCAGACTTTCATAAACATTGTGGCAAAAGAAGAAATTATTTATGATTTCTATTTTTACCTTTGGTATTAAGTATGTCGTGCGCACGAAATAAATAAAACGTACACATGTCACCTCTGTGCCACCGTACAAAATGCTTACATTTTAATTACTTCATTCAAATTCAGGTGAAGTGGTGGAAGGTACAATCGGATATCCGGAGTGCCAATGAGAGCACGTGTTTCCGGGAGATCAGTGACGTCATTATCCGTGGCCTGCAGACACAGACGGTGTATCAGTTACGAGTCCAGGGAACTAGCGCGGGAGGGGACGGGCAGATGAGTAACCCCACCTTCTTTTCCATCGAGGGTGAGTTTCTTTTAGCATCTTTGCGGCCATTTTCCATGCATGTTTCCGTAAACTATGAAATCCGTAAGCAAATCAACTAATCAAATGTATTAACCCTTTCCCTCATATAGACGCTTCCTGACGCCTCTGCAGCAGACGGCTTTTTGAAAACATAGCGACAAAAGAAGAAATTGCACAAAACGTGCAATTTCTCCTTTTGCCACAATGTTTTCCACTTTTAGTCATAGGTTATCCATTCAATTATAGAGATTTTCTACTTTTTTATAACATATGTTCTAAGTCGTCTGCTGTAGAATTGTCGTATGAGGGAAAGGGTTAACAAACAAATGACCTTACGACTTCTCTGTTCAATTAATCTGAATATATCCCTAAGTAAATTGTAAATACCATCAATCTATGATTCATGAACACATTTTACTACCTCTTTCAAACATACAACAATTATGCAGCAGACGACTTTTCAAAGTTCTACGTAAAATCATGAAAACTCTCTTCAACCCTTTCCCTCATATAGAGGCTTTCTGACGCCTTTTCAGCAGACGGCTTTTTGAAAACATAGTGACACAAGAAGAAATTGCTCAAAACGATTCTGCAGCAGACGACTTTGAACATATGTTATCAAAAAGTAGAACATCTCTATAATTTAATCGATAACCTATGACTAAAAGTGGAAAACATTGTGGCAAAAGGAGAAATTGCTCGTTTTGGGCAATTTCTTCTTTTGTCACTATGTTTTAAAACAGCCGTCTGCTGCAGAGGCGTCAACAAGCGTCTATATGAGGGAGAGGATTAATGGAAATTAAGGCCTATTTTACATAATCGGAAAGGAAGAAATTGCTAACTATGAGCAAATTCTCCTTTTTCAATAATGTTTTCGAAAGTCGCATGCAACGTAAACGTCAAAGTAGGTGTGTGGGTAGGAAAGGGAAATGCATAAGTAAGTAAGTATTTTATTATAGTAAAATGTGCATATTGTACAAGCAATTCAAACAATACAACACAATAAATAGAACCCGGCCCCTTGGGCCTATTAGTCACCTTTATATAAGTACAAGTGTCCATTTCCTTCATAAATATATATACGTACATGCATATATCAAATATAAACGGGTTGAGTTGAAATAATTCTCCTTTTTCAATAATGTTTTCGAAAGTCGCATGCAACGTCAACGTCAAAGTAGGTATGTGGTCGGAAAGGGAAATGCATAATGATCGAATTGATTGTTCATATGTTTTTATTTTCAGGTGGCCAACTTCCGGTTGATCCTACCACTACCCAGATTTGTTTTGAAAATCAACCCTGTGCTAGCTCCTCCCAAACTCTACAAATCTCATTCTTCTCCGTTGTGTCTTTGCTTTGTATTCCTTTTATATTGCTTTCAATCATCTAGGCCTGAAGTGAAGGCGTGTTTAATTTCATTATGTTAACGTTTTCCCACATAGGCGCTTCTGACGCCTCTGCAGCAGACGACTTTTGACTCGTGATGAGCAGTTTCACCTTTGTGCCACAATGTTTCCAACTCATTCGTTAATTATTCTTGCATTTATAGATATTCCATATTTCAATATTGTTGTTTTTAAAGTCGTCTGCTACACATTTGCTTTATGTGGGATTTCAAATTCATACCCAAGCTACTAATATAGTTAGCATATTGCATGGATGAACATTCTACCCTGTCACAGCTCAACAGTACAGTCGAACCTGTGCTTCAGACCATCTTGGATCAGCAATTCCCGAATGTTAGTTTCCCAAGTACTCATTTTGCTGTATAAATTACCCTGCAATTAAAGACCACCTGTGACCAAAGACCAGATTGTTCACTTCCAATGGGTGGTCTTTAAACACAGGTTTGACTGTATAATGGTCTGGAGTAATCCAGCCCTACCATTATATTGTATGGTCAGGCATACACCAATAATGACGGTGCACTTTGGAAAGTTTATGGTAAGCAAAATACTTTAGAGACAATCCTTTTCCTGGACTAACCGGTTACATTTTCGAAAAGTACTTTTCTTCATTATTTATGAGCCGTTTCACGAGAAAACCAACATTATTGACTCTGCGTTATGTATCGACCCAGATCAGCCTGCGCAGTCCGCGCAGGCTAATCCGGGCTGACACATTCCGTCTCAGGGTTATGGAGGTATAGAGTAATGACTCCTGAAACAGAAAATCCACAGGAGGCGAAAAAAGAATGTTCGGTTTAGCCCTCGCGGCAGGCTTATGCTGATCCGAGTCGATACTTTACGCAAAGTCAATAATGTTGGTTTTCTCACGGAACGGCTCTTATGTATTTACTCCAAACATCAAGATGTAATGGTCCACCGTAGAGTTTACGAACAGCAGTTGTATATTTACTAATGTACTATATATGCGATAAAGAGAAGGTGCCCAATCGAGTTGCCACCGCTGGTTCACATGCCTTACGTAATAACTTACTATATAGTACGCCGGGTACCGGACTTAGTATATGAATGATATATTCAAATTCATTGTAAATACCCACTAACGGTAGTGTATGTCCATACTTTATGGTGCATGCTTTTGCAATACCAAATATAACAATATATGAGCCCGTCCATGGGAAAAGGTACACGTTGCATTTTGTGAACAACCTAGGACCAGATCGGCTTGTTCGTCTATACAGTCTTATAAATATATATATTGTTCATATATTACTTATAATCTTGTTGGACATATTCTGTCAATTTGCCTTGATTCTTGATCAAACTGGGTACGTAGACAGGGTGATCTACATTTATAAACATGCCAACGGGTATCCTTTCCCAGTTGGGTTCGCTCATACGCGCTTACGCTCCTATGCTCCTACGCTCCAATGCTCCTACGCTCCTACGCTCCAATACTACATTTATCAAGTGAAACATGTTACTTCTTGAAATTGTGTGTGGCTTATTGGCAAAAAGTTCCGATCAGACGTCATATGCAGATGATCATGCTGATCTGGTTTTAAGTTGGTCGCAAATGTCACAATGGTGGTTTTCCTGGAGTTCCGCTTTCTATGTCATCGTCATTTAATTCATTTATGTAAAACATTACCGGTCATCATATTTTACTACATAGTATAGATAAGAATAACGATTTTTATACTGCTCAATAAAGTGATTAACAATGTCCTTAGTATTATCTTTTATCTGCTGTTATTATACCCCCTTCGAAGAAGAGGGGTTATATAGGAGTCACTTTGTCGGGCTGTCTGTCTGTCTGTCGGTCGGTCGGCCGGAAGCCACTGGGTGGAATTCAATACAATTTTACATGAAGCTTCTATACAGAGAGGAGATGTGCATATCCTAAAGGGGTTACAATTGCATGTTATTTGACTGAGTTATGGCCCTTTTAATTATTAAGTTATGGTGTAGGTCAAGGTGCTGTTTAGGGGGTATTTATCATCTTCAGTGATAGTTCTAGTTTTGATTTGTTTTTATGTTTACATCGCTTTCAACAGCTACGGTCTTATCGGCGGACAGGAAAGATGATATTGGTCTCCCATATTATATTTACATCAAGATAAAACATATATGAGTCGTCCCGCGAGGAAACCAACATCATTGCCTCTGTGTAATGTATCGACTCAGATCAGCCTGTGCAGTCCGCGCAGACTGATCCGGGCTGACACATTCCGTCTCAGGGCCATAGAGGTATAGAGTAATGATTCTTGAAACAGAAAATCCACAGGAATGCTTAGGCTAATCCGGGTCGATACTTTACGCAGAGACCAAAATGTTGGTTTTCTGTTTTCTCGCGGGACGGCTCATATACAAGTGCGGTATATGTATAAGGGACTGATCAGATTATCTCGTAATAAAATCAACATTGTGGACTCTGCGTAAAGTATCGACCCGGATCAACCTAAGCATGCCACACAGGCATACCCGGAGAAACACTTTTCGCCTCCTGTGGATTTTGTGTTTCAGGAATCACTTCTCTATATATAACCCTCTTAGACGGAATGTGACGGCCGGATCAGTCTGCGCGGACAGCATAGGCTGATCCGGTCGATACATTACGCAGATGTGTATCGCCGTAGCTGCATTTTGGGACATTTTTAAAAAAAATGTGTAGGCACGTGCCTACAGTGCCTAAAGGGAGCTACGCCCCTGCTGAGTGTGGCTTCCATTCTGATAAAGTGTACAGCTCGGCAAACATTCTTTCCGACATTTAACAAAGGTCAAAGCGACATGCTCCATTTGTTTTCCACCAATATGCTAATGTGCAGTCTTCTAGCAAGGCAGCCAGTTGCTTGGAAAGTATGTTGTGTGGAGTACTGGTGTGAGAACCGGAGGATACGAATGGGTTGGTGAACTGACCGCCGTGATATGACTGAAAACGGTTATAAACCCAAATCGATCAATATCGTTGTTACTTTTCTGACCTTATGTTGTACACGATTGCATATGTGGAACTAGAACGCCACACATCGGTATGTGGGTTATATATATCTGTATGCGGGTTATATATATCTGTATGCGGGTTATATATATCTGTATGCGGGTTATATATATCTGTATGCGGGTTATATATATCTGTATGCGGGTTATATATATCTGTATGCGGGTTATATATATCTGTATGCGGGTTATATATATCTGTATGCGTATGCGGGTTATATACATCTGTATGCGGGTTATATATATCTGTATGCGGGTTATATATATCTGTATGCGGGTTATATATATCTGTATGCGGGTTATATATATCTGTATGCAGGTTATATATATCTGTATGCGGGTTATATATATCTGTATGCGGGTTATATATATCTGTATGCGGGTTATATATACCTGTATGCGGGTTATATATATCTGTATGCGGGTTATATATATATCTGTATGTGGGTTATATATATGCTGCTTCTGGCGATTTTGGCTGCAATGCTTCAACTATTTGGCATCACTTTAACTTTTCCCAAATACAAAAAAATCTGCAGCAGAAGACTTTAAAACCAAATCATGAAGCAACTTTATAACTGAAAGTATAAATTGTGAATAAAGGTAAAAACATTGTGGCAAAAGTAGACATTGCTCGTTACAACCTCGTTACAAGCGTCGTGGAATACCATTTAACCCTTTCCCTCATATAGACGCTTTCTGACTCCTCTGCAGCAGACGGCTTTTTGAAAACATAGTGACAAAAGAAGAAATTGCACAAAACGTGCAATTTCTCCTTTTGCCACAATGTTTTCCACTTTTTGTCATAGGTTATCCATTCAATTATGGAGATTTTCTATTTTTTGACAAAACATGTTCAAAGTTGTCTGCTGCAAAATTGTGGTATGAGGGAAAAGGTTAAACCAAACAAATAAATCGGAAGACAATTAAACCAAAACACGACGCCCAGATATTCAAGGGAGAATATCGTGTTAGTTCCTGCATGTACAGGTTATTTCCCTTACATTATAAATTGAGGTTGTTGCCGAGTGGTTAGCGTCGGGGATTTGGAACCGGAGTCCCAGGTTCGATTCCCAGTCGCGGTGGTCATAGTCCGGCGTCTTTTGGCAAGGCACATGTCCTAGCCTAGTACAGGTTTGTTTACCCAATAAAACAACATCAATCATAACAGAATAAATGCACGGAGGGTGTCGGCCAAATCCACCAAAATCAAATCACAGCTTATAATGGATATTTTGCATATTTGTTAACTAAATGGATTCAAAGTCGTCTGCTTGTTATTGTGGGGTAGGGTTAAAACTGTTATTTTATTTGTTATAAACGTGGCGTCTCGTTCAATCCGGATCTTTCGTCCTATAACATCATTTTTAGATCAATTTGACGAATAATAGCTGACCTTTGCAATACCAGTGAAAGAAAAATATCATGGAAAAAGTAGAAACTGATCGATTTCTCCTGAATCGACGATATTTCCAAGCGGCGTCTATATAAAGGAACGAGTTATTCTGACCGTCTCAATATTTCCAACTTGACGGTGAATCAGTGTGTGTCTATGTGTGTGTCTACAACAGGGAAATATTTAATGAACGATAGATTAATCATTGAAGAAAGTTGAAAACATTTTGACAAAAGGAGAACTTTCTCATAATGAGCAATGTTTCCTTTTGCCAAGATGTTTTCAATAATCGTCTGCTAAAGAGGCGTCAAAAAGCGTCTATATGAGGGAAAGAGTTAAGGTGACATAATCTAGAACTACACACTAACATGTATATTGAAATGTCTCACTAACATGTAGATTGTCTAACCCATTTCTACAGACGACAAATCTGCACGGCTTTGTAAGCACAGAATACGCAAACCTATTGGACATCTCTTTGAATCAAACTATAATTTAAGAAAAGATTAGAAAACAGTGACGGAATATGATAAACTGCCCGTTCTAAGCAATGTATCCTTTTCCCACAGTGTTAACCCTTTTCCTCATACGACAATTCTGCATCAGACGACTTTGAACATATTTTGTCAAACAATGAAAAATCTCTATAATTGAATGGATAACCTATGACTAAAAGTGGAAAACATTGTGGCAAAAGGAGAAATTGCTTGTTTTGAACAATTTCTTCTTTTATCACTATGTTTTCAAAAAGCCGTCTGCTGCAGAGGCGTCAGAAAGCGTCTATATGAGGGAAAGGGATAAAGCCGTCTGCTGCAGAGGCGTCAGAAAGCGTCTATATGAGGGAAAGGGATAAAGCCGTCTGCTGCAGATTACGTTAAAGATCGTCTGTATTTGGTTGAAGGGTTAATTTACTGAATTACGTTTTGGCACGGGTTGAATCAAACATCGTGTACATAAACCATAAAGAAAGATACCCCAGGGATAAAAAGTCATTAACAGTTCATAAAATGTATTTGCACTTCGATCTACATTTTCGCCGTAACGGACGACTTTTAGCCCATATGCAGACAAAGTTTTTAAAAAATGTCGGATAGAAAGCATACTTATAATTACAATCGGTTTCTTCTTTTCCATTCAAATTTTCAGTTTGAAAGCAAAGATATCCCATCACTTGCTAAATTAACATGGCGATTCCGATCTTGTGTTACACTTCCCCACATACAGTCGCTCTCTAAAGCCTCTGCAGCAGACGACATTTGAAAACATTTTGGCGAAAGGAGAAATTTATCTTTCAAAATGATCATAATTTGATTTATAGAGATTTTTCATAATGTTTTACTAGATATTTCCAAGTCGTATGCTGCAGATTTGTAGTATGTTTAAAATGGTTAACAGTTTATGCTGCAGATTTGTAGTATATGTGAAAGGGTTAACATCGTATATTGCAGATTTGTAGTATGTATGAAAGGGTTAACATCGTCTATTTAAGATTTGTAGTATGTGTGAAAGGGTTAACATCGTCTATTGAAGATTTGTAGTATGTGTGAAAGGGTTAACATCGTCTATTGAAGATTTGTAGTATGTGTGAAAGGGTTAACATCGTCTATTGCAGATTTGTAGTATATGTGAAGGGTTAACATCGTCTATTGCAGATTTGTGGTATCTTTGAAAGGGGTTAACAGTGTATATTGCAGATTTGTAGTATGTTTGAAAGGGTTAACATCGTCTATTGAAGATTTGTAGTATGTGTGAAAGGGTTAACATCGTCTATTGCAGATTTGTAGTATATGTGAAAGGGTTAACATCGTCCATTGCAGATTTGTGGTATCTTTGAAAGGGGTTAACAGTGTATATTGCAGATTTGTTGTATGTTTGAAAGGGTTAACATCGTCTATTGCAGATTTGTAGTATGTTTGAAAGGGGATAACAGTGTATATTGCAGATTTGTAGTATGTATGAAAGGGTTAACATCGTCTATTGCAGATTTGTAGTATGTTTGAAAGAGGTTAACAGTGTATATTGCAGATTTGTAGTATGTATGAAAGGGTTAACATCGTCTATTGCAGATTTGTAGTATGTTTGAAAGGGGTTAACAGTGTATATTGCAGATTTGTAGTATGTATGAAAGAGTTAACATCGTCTATTGCAGATTTGTAGTATGTATGAAAGGGGTTAACAGTGTATATTGCAGATTTGTAGTATGTATGAAAGGGTTAACATCGTCTATTGCAGATTTGTATTATGTTTGAAAGGGGTTAACAGTGTATATTGCAGATTTGTAGTATGTATGAACGGGTTAATATTGTTTATTGCAGATTTGAAGTATGTGTGAAAGGGTTAATATTGTCTGCTGCAGATTTGTGGTATGTATGAACGGGTTAATATTGTCTGCTGCAGATTTGTGGTATGTGTTAAAGGGTTAATATTGTTTGCTGCAGATTTGTAATATGTGTGAAAGGGTTAATATTGTCTGCTGCAGATGTGTAGTATGTGTGAAAGGGTTAATATTGTTTGCTGCAGATTTGTAGTATGTGTGAAAGGGTTAATATTGTCTTCTGCATATTTGTAGTATGTGTGAAAGGGTTCATATTGTTTGCTGCATATTTGTAGTAACGGTGAAAGGGTTAATATTGTTTGCTGCAGATTTGTAGTATGTGTGAAAATGTTAATATTGTTTGCTGCAAATTTTTAGTATGTGTGAAATAGTTAATATCGTCTATTGCAGATTTGTAGTATGTGTGAAAGGGTTAATATTGTTTGCTGCAGATTTGTAGTATGTGTGAAATGGTTAATATTGTCTGCTGCAGATTTGTAGTATGTGTGAAAGGGTTAATATTGTTTGCTGCAGATTTGTAATATGTGTTAAAGGGTTAATATTGTTTGCTGCAGATTTGTAGCATGTGTGAAATGATTAATATTGTTTGCTGCAGATTTGTTGTATGTATGAAAGGGTTAATATTGTTTGCTGCAGATTTGTAGTATGTGTGAAATTGTTAATATCGTCTATTGCAGATTTGTAGTATGTGTGAAATGGTTAATATTGTTTGCTGCAGATTTGTAGCATGTGTGAAATGATTAATATTGTTTGCTGCAGATTTGTTGTATGTGTGAAAGGGTTAATATTGTTTGCTGCAGATTTGTAGTATGTGTGAAAGGGTTAATATTGTTTGCTGCAGATTTGTAGTATGTGTGAAATTGTTAATATCGTCTATTGCAGATTTGTAGTATGTGTGAAATGGTTAATATTGTTTGCTGCAGATTTGTAGTATGTGTGAAAGAGTTAATATTGTCTGCTGAAGATTTGTAGCATGTGTGAAAGGGTTAATATTGTTTTGCTGCAGATTTGTTGTACGCTAGAAAGGGTTAATATTGTTTGCTGCAGATTTGTAGCATGTGTGAAAGGGTTAATATGGTTTGCTGCAGATTTGTAGCATGTGTGAAAGGGTTAATATGGTTTGCTGCAGATTTGTAGCATGTGTGAAATAGTTAATATTGTTTGCTGCAGATTTGTAGCATGTGTGAAAGGGTTAATATTGTTTGCTGCAGATTTGTAATATGTGTGAAATGGTTAATATTGTTTGCTGCAGATTTGTAGTTTGTGTCAAATGGTTAATATTGTTTGCTGCAGATTTGTAGTATGTGTGAAATTGTTAATATCGTCTATTGCAGATTTGTAGTATGTGTGAAATGGTTAATATTGTTTGCTGCAGATTTGTAGCATGTGTGAAATGATTAATATTGTTTGCTGCAGATTAGTTGTATGTGTGAAAGGGTTAATAGTGTTTGCTGCAGATTTGTAGTATGTGTGAAAGGGTTAATATTGTTTGCTGCAGATTTGTAGTATGTGTGGAATTGTTAATATCGTCTATTGCAGATTTGTAGTATGTGTGAAATGGTTAATATTGTTTGCTGCAGATTTGTAGTATGTGTGAAAGAGTTAATATTGTCGGCTGAAGATTTGTAGCATGTGTGAAAGGGTTAATATTGTTTTGCTGCAGATTTGTTGTACGCGTGAAAGGGTTAATATTGTTTGCTGCAGATTTGTAGCATGTGTGAAAGGGTTAATATGGTTTGCTGCAGATTTGTAGCATGTGTGAAATGATTAATATTGTTTGCTGCAGATTTGTTGTATGTGTGAAAGGGTTAATATTGTTTGCTGCAGATTTGTAGTATGTGTGGAATTGTTAATATCGTCTATTGCAGATTTGTAGTATGTGTGAAATGGTTAATATTGTTTGCTGCAGATTTGTAGTATGTGTGAAAGAGTTAATATTGTCTGCTGAAGATTTGTAGCATGTGTGAAAGGGTTAATATTGTTTTGCTGCAGATTTGTTGTACGCGTGAAAGGGTTAATATTGTTTGCTGCAGATTTGTAGCATGTGTGAAAGGGTTAATATGGTTTGCTGCAGATTTGTAGCATGTGTGAAAGGGTTAATATGGTTTGCTGCAGATTTGTAGCATGTGTGAAATAGTTAATATTGTTTGCTGCAGATTTGTAGCATGTGTGAAAGGGTTAATATTGTTTGCTGCAGATTTGTAATATGTGTGAAATGGTTAATATTGTTTGCTGCAGATTTGTAGTTTGTGTCAAATGGTTAATATTGTTTGCCTCAGATTTGTTGTATGTGTGAAGGGGTTAATATTGCTTGCTGCAGATTTGTAGTATGTGTGAAAAGGTTAATATTGTTTGCTGCAAATTTGTAGTATGTTTGAAATGGTTAATATCGTTTGCTGCAGATTTGTAGTATGTGTGAAAGGGTTAATATTGTCTGCTGCAGATTTGTGGTATGTATGAACGGGTTAATATTGTCTGCTGCAGATTTGTGGTATGTGTTAAAGGGTTAATATTGTTTGCTGCAGATTTGTAATATGTGTGAAAGGGTTAATATTGTCTGCTGCAGATGTGTAGTATGTGTGAAAGGGTTAATATTGTTTGCTGCAGATTTGTAGTATGTGTGAAAGGGTTAATATTGTCTTCTGCAGATTTGTAGTATGTGTGAAAGGGTTCATATTGTTTGCTGCATATTTGTAGTAACGGTGAAAGGGTTAATATTGTTTGCTGCAGATTTGTAGTATGTGTGAAAATGTTAATATTGTTTGCTGCAAATTTTTAGTATGTGTGAAATAGTTAATATCGTCTATTGCAGATTTGTAGTATGTGTGAAAGGGTTAATATTGTTTGCTGCAGATTTGTAGTATGTGTGAAATGGTTAATATTGTCTGCTGCAGATTTGTAGTATGTGTGAAAGGGTTAATATTGTTTGCTGCAGATTTGTAATATGTGTTAAAGGGTTAATATTGTTTGCTGCAGATTTGTAGCATGTGTGAAATGATTAATATTGTTTGCTGCAGATTTGTTGTATGTATGAAAGGGTTAATATTGTTTGCTGCAGATTTGTAGTATGTGTGAAATTGTTAATATCGTCTATTGCAGATTTGTAGTATGTGTGAAATGGTTAATATTGTTTGCTGCAGATTTGTAGCATGTGTGAAATGATTAATATTGTTTGCTGCAGATTTGTTGTATGTGTGAAAGGGTTAATATTGTTTGCTGCAGATTTGTTGTATGTGTGAAAGGGTTAATATTGTTTGCTGCAGATTTGTAGTATGTGTGAAATTGTTAATATCGTCTATTGCAGATTTGTAGTATGTGTGAAATGGTTAATATTGTTTGCTGCAGATTTGTAGTATGTGTGAAAGAGTTAATATTGTCTGCTGAAGATTTGTAGCATGTGTGAAAGGGTTAATATTGTTTTGCTGCAGATTTGTTGTACGCTAGAAAGGGTTAATATTGTTTGCTGCAGATTTGTAGCATGTGTGAAAGGGTTAATATGGTTTGCTGCAGATTTGTAGCATGTGTGAAAGGGTTAATATGGTTTGCTGCAGATTTGTAGCATGTGTGAAATAGTTAATATTGTTTGCTGCAGATTTGTAGCATGTGTGAAAGGGTTAATATTGTTTGCTGCAGATTTGTAATATGTGTGAAATGGTTAATATTGTTTGCTGCAGATTTGTAGTTTGTGTCAAATGGTTAATATTGTTTGCTGCAGATTTGTAGTATGTGTGAAATTGTTAATATCGTCTATTGCAGATTTGTAGTATGTGTGAAATGGTTAATATTGTTTGCTGCAGATTTGTAGCATGTGTGAAATGATTAATATTGTTTGCTGCAGATTAGTTGTATGTGTGAAAGGGTTAATAGTGTTTGCTGCAGATTTGTAGTATGTGTGAAAGGGTTAATATTGTTTGCTGCAGATTTGTAGTATGTGTGGAATTGTTAATATCGTCTATTGCAGATTTGTAGTATGTGTGAAATGGTTAATATTGTTTGCTGCAGATTTGTAGTATGTGTGAAAGAGTTAATATTGTCGGCTGAAGATTTGTAGCATGTGTGAAAGGGTTAATATTGTTTTGCTGCAGATTTGTTGTACGCGTGAAAGGGTTAATATTGTTTGCTGCAGATTTGTAGCATGTGTGAAAGGGTTAATATGGTTTGCTGCAGATTTGTAGCATGTGTGAAATGATTAATATTGTTTGCTGCAGATTTGTTGTATGTGTGAAAGGGTTAATATTGTTTGCTGCAGATTTGTAGTATGTGTGGAATTGTTAATATCGTCTATTGCAGATTTGTAGTATGTGTGAAATGGTTAATATTGTTTGCTGCAGATTTGTAGTATGTGTGAAAGAGTTAATATTGTCTGCTGAAGATTTGTAGCATGTGTGAAAGGGTTAATATTGTTTTGCTGCAGATTTGTTGTACGCGTGAAAGGGTTAATATTGTTTGCTGCAGATTTGTAGCATGTGTGAAAGGGTTAATATGGTTTGCTGCAGATTTGTAGCATGTGTGAAAGGGTTAATATGGTTTGCTGCAGATTTGTAGCATGTGTGAAATAGTTAATATTGTTTGCTGCAGATTTGTAGCATGTGTGAAAGGGTTAATATTGTTTGCTGCAGATTTGTAATATGTGTGAAATGGTTAATATTGTTTGCTGCAGATTTGTAGTTTGTGTCAAATGGTTAATATTGTTTGCCTCAGATTTGTTGTATGTGTGAAGGGGTTAATATTGCTTGCTGCAGATTTGTAGTATGTGTGAAAAGGTTAATATTGTTTGCTGCAAATTTGTAGTATGTTTGAAATGGTTAATATCGTTTGCTGCAGATTTGTAGTATGTGCGAAAGGGTTAATATTGTTTGCTGCAGATTTGTAGTATGTGTGAACGGGTTAATATTGTCTGCTGCAGATTTGTAGTATGTGTGAAAGGGTTAATATTGTTTGCTGCAGATTTGTAGTATGTGTGAACGGGTTAATATTGTCTGCTGCAGATTTGTGGTATGTATTAAAGGGTTAATATTGTTTGCTGCAGATTTGTAATATGTGTGAAAGGGTTAATATTGTCTGCTGCAGATTTGTGGTATGTGTTAAAGGGTTAATATTGTTTGCTGCAGATTTGTAATATGTGTGAAAGGATTAATATTGTCTGCTGCAGATTTGTGGTATGTGTTAAAGGGTTAATATTGTTTGCTGCAGATTTGTAATATGTGTGAAAGGGTTAATATTGTCTGCTGCAGATTTGTAGTATGTGTGAAAGGGTTAATATTGTTTGCTGCAGATTTGTAGTATGTGTGAAAAGGTTAATATTGTTTGCTGCAAATTTGTAGTATGTGTGAAAGGGTTAATATTGTTTGCTGCAGATTTGTATTATGTGTGAAAGGGTTAATATTGTCTGCTGCAGATGTGTAGTATGTGTGCAATTCTTTACAGGGTCTGCTGCAGATGTGTAGTATGTGTGCAATTCTTTACAGGGTCTGCTGCAGATGTGTAGTATGTGTGCAATTCTTTACAGGGTCTGCTGCAGATGTGTAGTATGTGTGCAATTCTTAACAGGGTCTGCTGTGGATTTGTGGTATGTGTGAAAGGGTTAACACCGTATATTGCAGATTTGTAGTATTGTGTAAGCATAAACAGCTTGCGGTTAATATACACAATTATACATACAGAAATGGTTACAAAACAATAAATATAACACAGATCTGTAAAACCATATTACAGGATCAAGTCAAAATTTCATTTCATATACTAACACACATATACACATAGATTGTTACTACTTTATAAAATTGAAAACTCTGTGTCAAAAGGAGACACCAAGAGCAAATTCTCCATTATTACAATGTTGTTAACGTTTTCTTTTTTAACTTCGTCAGAATGTGTCTGCATGTGGGAAAGGGATTTTACACATGATATCGTGTCGGAGACATAATGCGACTACAAATGGCGAGACGTAGTTCGATACAAAGTAGTTCGGATGCGAAACCCAAGCTCTTTAACAACACCAACAACTTCGTTCTTTAACGTGCACGGTGAATAACATCGATACACGCAATGACATTTTCCCTGGAATAGACCATGTTGAGGGCTTGGCGTGAAATGGTTGCAACTAAAATTGGTATTTTGTTACCAAGGTTAATCACCTCGCCAAGAAGTCTTTAAAAGCGTTAAATCATTTTTCTTGATAAACAATGGAAATGTAGGTGCCATTGCTCGTTCTGAGCAATGGCACCTACAATTGCATTATTTACAAAGGGGTCAAAATTGCCCCTAAACCAGGGTTTTCAAAATAGGTTTTTAGTTACAACCGTTCCACGCCAAGCCCTCGATTTCTTAAACTCTAGTTGAGTGGGAGGCACTTATAGGCACCTCATAAATGTCCAGAACCCGAATCTCTGGATTGACAGTCCAGTGGGTTAACCTTTTGAATACACGGCCACTCTACACATAGACTACAATATACATCACGTCGGACAAGGAACTTTTGTTTCTATAGGTCAGAGATTGGCAATGCAATTATTTCTTTATTTCAATCTTATTTAAAAAAAATACAAACCTAAATTGTCACATTTTGTTCAATTTAACACTTTGGCATATATTTCAATGGCACGGTCAGCTTTGTTTAGTTTAAACATATTTTATTTCAATGATTTACAACACATGTTTAGTTTAAACATATTTTACTTCAATGTTTACAACACATGTTTAGTTTAAACATATTTTACTTCAATGATTTACAACACATGTTTAGTTTAAACATTTTTTATTTCAATGATTTACAACACATGTTTAGTTTAAACATTTTTTATTTCAATGATTTACAACACATGTTTAGTTTAAACATATTTTATTTCAATGATTTACATCACATGTTTAGTTTAAACATATTTTATTTCAATGATTTACAACACATGTTTAGTTTAAACATATTTTATTTCAATGATTTACAAAACATGTTTAACAAGAGAAAATACGAAAGGATTGGAATGGAAGCTAATTCTAGCTTATTAAGTTCCTTTCCTGTGCATGGTTATAATTTAAATAGGGTATATGTATACACGCATTCAGATTAATATGTTTCAATTTAAGTACAATGTAATGTTATTACAATCAAAAGATAAGTAATAATATATTAAGTTATGAAAATTATCGTAGATAGGAAGATCGAGCTTCTTATTTGTTGAATTCTAAAAATAGTGAAATATTGCAATGAGCATTCATGAGATTATTTCATGTTAAATCGTTTTCTGTTTCTGATGAGCCGAGCGCCGGTAGCTCAGTCGGTAGGGACGCGGGCTGTCAATCCAGGGGTTGTGAGTTCGAATCCCGGCTCGGCCAACTTTCTTTCCGACGATTGACAAAAGTCAATGCGTCATGCGTCATTCGTCTTCCACCAATGGGCTAAGTCTATGTGGAAAAGCAGCCAGTTGCTTGGGAAGATTGTTGTGTGGAGTACTGGTGTGAGAAAACCAGGAAATGCTTGAGTGGAGTACTGGTGTGAGAAAATCAGGAAATGCATGAGTAGTTGATCTGGCCACCGTAATATAACTGAGAAATTGTTTAAAACGGCGTTAAACCCCAATCAATCAATCAATCAATCAATCAATCAATCAATCAATCAATCAATCAACTGTTTCTGATGAAAGCGATGATAGCTTTGTCGCACTGTTTGTAAATGGTTGTTGTGAACGACCGCCATTTTCGTTGTAGAATGACTTTGAAAATGTCTATATATGCAAAACTATGAAAAATCTTTCGAAATGAAAGTCAAATTATAGAATAGAGTTTAGAGGAATTTCTCCTTTTAAGTAAGTTTAGTTTAGTTTAAACTTATTTATTTTACGTCGATTGCGAAACAAACTTTAAGCTTATATTAATCACGCTCGATGTCTGCTTCCTGGATATCATTTCTCCTTTTGACACAATGTTTTCAAAAAATCGTCTACTGCAACTGCGTCAAATGCATCTACATGTTGGAAACAGTGAAGGGGGTATCATCAGCTAAGTATGTTTATCATTTCTTGTATTAAGATCTAGAATTTCTAAAGAAAAAAAAAATATCTAAAGTTCTAGATAGTATAGTTTAATATTTGGATTTTACTGAATTTGTTTAATTTGTTATGTTGCCATGGTAACTCAACTTGGGAAGGGAATAAAGATGAGCACATAATTGTGCGTTCTATACGCAATTCCTTATTTATTGTGAGAAACTAAGACAACGCAATCACGTTCCGAACATTTATAAATCTAAAACGGAACATTATATTGATTAACACTAACGGTGTCTACAAATACAAATAAACTTAACCTTTCGTAACACGCTATACTGAGTACCTTATTTAGTAGTTTGGTGAAACCGGAACCGGAAGTTCAGCCGAATAAGGGTTTATGTTTCCCGGCAGCTGAACCCGTTCCCACATATGTAATAAATGTGCAGCAGACGACTCTGAAATCTGGGCTTAATCATGAGCAATTTCTTCATTCGCAACCATGATTACAAGGTCCATACGGGATCAATGTAGAAAATACTATAAATGATGGTATAATCATCAGAAAGAAATTGCTCCCTTTGCCACCTTGTGTTCAAAGTTCATCTGAGCAAAATGTAGAAAATACTATAAATGATAGTATGATCATCAGAAAGAAATTGCTCCTTTTGCCACCTTGTTTTCAAAGTTCATCTGAGCAAAATGTAGAAAATACTATAAATGATAGTATGATCATCAGAAAGAAATTGCTCCTTCTCCCACCATGTTTTCAAAGTTCATCTAGGCAAAATGTAGAAAGTACTATAAATGATAGTATGATCATCAAAAAGAAATTGCTCCTTTTGCCACCATGTTTTCAAAGTTCATCTGGGCAAAATGTAGAAAATACTATAAATGATAGTATGATCATCAAATGGAAATTGTTCCTTTTGCCACCTTTTTTTCAAAGTTCATCTGGGCAAAATGTAGAAAATACTATAAATGATAGTATGATCATCAGAAAGAAATTGCTCCTTCTCCCACCATGTTTTCAAAGTTCATCTAGGCAAAATGTAGAAAATACTATAAATGATAGTATGATCATCAGAAAGAAATTGCTCCTTTTGACACCTTGTTTTCAACGTTCATCTGGGCATAATGTAGAAAATACTA
This sequence comes from Serripes groenlandicus, assembly GCA_031761405.1. Classification (NCBI taxonomy): domain Eukaryota; kingdom Metazoa; phylum Mollusca; class Bivalvia; order Cardiida; family Cardiidae; genus Serripes; species Serripes groenlandicus. Next base: position 64,654,275 of record JASEVX010000011.1, read on the forward strand.
TAAATGATAGTATGATCATCAAAAAGAAATTGCTTCTTTTGCCACCTTGTTTTCAAAGTTCATCTGGGCAAAATGTAGAAAATACTATAAATGATAGTATAATCATCAGAAAGAAATTGCTCCTTTTGCCACCTTGTTTTCAAAGTTCATCTGGGCAAAATGTAGAAAATACTATAAATGATAGTATGATCATCAAAAAGAAATTGCTCCTTTTGCCACCTTGTTTTCAAAGTTCATCTGGGCAAAATGTAGAAAATACTATAAATGATAGTATGATCATCAAAAAGAAATTGCTCCTTTTGCCACCTTGTTTTCAAAGTTCATCTGGGCAAAATGTAGAAAATACTATAAATGATAATATGATCATCAAAAAGAAATTGCTCCTTTTGCCACCTTGTTTTCAAAGTTCATCTGAGCAAAATGTAGAAAATAATAAATGATAGTATGATCTTCAAAAATAAATTGCTCGTTTTGCCACCATGTTTTCAAGGTTCATCCGAGCGAGAAATACTATAAATGATAGTATGATCATCAAAAGGGAATTGCTCCATTTTCCACCTTGTTTTCAATGTTCATCTGAGCAATCCAGGGGTTGTGAGTTCGAGCCAACTTTCTTTCTGATGATTGACAAAAGTCAATTCGACATGCGTCATTCGTCTTCCAGCAATGGGCTAAGTCTATGTGGAAAAGCAGCCAGTTGCTTGGGAAGAGTTGTTGTGTGGAGTACTGGTGTGAGAAAACCAGGAAATGCATGGGTAGGTGAACTGGCCGCCGTGATATAACTGAGAAATTGTTAAAACGGCGTTAAACTACAATCAATCAATCAATCATCTGAGCAAAATGTAGAAAATCATAAATGATAGTATGATCATCAGAAAGAAACTGCTCCTTTTGCCACCATGTTTTCAAGGTTCATCCGGGCGAGATGTAGAAAATACAATAAATGATAGTATGATCATCAAAAGGAAATTGCTCCTTTTGCCACCTTGTTTTCAAAGTTCATCTGCAGCAGATGTTTCAAAATGCATGCAATAAGACGGTTATTTAACGCTTTTTTAGCAGACGACTCTTGAAAACATCGAGGGGATGTCATTTTCTAACAACGTGTTCAATTCTTTGTAAAAAATGTATGCGTTAAATTATTTTACGACTTAAATAAAATATCATTTTAGTGGGTAACCCGGCAAAAAAAATGATTCGATCAAGAATATTCTATTTGATCATGATCTACGTTGTTCCACAAATACCATTCTTTCCTCCGTGCTGCAGGCGAAGAGTTAATTAGTACTTCGTTCATTATCAACAGATGTATCGCGCTCATTTAAAACAACCTTTTTTCATGTATGAAAACGCGATAGCTCAGGCGAAGTTATTCGTCCACTTTCCTATAGGTTTCGTTATCGATGTATTAAAACATAGACAAAACACGTACTGAATTAATAAGCTGGATGTGTAACTCCAGTGAGTTATTTCTCTGACGAGTTGACTATTCAATGTTGGCAATAACACAATATACATTTTATCTGATTCAGACGAAATTGACGATATTGTAGCAGACGTCTTTTTGAAATTGCATCGGAAAAAGATTGATTTGTTTTCCTTTTCCCACATGGTTCCAACATTGTATCAGACTTATTCTTTCATATTTTCTTCTGTATATTCCCGCAAATGTTTTCAAAGCAGACCACTCTAAAATATCATAATAGATAAATGTGTTATGGAAGAAGTGTTTTCATCAGTGCGATGCCTGAATAATGTCTATAGGGCCAATCAATAAAGTCATATAATCCTTCCACACATACCACGAATCTAAAGCAGACGACTTTAGTAAACATCTCAGTAAAGTTTTGGACAATCTCTATAAATGACATCATAACTATTTGATACATTTGAAAGGATCGTTGCATAAAGATATTTGTTCGTATGTACAAGTTGTTCTTTTTTCCCACAGTGTTTTAAGAATGAGTTACTGAAGTTGCGTCAAAATGCGTCAGAATGAAAGAAAAGGTTAACGCCGGCATTTCACGAAGATCAAAAGGCTTATAGACTCGTCTGGGGCTCACGGAGGATGTAATCTCACATTATCTCGTTGGATCTCGCATTTATCACGAGATTCTATCGTTTGATATCTAAATTAAAAGTCGGCAATAAAAGAACTACACTATTCCCGCGTTTCCTGTGTACACTTATATACTTTTATCCCTGTAAAAGTCAAGAGAAGATAAAATACCTAGGTTAACAGATGAAAAAAAGTACTTTCTATCTTTATCGACCTGCGAAGATATAGATCTGCCAGTGAGTGCCTCCACACAGTCTAACCAGGAGCTATACTGTTCAGTAATTAGATGGTTAAGAGATAATTAAAACCATGTCAATGTCGAAATACAAATGCCCAAATTAGTTTAAAATATTCGGTTCCCCCCACAAAAAAAAACACGGAACGTTTAATCATGTTGCGACTCAACTAGAATAATACAATGTTTTATTGTAAAATGAGCCACATCACACTAAATTGATCGCGCAGGATAAAAATTTCTCCCGCAAAAACTCGGAATAGTCGCGCAAAGGGTTGGTACAGATGACTGATTCCTGCTTTTAGTTTACTATTAATGTTCACAATCAAACTCATCCGAACAAGACCTAAATACCTCATTATACCCCATAAAAGGTCGGCTCGAATTGTCCTGATATACATTAAAGTGTTCATTTAATCGGAAGACTCGGCAGTCACCGCTTATCTATCTCGCTTACTTATTTGGCTTAACTCCCCTGTTAATACCTTATGATTGGCTGTCACAAAGGTCAATCTGAGATGACCTGTACTAGGCAGTCATCAGATCTACATGACCGAGTGCTACATGACTGAATGCTACACGGCCAAGTGCTACATGACCGAGTGCTACTGACGCGAATTTTAGGACTGGCTTTAGTACGATTATGTTTAATATATATTATATATATATCTAATGAATCTGTGTTTACTTTACCTACTGTTGTGGTGTGTACACAATCGGTCAGTGTTGGCAAAGACATCACAAATCCGACACTCTGAGGTTTGGACTTCATTAAAGACAATAACGACCCAATTGCATTTGCATAAGGCCGTTGGTCATAACCTTTCTTCAGCGACCTCCCAGGTGATTGTGTGAACAGGTTGTGAGTATTGCAATTAACCCTTTCCCACATATAATAATTCTGTAATAGACGACTTTAAAAATATCTACATTAAACATGAACTGTCCCTAAAAGTGAAAATATGGTAAGTAAAAAGAGTCGAAAGCTTTGGTTGTCTGCTGTAGAGGCGTCAGAAAGCGTATATATGCGGGGGGAAAATTGTTAATGATCAGACTACATGCAGACGCACATGCTGATATTGAGCTGTACTGGTTCGAAAGTCCCGAGGGTCGGTTTACGCGTGCTATGGATCAAACAGATCAAGTTGTTTACTGCATTATCATGCTGTCATATGAGTTTGATTGAATGCTTATCATTTATAATCATTGGTCCGCTCTTTGATCTTGTTCACTCTTTCACTGCCGAATTTCACAAAGTCGACTCTTCCATATTGAAAATTGGACCATTCCATTTTACGTCCAACAGGATGTTTGATAAAATGTAATGCCTAAGTGGCAAACAATGCATATTTCAGGAGAGACAGCTCGCATCGTTTGCAAAAGCCTGTATTGCCCTTGGTGGCGATGGGGTTAAAACAGTTGTGTAATATGTTAGCCTTATGTAGGGAGTATTTGTCCCTTTTTCCAGAATATAATGTATGTATTCAATTTCAAAACATACACTTAGTGTCGGTTTTCGTGTGGCCTGTTTAACCCGTTCCCACCTTCAGACGCATTTTGACGCAGTAGCAGTAGACGACTTTTGAAAACGCTGTGGCCAAAGGTGAAATTGCTCATGATGAGCAGTTTCTCCTTTGGCCACAATGTTTTCAACTTTATTTAACAATTAAGCTATCTTTTATGGATATTTTTCAGGTTTTTATCACTTTGTTTTCAAAGTCGTCTGCTTCAGATATGCTGTGTGTGGGAAAGGGTTAAAGTATAATTTACAACTCAACCAAGCCCAACATCTTCTCTTCTTCATTACAAGCAGTCTCTGTTTAAAATACTTGTATTGAGAGGTGGGCAAACACAGTGAAATTAGTTATTATTCTTCAAATGTCCATGGTGCATCTCGATCCGTACATCCATATTTGAGATTGATTGATTGATTGGGGTTTAAAGCCGTTTTTAACAATTTCTTAGTTATATCACGGCGGCCAGTTCACCTACTCATGCATTTCCTGATGCTGGTTTTCTCACACCAGTACTCCACACAACAATCTTCCCAAGCAACAGGCTGCTTTTTCACATAGACTTAGCCTATTGGTGAAATACGAATGATGCATGTCGCATTGACTTTTGTCAATCGTCGGAAAGAAAGTTAGCCGAGCCGGGATACGAACTCACAACCCCTGGATTGACAGCCCGCGTCGCCACCGACTGAGCTACCGGGGCTCAGCTCCATATTCGAGAAGCAGTCGGACGAAATAAATGTTCCAGATAAGGTGAGTATTTCAAATTCCAAAAACCTTTATTTGATACTCAAACCCTATGTTGTGTGTACTCAAAACGAATCGTTCCTCTAAGATGATAATTTTGAGTACCCACAACATAAAGGTTTGATTGAGTCATATGAGAAATATATGTGGGAGAAGACCAGAATACTCCTTTAGTGTGTACTATTGACCGTTTCCCACATATAGACGCTCTCGGACGCCTCTGCAGCAAACGCTTTTTGAAATCATAGTGACAAAAGGTGAAATTTGCTCTTAATGAGCAATTTCTCCATTTGCCACAATGATTTCAACTCTATTCAATAATCATACTATCATTTATACACATTTTCTATATATTGGACTTCATAATATCAAAATCGTCTGCTGCAAATTTATTGTATGTGGGAAATGGTTAACATCATCCGCGAACAGTGACATGTCATGCGAGAGTATGTACTGTTCGCGTGCACTAATAGAGTCAAAGTTGCTATTCTAGTTGATTGTGGATTATAAACATCATCCACGCACAGTGACATGTCATGCGAGAGTATTAACTGTTCGCGTGCACCTATAGAGTCGAAGTTACAATTCTAGTTAATTGTGGATGAGCACCGTTTTCAACAATTCTCCAGTCAAATCACGGCGGTCAATCCACCTGCTTATAAATGTGCTTCTTGACTTTCTCACACCAGCACTCCACATCACTAACTTTCCAGGCAACTTGCTTTATTTCCGTTCATTCTGTTAGACCAATGAAGATGAATTACTATTGTCGCTTTGACTTTTGTCAAACGTCGGAAAGAGTTTGGCCTCGCTGTGGTTCATACTCACAACCTGTAATTTTGGACGACCACATTGACCACAGGAGAATGCAACAAGACCCCTTTACGTGTGCCACGATCCCTTTATAGATAGAATGTATTCAAGAAAAGGGGCAGCAAATATGTCCAACAAACCAAAAACACATTGTTTAATTCAAATAGCAGACTAATGGTCAAAAACAGGAAAAATAAATGTTTGAAAAATAATCAACACCATTTATAATATGCAAAAGGCAAGCTGTAGGTATGTGACTAGCAATCTGTGACAAGCTGTCGGAACTGTGACCGTGTTTGTACCCTATCCCTACTTTAACTTTGAATGCAAAAAGTCAAATTATCCAAATTTAAACACTTTCAATTCATCAAATGAAGATGCACATATGCAATGCAGTAAGATAAAAAATAACTAGTGTTAGCTAAGTTTTCCTTCACATTGTCCTAGTCACTTCGTTCTTTACTGAACTACAGTCATGTTCAAACCTAGCCTAGATATCAGCCACATATCCTTTCTGCCAATGATTCAGCATTCTAAAATTAAAATAAAGGCTTCCAGATTGTTAACAAGATTTTCCTTCGATTTGACCAAATGTGTGTACTTTGATTGACAAACAGATTTACATAATCTAGTTTAGTAGTTATAATAAGTTACTAGAAATTATTTAATCAGTATAACAATCATTTGAGAGAAGACAAAACATAAATATTATATATATATTAATAATGTTGGAAAGGGTTTATTAATCATCTCCTATTAAAACCCTTTCCCTCATACAACAATTCTGCAGCAGACGACTTTGAACATATGTTGACAAATAATAGAAAGTCTCTATAATTGAATGGCTAACCTATGACCTAAAGTGGAAAACATTGTGGCAAAATGAGAAATTGCTCGTTTTGAGCAATTTCTTCTTTTGTCACTGTTTTCAAAAATCCGTCCGCTGCAGAGGCGTCAGAAAGCGTCTATATGAGGGAAAGGGTTAATTTTCATCTGAAACTGATTTCAAATAGACGGGCAAACTTTGATCAGATAGCCCTTGTTGTTTTTGTTACCATGAGTGTGTTTAATGTTTCTCACATAGTGTGCGATCTTGTGTTTAATGTATCCATTCGTATAGACATAGCTAAATAAAATATGTAAATATCTAACGTACCAAATTAAATCAAGCAATAAATGAATAAACCACATATTGTGCTTTTTTTGGTTTTAATGTATCCGTTAGTCATTGAAAAACCTGAATAGATATGAGAACTAGCTAATGGACCTAAATAAAGCGGCCTATAAATACATGAATAAATAAATAATGATAAATAAAAAAGATCGACAGTAATTTTGTCATCAATTCCTATGCCGGTTTCCGTTCTATTAAAAATTATAAATACACATTTCCATTGTGGTTAGACTTTAGATTAAAACATGGCGACTTTTGTAATGATCAGTGTTTGAAGTTTGATTCTGATAAATAAGTCACGCAATAAACGGAATGGCAATAACGCTGCATACTAGCTGTCTCACATGGAAAAATAAAATATATTATTTAGAAAAACATATCAAAATCAATTAGCCCTTTTAGCACATATACAACAATTCCACAGCAGCCGAATAGATGAGAGTTTAATAATTCATTGGAGTTGAAAACCTATTGCAAAATGAGAAAATTGCTCATCGTGAGCAATTTTCATTTTGTCACAAATGTTTTCTGCAGACGCCAGAAAGCATCTGTATGTGAGAAAGTGTAAGTAACTTTGATAAATTGAGGGTAATCACTTTTTTGTTATAAAAATGGTGTGCATGAAAAGTAAGCACGAACGCCTCCAACAAAGCCTGGTTCACCCCCATGGGTGTTTGTTGCTATCAATTTCTATTTCATTCGTTTCGTCTAAAATGTTTACGTTTGGTTACCACACAACAAACAATTTTCATTCGATAAAATGCTCTGTATTTATTTACGTCGCCATGGTTACAGACACATCCTAAGGGAAGGAACCTCATCACGTGATCGTTTGATGGAACTAAAAGCCCCGCCAATAGAAAACCGACCATCACGTTCTCGCATCTTTAGACAACACTCCAACTAGATTTGTATATGAAACCGTTCGTTTGCTTGATGTTTGGCTACACACTTAAACCTGAGATTGTCCCCTTATCCCTTTCCCACATACACACGACAGCAGACGACCTTTGAAAACGTAACATGGGAAAAAAAGAGAAATCGCTCACAATGATAATTTTCTACTTTTGACACAATGTTTTCAACTTTTTTTACAAAAATCAAAATTTCCCTGTTAGAGATTTTTCATATGTTTGTCTAGATGTTTTTTTAAATTCGTCTGCTGCAGATTTGATGTAGTGTATGTGGGGTTAAATACAAATTACAAAATCGGCGCGTTTAAAGCATTGCATCTGCGATCTATGAAGTAGCAGGGACCAATTCCACCAACCTTACAGTTACTTGGGTGTTAAGTAATCCTTAAATACTTAAACTCATTTTTCATCTTGAGTATTTCCTTAATAAAAATGTAAAAATATTTCATTTCTTCAAAATAATTGTTAGTCTGCCAGGTAACCATTTATGCAGAACTGTGTCATTTACCTAGATACAGTCCACCATTCATTTATTACACAATATTAGGGAAAACAAACATGATCAAACATTCTTTAACACTTTCCCTCATATAGACGCTTTCTGACACCTCTGCAGCAGACGGACGGCTTTTTGAAAACATAGGGACAAACGAAGCAATTTCTCCTTTTGCCACAATGTTTTCCACATTTAGTCATCGGTTATCCATTCAATTATAGAGATGTTCTATTTTTTGACAAAATATGTTCAAAGTCGTCTGCTACAGAATTGTTGTATGAGGGACAGCTTATGGTTAAAGAATTTAAGCCCTAGGTACGGTTGGTGGACCCTGTGAGCCTGTCCGTACGTACCAACGTGTTGACAGTGCGCTACATGTAGTTTATATCAATATGTTACTTTTGACACAATATGTCGCCGTTTTATAGCTGAAATAATGTTGAAAACGGCGTTAAACACCCAATCAATAAACTGACACAATGACTAGCATTATAATCTCATGGTAGAAACTTAAACATCTCTATATGTGATCCCGTTCCGGAGTATTATTTATATTTGATAAAGTTATAAACATTGCAGCAAAATTAAACATTGCTTATTATATTTTCTCCTTTATGAGTCTGTATATTGGAATGGGTTAACAGAACATTAGTGTATCATCACCCTGTTGTCTGATAACAGAAAAGTGAAGAGGAAAATAAGACGGAACAAATCGAGGGCTTGGTGTAAAACAGTTGTAACTAAACTCGGTATTTTTTTACCAAGTTTAATCACCTCGCCATAAAGTCTTTATAAGCGTTAAATCATTTGTCTTGGTAAACAATGGAAATTTAGGTGCCATTGCTCGTTCTGAGCAATGGCACCTAAATTTCCATTGTTTACAAAGGGGTCAAAATTGCCCATAAACAAGGGTTTTCAAAATAGGTTTTTAGTTACAACCGTTTCACGCCAAGCCCTCGAATGCTCGGTACAAGTTATAAAACATTTTACTAGTTTAGTTTTTAAAAAAAGGGGGGATACATTTTACTATTACAACTAATGACCCATTTTTGTTTACCGGGGCAGCTCTCTGGCTGTATGAACGTATTTGTTGTTTTCAATAGCAACGAGAGCAATGATAATGTCTGCCCGCGTTTTATTGGGCATATCTCGAGCCTTCGGGGACTTTCTATTGATTCATATATTAACGAAGGCGGCGCCTATTTGTCTCATTTCACGTTTCCAATTCATATGCCCAAATATGCGTGTATTTTGTCGGGTTTCACTTTTGGAGAGAAAACCCTTTTCCCCACATGCGCCACATCTTCAGCAGACGACTTTTTTCCAGAAATGCCGACAAAAATATTGAACATTCTGCAATTGAAAATATATTTATTGAATAGTTTCGAAAACGTTAATACTCATGAAGGAATTGAACATTGTTAGCAATTTCGTCTTCAGCAACAATTATTTCAAAACGCGTCTGTTTGTGGGAAAGCTTGCACATGAACATATAATATATAACATATAACATATAACATATAACATATAACATACAACATACAACATATAACATACAACATACAACATATAACATATAGTTGATGCTTAAATAGATTTAATTTCATTGTCCAGTTTAACCGTTTCCCACATACAACAAATCAGAAGCAGACGACTTTGAAAACATAGTGACAAAAACTTGAAAAATCTCCAAAAAAGATAACTTAATTGTTTGATAAAATTGAAAACATTGTGGCCAAAGGAGAAATTGCTCATCATGAGCAATTTCACCTTTGGCCACCATGTTTTTTAAAGTCATCTGCTGCTATTGCGTCAAAATGTGTCTGCAGGTGGGAAAGGGTTAACTCTTTCAGAACAAATGACAATATTGAGGTTTTTGCAAACCATACAGATGCATGTGATGATGCGACATCATGGCTGTAGAATTAGGGAGCTTCTCTGTATATCATGCAGGAAACATTTGACGCATTCTGTTAGGTGGCAGCATATTGGATTCAAACTCATTCTAAACATCGGCTAAGTCGCCAAAAGCTGGTTCAACAAGCGAAAGGGATAAGGCGCATGTATTCACATGTGTACATAGTTTTCAAAGCATCCTCAACATACGTATTTTGAAAATAAAGTGACAAAAGGGGAAACTGCTCAGCAATTCGCATTTCGTCATAATGTTTTCAACTCTAATTACCAATAACACATCGAGGGCTTGGCGTGAAACGGTTGTAACTAAAATTAGCATTTTTCCCCCAAGGTTAATCACCTCGCCATAAAGTCTTAATAATCGTTAAATAATGTTTTTTGGTAAACAATGGAAATTTAGGTGCCATTGCTCGTTCTGAGCAATGGCACCTAAATTTGCATTGTTTACAAAGGGGTCAAAATTGCCCCTAAACCAGGGTTTTCAAAATAGGTTTTTAGTTACAACCGTTTCACGCCAAGCCCTCGACATTCATTAATGGAAATTTTAGTTTACTCTGTCTAAATGATTTCAAATTCTGGTGACGATTTTATATATTTTAGAAAGGGTAAAATTTCACAAACGTACGGAATTTATCACATAAACTGCAGATTAACTTTTTGAAACCATAAGTATAAAGGAGAAATTGCTAAACTTAAAATGAGCGATATCTCTCTCCTTTACACGCGGTATTTCATTTCGGCTTTATTACTAAAGGTTTGATGTTTAATATACCACTACTACTTCAAATAGTGTCAATGTTTGGACGCCACTATAAACACGTAAAAGGTAAAAAGGCGTCGGTTGGTTCGTAAAAGTCACGCATCTGTTTTTACTCAAGTCCCACAAGGACCAGGAGTTAAATTTAGACACGCCTTATTATTAATTTACATCAATGTCCATGTTTGTGCTGTTGCAGTTGGGTTTGTTTATGTGTTTGTTATTTGTTGAGTCACGAGACACCAACGCGAGCGTAACCTTTAGGAAATACCTCATGTTTTAACCTGTTCCCACATCCATACAACAAAGCTGCAGACGACTCTCAAAACAATGTGACGAAAAATATGGAAACACTATTTATCCCTTTCCCTCATATAGACGTTTTCTGACGCCTCTGCAGCAGACGGCTTTTTGAAAACATAGTGACAAAAGAAGAAATTGCTCAAAACGAGCAATTTCTCCTTTTTCCACAATGTTTTCCACTTTTAGTCATAGATCACAATTCATCTAGAGAGATTTTTGATTTTTTGACAAAATATGTTCAAAGTCGTCTGCTGCAGAATTGTCGTATGGCGGAAAGGGTTAAATAAACATTTAGAATAAAGTTGAATACATTTCAAAAGTTGTCTGCTGCATATTGATTGAGGTTTAACGCCGTTTTCACGGCGACCAGTTCACCTTCTCATACGTTCCCTGGTTTTCTGATTTTCTAACACCATACCAGTACTTCACATTCCATTAGTAGTGTAAGAATTGGTAAAGCACTTTGTAGAGCTGACTTAATAATAAGCTAACTACTTAACGACAATCGTTTTGAGCAATTTCTTCTTTTGTCACTATGTTTTCAAAAAGCCGTCTGCTGCAGAGGCGTCAGAGAGCGTCTATAGGTGGGAAAGGGTTAGTCTACCAGCTGTGTGTAACATATTACCATAAACCATGTTAGTAAACTTTCCCTCATATAGACGCTTTCTACGCCTCTGCAGCAGACGGCTTTTTGAAAACATAGTGTTGCTCAAAACGAGCAATTTCTCATTTTTTTTAAATGTTTTCAACTTTATTTAACAATTAAGCTATCTTTTATGGCGATTTTTCAGGTTTTTGTCACTATGTTTTCAAAGTCGTCTGCTGCAGATTTGTTGCATGCGGGAAAGGGTTAACTTTAGCAACTAATCCACTTTTAGTCATAGGTTATCCATTCAATTATAGAGATTTTCTCTGTTTTAACAAAAAATGTTCAAAGTCGTCTGCTGCAGAATTGTCGTATGAGGGAAAGGGTTAATACCCATTCCCTGTTACAGACGAAATATGAAGCCCTTGCTGCAGTATAACTTTTAGACATTCTGGCCAAAGAAGAAATTGCTCAAAGCGAGCCAGTTCTTCTTTGGTTTTAAATGTTTTTAACACTTTTTTAATATCAATATTTTGTTTTAGACACGGTATCCATACAGTTTTGCCTAAATGCTTTCAACATCGTCTGCTGTAGATTTGTCGAATGTGGAAACATGTTCAGATATGACTTCATTACTTCAGAATATCTTATACGGAAATATGTTCACGTAGTAAATTCGTGCTTTGCAAATATAATTACCTTCTCAACATTTCAATAATACATTTGGACATTTTTTTAATCCATATTTTTTAGGCGATAGGCGGGGTTTCATACATATCTCTACATTTGCTTCTTTTTTCCGGTTTTCTTTGCTGAGACATTTTTTGCGCAGGCAATCATAACAGCTGCTGCATGGTAATTATCCATGCATCAAATGCGAAGGGAATGATTTCATTTGTGCAGACTATATTTGTAAAACTATATATTATGTCATCCTATGGTTACACTCGTCCCCATTTATAAAATATATGTGAAAAGTCAATTAAAATGTTTATCATTCATAGCATGTTGTTGTGTAAAAAACGAACATCAAAGGTAAAACGAGGTTTTATGTTAATTGCTTTATACACATCGTGTAGGTACAAAAAGCTTATTAACCCTCTTCAGGACGCAGAGTAACTCTTACTTCATCATTTTGATATTCCTGATGGGTTGTATTTGGTTTGGCGCAATTTTAAACATTTTTGCCCCACCTGCAGACGCATTTTGACGTTACGGTAGCAGACGTCTTTTGAAAACATTGTGGCCAAAGGCGAAATTGCTCACCTTTGGCCACAATGTTTTCAACTTTATTCAACATTAAAGCTATCTGTTATCACTATATTTTCAGGTTTTTATCACTATATTTTCAGGTTTTTATCACTATGTTTTCAGGTTTTTATCACTATGTTTTCAGGTTGCTGTCACTATGTTTTCTAAGTCGTCTGCTGCAGATGTGTTGTATGTTGGAAAGTGTTAAACATTTCCCACGTGTCGATGCTTTCTGGCGTCTTTTCAGTTGACGACTTTTGAAAACATAGATTGTGGCCGATGAAAAAAATGATCATGATGAGCAATTTCTCCTTTTGACACAATGTTTTCAATTCTTTACAGTAATAACACCTTATTTTAGAGAGCTCTTCAATTGTTTTGCCCAGTTGTTTTTGAAGACGTCTGCTGCAAATTTGTTTTATATGTGGGAAAAGGGGGGGGGGGGGGGCTGTTAAACATTATCTAGCTGAAAGCCTGTAACTCGTAGTCCCAGTAGCTCAGTCGGTAGCCACACGGGCTGTCAATCCAGGGGTTGTGAGTTCGACACCAGCTCGGCTAACATTATTTCCGACGTTCGAGAAATGTCAATGCGACAAGCGTCATTCGTCTTCCACCAATTGGCTAACAGTCTATGTGAAAAAGCTGCCAGTTGCTTAGAAGAACTGGTATGTGAGAAAACCAAGAAACACATGGGTATGTGAACTGTCCGCCGTGATATGATTGAACAATTGTTTGAAAACGACGTTAAACCCCAATCAATCGATCAATGAACTCGTAGTACATGTATCATCATCGCCATTGATTATCCTCACCACCACACAATGATAGAACAACATTGATACCCGAGTAGTGATTCATGACGTTTAAGTCGGGCGTTACTATAACAACTGTTTCACGCATACAACCGTTCAGCAGCAGACGACTTCGAAAACGAATCTGCAATAATATGGAAAATATCTATAACTGAAAACATTCTTCTTAAAAAGTATTGAAAACATTGTGACAAAAGGAGAAACTGCTCATCATGAGTATTTTCTCAATTCGCCAAACTGTTTTCCAAAGTTGTGTTCTACATATGCGTCTTCACGTGGGAAAGATTTAAATAAAATTGCATATAACTTGATTAGGGTAAAAACTGTTTTGGCCATCAGATCTCTTGCTAATGTGTTTAACCCTTTCCCCCACATACAACAAATATGCAGCACACGACTTTAAAAACATCTTAGCAAAGATATGAAAAAAATACCTCTTAATTAAAGTATTATAATTGAATAGAGTTGAAAACATTTTGGCAAAAGGAGAAATGGCTCCTTTTGTCCCACTTTTTTGAAAATAATCTCTGTTAATGAAAGTAAAATAATTGAAAAGAGTTGAAAACATTGATGCAAAAGGAGAATTTGCTCGTTGGGAGCAATTTCTCCTTTTTTCACTATTGTTTTCAAGTGTAGTCTGCTGTAAAAAGCCTCCGAAAGCGACCATATGTTGGAAAGAGTTAAATGGTTAAAGGGTTAAGGGTCTCCCTCCCGTATGTACGAAGTTCGGTCCCATCAACCAGATGATCGCCATAAGGACGAACTTTGCCATAAGGTCGCTCGCTGTTCAACTCCTCGATCAGGTAGTCTTGAGTTAGAAACAAAAATCTGCCACACGCGAAACTAACATACAATCTTTGATTATCGCTAATTGTTTTCTCCGGCGGACTTACAATTTACTTTGAAACAAAGCTAGATGGAATTATGTTTTAAAAAACTGATCTGTTTACAAGTTAGAGTGTTAACGAAGGTTAGGGGCATAGAAAAGGTGTTGTGTTGACTTTTTCAGCTCTAACCGAAATATTGACAAACTTAGGATTCTAGCAAGGAGAGAAGATTTGACACAATTCGCTATATGAACCGTCCCGCGAGAAAACCAACATTATGGCATCTGCGTAATGTTTCGATCCAGATCAGCCAGCGCAGTCCGCGTGGACTGATCCGGGCCGACACGTTCCGTCTCAGAGGGATAGAAGTATAGAGTGATGATTCCTGAAACAGAAAATCAACAGTTGGCGAAAAGTGTCTATCCGCGTAAGCCTTCGCGGCATGCTTAGGCTGATCCGGGTCGATACTTTACGCAGAGTCCACAATTGTTGGTTGTATCGCAGGGCATCTCATATGCATACGTACCATATACAGTAGGCATGCGATACTAAGAGGTCGAAGATAATCGATCTATAGACATCGACTGACTGATCGCTGTATGTCTAAAGTATAATGCCAGCTTCGTAATTCATTTATACGTATGTGTTCGTTATCAACCCCGGTAGCTCAGTCGGTAGCTACGCGAGCTCTTAATCCAGGAGTTGTTAGTTCGAATCCCAGCTCGGCAAACATTCTATCCGACGTTTGACAAAAGTCACTGTGGCAAGCGTCATTCGTCTTTAACCAATGGGCTAACAGTCTATATGGAAAAGCAGCTAGTTGTTTGGAAAGTATGTTGTGTGGAGTACTGGTGTGAGAAAGCTAGGAAACACATGAGTAGGTGAACTGGCCGCCGTAATATGACTGAACAATTGTCGAAAACGGCGTTAAACCCCAATCAATCAATCATTTGTTATGAAAAGTAAGCCCGTGATAAAAATCATATCAATAACACTGTTGATACACTGCGTTTTAATAGAAGATTCGAGTTAGACAATCCATTCGAGTTGTAGCATAGTCGAGATATCGGACAAATCGTTAGCAAAGAATGGATAAAATCAGTAACAACTAGTCAATATAGTTAAATAAAGATGGGCATCAAGTCATAAAACACCAAAACAAAGTACATATCCCCATGTTACAAAACAAACATGCAAAACCATAGCGACAATCAAACACAGCGGTGATATATTACATAAAGCTCTTCAATGTAATTGTAAACACTTGGTTACTCATTTTTTAGAAATGATTATAAATATACCCGACCATGTGAACATCTGTAAATCATCCTGTTTTGTTTTGTTGGTGGGTTTTTTCGTCCTATTTTGCTTTTAAAATTTATTGACAAAACCTTCTTCATTCCCAACAATAATTCCTGCTTTGTACTAAAATTTATTTAAACAAATATTTGACCTGATATTTTAGCTCTGTCTTTACATCTACACGAATTGAATTTGGGCAAGTCTAAAAGTGAGCATAACAGGTAAAAGTTAATACGTGCCGTTCAATTGAGTCAAATTATTGAATAAACACGTCTTTTTAAGGCGCACTTCACTATGAAAGAGCCCATATTCAGGCGTGGGCGTGTGTTTTGTGGAGTGTATTGAACATATAGATTTGATATATGAGCCGTCCCACGAGAAAACCAACATTATGGACTATGCGTAATTTATCGACCAAGATCAGCCTGCGCAGTCCGCGCAGGCTAATCCGGGCCGACACATTCCGTCTCAGAGGAATAGAGGTATAGAGTACTGATGCCTGATACAGAAAATCCACAGGAGGCAAAACGTGTCTGTCCGGGTTAGCCTTCGCGGCATGCTTAGGCTGATCCGTATCCATACTTTACGCAATGAGTCCACAATGTGGGGACGGCTATGGTACAAGTTGACTTTTCTGAACATTTAGACCTACACAATCTGTCCGAGTCTTCTAGTCTTGTAAGTATTATGTGCATATTGAAGATCTTAATCAAACTTTGGATATATACAAGCTGACCTGGATCTACACTGTTCACAAAATTCAATATTTACCTGTTCGCGCGGAAGGTTGAGCCAACCAAAAGAAAGGGGATCTCGTTACATTTGATTGATTGATTGGGGCTTAACGCGTTTTTCAACTTTTTTTCAGTCATATCACGGCGGCCAGTTCACCTACTCATGTGTTTCCTAGTGTTCGCCAACCAGTTCTGCACACAACATACTTCTTTCCAAGCAACTGGCTGCTTTTCCACATAGAGTGTTAGCCCATTGGTGAAAGACAAATGACTCTTGTCCCTGTGACTTTTTTCAAAAGTCAGAAATAATGTTGGTCGAACTTGGATTCGAACTCACAACCCCTGGATTGACACCCCCGCGTCGCTACCGACTGAGCTACCGGGGCTTGACAAACGTTACAACTGAGAAGAATGATGATCTATTGAGGTGCGTACTCGCGTACGACAATCGTCATTCCATCAAAGGGCTAACAGTCTATGTGCAATAGCAGCCAGTTGCTTGGAAAGACTGTCGTGTGATGAACTGTTGTGAGAAAGTTATGAAAATAACATGTGTAGGTGAACTGGCTGCAACTGCTGAATATTGGGATAAACCAAAACAAAGAGTCAATCATTGTAAGATCTCAGTTGTTTAGTCATTGTCCGCCTACATTGTCCGCCTACATTGTCCGTCTGCAGCAGACGACTTTCAAATCAACAAGGACAAAACTATGCAAACTATCTTAGATGTAAAGAATATTTAATGAAACATGCTCTCCTTTAGCCACAACGTTTTCAAAAGTCGTCTGCGACAGTGGCGTCAACATATGATTTCGCCTTTCGTGACTCATATGCATTCGCAGTTAGCACACTATATAACCCGCCGCAGTGGTGTAGTGGTAGAGCGTCCGTCTCGTGTACGGGAGGTTGCGGGTTTGATCCTCAGCAGGGTCATACAACATACTTAAACTATGGTTATAATTACTTTCCCTCGTTGACGCCCACATGTGTGAAGTTAATCCTTACTAATGACTCGTTGGTGTCAGGTTCAATGCACCAGCAGTACTGGTAAGCCGTGATATAACTGAAACAGTGTTGGCAGCGGAATAAAACACCATACAAACACACAACCAAACACACTCCATAAAAAGCTCATTAACGTGTATTTCGGTAATGAGCCGCGTGTCCGTCATCCCGTCTGTATCAGTTACAGACAAGAGAAAGTTGATGCAACGCATTAATGTCGCCGGAAATCCATACTGCAGTTATGCATAACACTAACATTATAGTAGTTGAATAAACAGTTATCAACTGAGGGGCATATTGGAACATCAGGGGTGGGGTCAAGTGAAAATGTTTCATAACTTGCATTGTTTTGTCAACGAAGTGAATGATAATTGAAGCCTTTCATTGTTTATGACCAATCTCCATTCCAAAGTAGGTTGACCATAAACACAACCAACTAATTATTGATCATAAACAGTAATAGAAATGAGTAATCTTGCCAATCATTAGTCTTAGTATGTATACAGTGCTTTCATTAAGGAATAATTATAAGATTTGTGAATTACACATACACTTTTCAAGATGTTTGTCAGAATATTTGAATTTTATTATTTTTCAATAAAACCACAAAACAGACAATTTAGGATTTACATGCAATAGCACGTCATTTTACCTTTCCTCTATTAAAGTCATCAGTGGACACCTTTGCAGCAATCTACTTTTAAAACAATGAGATAAGGGTTAAATCGCTGAAGACATGAGTTTTCTCTTTTTCTCAAAATGATATTAGCTTGGCATCCTAATTTTATCATACTTTAACAAATGTTGAAACGTAGTCCAATATTTATAAATTAGACCACCTTCGAAATATATTATCAACTAAACAGTTTAATCTCATTGAAATTGTTGTATAATTTAAACTTAATTTCGAACATAAACTGAGCCCTACAACATGTTAATTTATTTTAATTCTTTCCTTCCTTTTTTATAATGAAAATAACAAACTACTCATGTTTTAAAATTATAGTATGATGAGCGCCCTTGTGTCAATGATGCATAACAATATGCAGATCGGAAGCAATATGCCTTTAGGGAATTAAATGACACATTTAAAATTGTCAAGGACGAAATAATTTTGTACGAAAGACCCGATTCTTTCTTATTCGCAGAGATGTCGTTCTTGAAACTCTCTTTATAGGCAGAGAGTGTTCGTTCAAAGTAATTTTTCTATTAAAACCACAGTTTTATCTCGGTTTGTTCTTTTCTTCATTTGTTTCGAACCAAATAAACATTTTAAATCACCTATGATTTACTATTTGTAAGTGAGTGTAAAGAGTGGCTCTCTGCAAAGGAGATTGATCTACGCAGTTGGTATGTAAACAAATAATTAGACTGTGCGACGTAAAGGTTTGTAGTTATCGCCTTTTGATTACATGTAGTATATAGTGTAAAATAAAGTATTTCAGTCTAGCTAATAGGGACTGTTTTGTCTTCGTAAATAAAACAAAAATACATAAATGCGAGTCAAAATAAAGAAACTGAAAATACCTAAAACATCGGAATATTTATTTCATTTTAGATGTGTCATTACTCAGTGTTTTTAAACAAACACAATTGTAATATGTTCAAGACATCTAAATGTGTTTCTTTCTAATAATAATCCCCCCTCCCATGTGATTTCCGAAAACCTATTAAAAATAGAAGTCGTGGGCTTCTGCCCGGCGACTAATTAACCAGTAATAGTAGTAGTAGTAGTAGTACTAGTAGTAGAAGTATTAGTAGAAGTAGTAGTAGTGGTAGTAGTTGTAGTTGTAGTAGTAGTAGTAGTAGTAGTAGTAGTAGTAGTAGTATTTATTTATTTATTTATTTATTCATTTTAATTCCTCCTAGTGGAGATTGATAAATAACAAATAATCACAAGTTTAAGTTAAATTAACAAATAGTTTGGATATAGAGCATCGTTATGCAGTTCATGTACAAATAATAATAGGAATATATACACTGTTGAATAGTGAGATTTACTGCTTTCCTTCATTGATATGTGCTTTATGACCGTGTTTCATCTTTAAAGTTCGAGCACAGAACGCAGTTAAGTGCATTTTTGGAACTATGTGTGATTTCCGACTCACAGAGATCACACTAGGTTCCTAAGGCAGCTATAGGCATACACCAATGAGCGCTTGAGCATTAGTCTTTCTGTTTCATGTGAAATATCGGTTTCCAGTTTTGAGCCTAGAATTTTCAACATGAAACTTTCAGATGAGTCCGAGCTAAGTTCTTCCGCAATACCAGCATTAACCTCATGTTGTATGCTTAGTATGAACGACGTTTTCTGCGACGTCAAACATGGACACTCACAAAGAACGTGTTTGATACTATCGCTGGTAAACGCATAGCACAGTTTACAATACAGATTGTCAGCATCAGGAATGTTTACCCATATTTTAGCAATTGTTCTGGCAATATTTGGCTTAACCTCTGTAAACACATCGTAAATAACACTTGGGTAGATGGCAGTGTGCAACCGTTCAAATCTAGAGAAATCTTGGTCGACACTTATTCTCAATTTCCAGTTGTCGGATTCATATGCATTGACAACAGTATTTACTGTTAATTTCCAGCTAATCTTAGACGGCAGAAGTCCTGCATTGTTCAAATATGCATTGATCATATTTGAGAGACCATACAATTTCAATATTCTAAAAATATCAGGGATAAAGCCCTTTAAGACCGTTCTAGGATTTTGTATAAAAGCCAAAGCTTTTTTGAGTAGCAAGTTTTTACTCAGTGAACCGTTTCTTAAACTGAGTAGTTTGTGTAAGAACTTTAGTTTTCTTATGTCGATTCTAGATGACAGACGATAAGTGCCGACCATAGATTCGCACATGTCGGATCTTGTTCTGGTTTTAAAACCCTGGATGGATTTTACAACATAGTGCTGTAACTTATTGACTGCATCTATATCAGACTGTGACATGTTGTTCCACAGTTCACTACCGTATAGTATTGTTGGAACTACGATACTATTGTATAGTTTCACTGACGTAATAGGATTAAGTGCATCAGATCGCATACCTACATCGGCTAATGCAAAGAATGCATTTTTACCTTTTTGACATCTTTCTTTTATTCTATTAGACAATTTAAGTGATGCGTCTTGCCTGATTCCCAAGTGTATCGCATGGTCATGTTCGTGAATATATGTGTTCCCGATGAGAAGTGAAATTTGAGCGTCATATTTTAACCTATTAAATACAACGATGCTTGATTTACTCGCGCTTACTTCAAACTTCCATTTTGTCGCGTATCGGTATACAATGTCTAGTAAGACTTGCAAATTGTTGGGGGATAAGGCGATAATAGACAGGTCATCAGCAAATGAAGGGTTACCACATCTGAGATTATGTCCTAGATTTAAACTGTAATCGGAGTCCTCTAATTGATGTAAAAGTTCGTCTATATAAACTAGGTAATAAAACGTTGAAGCAACTCCTCCCTGCCGTACGCCTCTCTTAATCCGTACAGGACTTGATATGCTACCGCTACTGCGTACATTGCACGTTAAATTATCATAAGAATCGACAATGAGTCGAAGGATTTTACCGTATAACCCTAGTTGTGCCAGTTTAAGGAATAGCCCGTTATGCCAGACAGAGTCAAACGCTGCCTTAAAGTCAAGAAACGCGGTATATGTACGGCTATTCTTTTCTGACAGATCATATACTGTTTCCTGTAAGTTAAAAGCTGCCGATATACAGCTTAGTTCTTTCTGGAACCCTTGCTGCTGGACATGAGGGAATGTAATCGATTTCGATGAAAGGAATGATTGGATTCTGCATAGTAAGAGTTTTTCAAAAACTTTACAAAAGCACGGGATTAATGATATTGGCCTATAACTAGATGGGTCACTTTTACTCTTCCCCTTCCCTTTGAAGATAGGAATGATGAGGCTCTTCCTCCAGCTTTCCGGAATAATTTCTTGAATTAGAACGCCATTAAATAACTCAGTAAGTAGTAGTAGTAGTAGTAGTAGTAGTAGTAGTAGTAGTACTAGTAGTAGAAGTATTAGTAATAGTAGTAGTAGTGGTAGTAGTTGTAGTAGTAGTAGTAGTAGTAGTAGTAGTAGTAGTAGTAATAGCAGTAGTTGTAGTAGTAGTAGTAGTAGTAGTAGTAGTAGTAGTAGTAGTAGTTGTAGTTGTAGTAGTAGTAGTAGTAGTAGTAGTAGTAGTAGTAGTAGTAGTAGTAGTAGTAGTAGTACTAGTAGTAGTAGTAGTAGTAGTAGTAGTAGTACTAGTAGTAGTAGTAGTAGTAGTAGTAGTAGTAGTAGTAGTAGTAGTAGTAGTAGTAGTAGTAGTAGTACTAGTAGTAGTAGTAGTAGTAGTAGTAGTAGTAGTAGTAGTAGTAGTAGTAGTAGTAGTAGTAGTAGTAGTAGTAGTAGTAGTAGTAGTAGTAGTAGTAGTAGTTGTAGTAGTAGTAGTAGTAGTAGTAGTAGTAGTAGTAGTAGTACTAGTAGTAGTAGTAGTACTAGTAGTAGTAGTAGTAGTAGTAGTAGTAGTAGTAGTAGTAGTAGTAGTAGTAGTAGTAGTAGTACTAGTAGTAGTAGTACTAGTAGTAGTAGTACTAGTAGTAGTAGTAGTAGTACTAGTAGTAGTAGTAGTAGTAGTAGTAGTAGAAGTTGTAAAAGAAGTAGTAATCAAGTGCAATATAAAGTTTCCGGTGAAATACGGAGAGTTCATTAATGTTCAAGGTTTTGACGGTGCTATTGATCTATTTTATCATGCACCAATCAATCGCCAATCAGTAATTTTTGCAATCGCCTTACATTTCAATGGGAATTCTATCGATCGATCCGTTACCATTCCACCTTTACCTTTAACTCCGTTATCGCTCACGGCAATATTGAGACTTTCACAAACAATACAGATTCGGGTGAGTCAGCTCGTCACCAGATGTCTCACATGAAATCAGCATTGTTTTCTTTTTAAATATCAAAATATTCCAAACATCTTATTACACGAAAAATTAACTCGCCCGATTTTGAACATGGAAAAGTCTACTTTTGAAAATTGGGCGCTGGAAGAGTTAAACCAGGTTGACTCGGCTTTAGATAGGTCCAAGATCATCATGCACAAACTAGCAGCCTTACCCCGCTCTTCGAACATCGATTAAAAATTTAAAATGCATCTTTCATTGCTAAGACTAGTATTCAATGGTGAAGATGATGAAACAAGGCTGATGAATCAACCAGTATAAGGGTTCAGACGCGTTTTAATTAACGCCCTGCTCACCCGATATTTATAGATCGAACATCCTTCACTAGGAAAACATCGTCAGTGTTTTAATTAAGCCATTTCCTGCAATCTATTCCATTGCATTTCATGTTCGCTAATGCTAGCAAATTCAACAATTGTTACATGTATTCAATTGACTTTTACGTTGGCTAATGCTAGCCAATTCATCAATTGTTTCATATATGTAATTGGCTTTTACGTTGGCTAATGCTAGCAAATTATCAATTGTTTCATGTATTCAATTGACTTTTACGTTGGCTAATGCTAGCAAATTCAACAATTGTTTCATGTATTCAATTAACTTTTACGTTGGCTAATGCTAGCAAATATATTTTAATCTGGCCCTGCACTATACGCCAATTTGTCATAGAAGTATAAGAAAAATTATGTTAAGCAGCATCCACTTGGAGCTTTTATGTTACATAAATGCGCAGGTCTTCATCCATACGTGTAATAGTTACGTTAGTGACAGTTTTCTGGAGTACCGTTAACATGTATACCTTCACTTATTGAAATTTTCCATATGTTGCCTTGATGTTATCAAAGGCCGCGTGTGTTTCTCATTTGTTGTATGTCGACAAGAGGTTCAAACGATCTGAAGTGAGATATTAATGGTGTCTAAACCGATACTTGTTTGTGGTTTCTAGCAATAAATACTATTAATAAACAGTCGATTGCACAGATAGTGTTATGCACTTACAATTCCATGACGATGGCATTCTCGTTTTCCCTTTTCCTATTAACTCTTTCAGCGCCTAATGTCAATGTTGAGGTCTTTGCAAACAATACAGATTCAGGTGAGTCAGCTCAGAACGAGCTGTCTCACCTGAAATCAGCATTGTTTGTCCTTTAGTTATCAAACTATTCCGAACATATAATTACATGAACAATTGTTTCACACAAGTTTTGGACATGGACGAGTGAACTTACGAACATTCCGCGCTGAAAGAATTAATTCACTTATTTGTCTCAAACTAGGATATTCGTCGCATTGGAAACACATGAAAGTACTGTTTTGTTTGCAGAGTTGAATACACTTGGGGGAAAAGAGAAAGGTGTTCGTGTTTTAGAAATTATTCCTTATTTCCTGCATGTTTTCAGAGGCCGTCGGTTGTCGAAAAACGTCAGATGTCGTGTGTATAAAGTAACGGATTAACTCACATCCGTTTATAGCTATACTTTAAGCCCTAAGATTAATAAACTAAATAAACTCCCTGCTCATATTGTGTGCTCTAGTATCTGATTGGTAGAAAGCAAATATATACTCGAAATTGACCAATCAGAGGTCTTCTTGTGATCATGTGAACTTCTGAGCACAGGGTACCTTCTCAGAGTTTTATACTTTCGGAATGCGGTGCTTGAAATAATTAAATAGTTATGTAACCCCGCTGAGAATATTTTCGTAAACTGCACAGGAAAGTATCTGAGACCATCGTTTATCCTCTCCCACATACAACACTGTCTAATCAGACCACCTTATAAACGTCTTTACAAATCTTTGTAAATGAAAGTTCAATAATTGAACAGAGTTAAAAATATTGTGCCAATTTGTTTATGGAAAAGTGTTCAATATGGGTAATTTGACCTCTTGTCACAAGTTTTTCAAGAATCTTTTGGTGGAAAGGCGTCCCAAAGCGTCTGAATGTGAGAAAGGTTTGAAGGTATGGATGGCATTAAACATAAGTATGCCTGTAGGGAACAGACAGTCTGTAAGAGCACAAACATCGTTATAAAACACTCAATTAATGGTATATGCTATCGAACGTTAACCCATATACAGACATATGCTGACGCATCTGCAGCAAAAGTCTTGTGAAATCAGTGTGATAAGCGGAGATATTGCTTAAAATGAGTAATTTCCTCTCTATTTTTTAGACTTAATTTTTTTTCCGAAGCCATGACCACGACTCTACTTCTCTTCCACTGTCCGCTACTAAAATTATAAAATAAACTGATAACAAATATGTGTTTTATTAATATTGTTTTATCTTGGTTTTACGCTGTTTTTCAACATTATTTCAGTTATAAATGAGTCCTGCGTTAACAGACCAGTACAAGACTATTGAGAGCTTCTTACCCAAGTGTATTCCAACATGACCGGTGCGACGTGGAGATTGAACCCAGGACGGTCGGTTCCAATTCCCCCAGACACTTATCACTCGTCCACGTCGGGTTCTTACTAATAAACAATGTGAGGAACAGTACCTTTAAACAGTGAAATGCGTTCAATATCAAACTATTTCGAGACGAAAGTGTAAAAACATCAATAGCCTATTGTTTATTTCCAGTTACACGTTACCTGACGTTAGCAATGAAACACGAGGTCACCCGTGAAGATTTAACCCTTTCCCGTCATAGCTCCAGACAAGGATGGGGTTTTACAGCTCTTTTCCCCAGAACATCTCTCTTATTATCCAACCAAAACCTATGTTGTGAGTACTTAAAAGATTCGTTTCATTGAGACTATTCGTTTGAGTACCCACAGAATAGGGTTGGCGGATAATGATTTTAGAACAAGCAAAACGCTATGGAAACACTGGCTCTGCAGAGTTTCCGGCTTGAAACACAATCTGGACGATTTTCTATTCATTTGTAGTAGACGAACTATAAATATTCCGACAAAACGAGAAATTGCTCATTATGAGAAATTTCTTCTTTTGTTACTATGTTTTAAGCTCTTTTCAATAAGTAAACTGTTATTTTTAAGAGATTTGATTCAGTGCATAGATATGAGACAACACAACGTCTTCAGCTATTGACTTGATGCATGTGGGAAACGGTCTGCCGAGAAGAACTGTGGAGGCATTTTATTCACATATCGATCTTTAATCGATCAATGAATCTCATCGTTATTTTAGCCATTTAAATCACATCATGGATTGGTTAACTAACCGTTGGCTTATCACAAAAATGCATTAACACGTATTGAAACAATACATACATACGACATTTTAGTATTTACTCTTGAGGGACATTTCAAGCCTACCTGGTGCTTACCATAGGAACCTTTCAATTCGTTATAGGTGTAACGCCATATTGTGACAAATAGCAATTACATCTGTTTTGAACTAAGCCTTCAACTAAAGCACAGTGTGTGCTTATGGCGAGCCTCTGGTAGCAGTCTTGTAAGGCTATCGGGTTGTGCAATCTTAAAATATTATGCTTTGTAAGCATTAAAATTAATTTATTTAAATCCTTGCTTTTGTCTGATAAAATATATTTTAGGTTTATCATTACGATCTGAAGCATGCTCATATAATCGATGAGGACGGAATTATATTGGACCTTCTTTTCGAATGACGGGGCTAATAAATGCATATAACACTCGATATCAATTGAAAGGGTTTTCAGGATAGAAAAGAAAACGAGTGGTTTTGTAAATTATTTAAGACCAAATATAATAGACACCCTAAGATATATGGATATTTATTGATTATACATTAAACAACATGATTTATGCGAAAAAGGGTGCATTTAAACAAGTATATTTTATATACTTCAGGAGTGTTCCCTCTTAAATGTGTTTATATGCAATACAAATATATTTTATTGATGTGTTGTTAAGAGTTTAATAACGGAAGTATGTTTGTGACTCTATATGGCATATGTGTATGAGAATGTGTTGAACTCACCTGTTACAGTTTTAATTACAACGACTATCACGTGATGGGATCTGCATCGAGTACAAACTCACAAAACAATGACACGATAAATGAAATAGAAGGTCCGCATAATAAACGTAAAGGAAGTGTAGAAGATAGTTATAGAGATGACAATACAGAGGCTACGGATGCAATTGAAGTTATTGCAAAAGAGAATCACAGTATCTACAACACATGTAGTCATGATGGCGACGAATGTGCTGAGTTAACTGATGGTACTGAACTGACAGATGACGAGAGTACAACACAAAGGCCCATAACTCGTGGTGTGACTTTCGAGATGGACACCATTGGTTACTACATCTCGAGGGCAAACCGTGAAGCAAACGAGAAATTAAATAATCCCGATAACGAAGATGAAGGTAAAGTAGACAACCACCCTAACGATGACGCAACAAACGAGATGTTTAATGATGCCGAAAACGCAGATAAAGGTATAGACAACCACACTGACGATGGCGCAACTCAGACGAAAGAAGTTGATGAGTTGTATGAGGAATTCAAACTCAAATACACGAGTAGAAGCCGGTTGGTGAAGAAAAGAAATGTCTCCAATAATCAAACTTTAATCCTATCGCAAGTGGGTAACCGATACAGATACGTCACCGTTCCGGCCTACTTACCCGGACAGAAGCTATTCAGGTCAACGTCATTGGCTAAAAACTATATGACGTCACCTCAGTATGTATACAGACGAGGAAAGGAACAAGGTAACGGTTATAATTCAGATATATCTAGATGAGGTCTCACTTGGTCCGGAGTTCCTTCCCCTTTCACTTAGTTATCGGTGCTGTTATATCTGAGCGCAGAGAACCAGTCTAAGCTCTCATGGTGCATTATTTGTTGTAAATTCCTAATTTCGGAAACAATATTCCTTATTTTTTATAAAACAAAACTCAATGAAAAGATAATATAGAGTTTAACGAGTTTATTTGCTTTATTATTAACCCTTTCCCAGTTATAGTCGCATTTGACGCATCTGCCAAAGACGAATTTTGAAAATCGTGTTGCAACAGTGAAAATTGTTGTTATAATGAGCAATTTCTCCTTTTACCATAATGTTTTCAACTCCTTTCAACAACTATAACTTCATTTATTTTTGCCTACGCTTTATTGAATTCGTCTGCTGCATATATGTTGTATGTGGGAAATGGTTGGTACGATAAAAGCCGCCTCTGGCGATTCGGGGCTTACTTCAGCTTCATCTGCACCGCATCAACAGAGTTTTCAGCATTCGCATGAATATGTTTTACATACCTAAATGTACATTCTGACAAAAGTGTAAACGTAGGCCCACTTGTTTCGTACCGATGTGTCTGTTAATGGTGTCAAAGAGTGGTGTAATTTACCCTCTTCTCACATACAACAAAATCTGCAGCTGACGACTTTTAAAACATCTAAATAAAATGTTGGATCATCTGTATAGTTGAAAGTTATATTATTGAATAGAGTTGAAAAGGGAGTTTCAAAAAAGGTAAGTTGCGCATTAGAAGAAAACTTCTCCCTTTGTTACAATGTTTTCAAAAGTAGTCGGCTGCAGATGAGTCAGAGTGCGTATGTTAACCCTTTCCCTCATATAGACGCTTTCGGACGCCTCTGCAGCAGACGGCTTTTTGAAAACATAGTGACAAAAGAAGAAATTGCTCAAAACGAGCAATTTCTCCTTTTGACACAATGTTTTCCACTTTTAGTCATAGGTTATCCATTGAATTATAGAGATTTTCAGTTTGTTGATAAACTACGTTTAAAGTCGTCTGCTGCAGAATTGTCATACGAGGGAAAGAGTTAACCACTAGAAGAATAGAGAATATACCTCTCGGAGACACACAGCAATATCCACGTCATTGATATATGTGCACATGAATGTGGAAAATATGTTAATTTGTTCAATGAGCCAGTGCATGAGTAAAGGTACACGTTGGCATTTCTGAAGAGTGTAGGTTTCTTGAAGAGTGTAGGTTTGAGATCCTATTGTTCGCCTGCGCAGTCTTAACAGTTTCTACACAAGTTGACGGAATCGTCTAACAAACAAGCATGCGTAATTAATATGTGAACAGTGTAGAGCTGTATCAGCCTGTTGTGGATGCTAAGGTTGATCTGGATCTATAAGTATCATAAAGGTCTACTTGTACCTTTTCCTTTGCACAGGCTCGGATGTGCTAAAGATTTATGTTATTTCTGTTTTCATTTTTCGACATTTATGTCACTATGTTCATCGTTTTACCCCGGTCCGTTTTAATGATTTGACACATTCGTTCGGGTAACCAGGTACAAATGAGTATGTCGAGATAATCGTAAACAACAGTGTTGTATTTCTAAACGAAATTGAACAATATAGTATGATGTATACGAGCTATAAAAATGTTAATTTGGATGGAAACGTGATGCCGTTTACACCACAGAAACGCATTTACACATTGTCTCCACAAAGAAAATATGAGTGGGCCGCTACAACAAAAAACTAACCATGTCATATAACTGTTCGTCACCTGATACGCAAACGCATTCAAACCGTGTACTTGGTCCATATAGCATGTATGTCTAGAGGCTTTCTATCTTCAATATATTATACAGTACCACATTCAGGGGCGTAGCTTTGCGATTATCAATGTGTAGGCCGTCTCGTGAGAAAATCAAAATTGTGGACTCTGCGTTAAGTATCGACCCGGATCAGCCTAAGCATGCCACACAGGCCTACCCGGATAGACACTTTTCGCCTCCTGTGGATTTTCTGTTTCAGGAATCACTACTCTATCTATCCCCCTTAGACGGAATGTGTCGGCCGGATCATCCTGCGCTACAGTGCCTAAAGGGAGCTACGCCCCTGATATTTCGATAAATACGTGTAAATGCCAACTCGGCAATATATTATTATACATCGTGATCGGAGGCCAAAAAGTGCATGATAATGAATACAACATGAGAAAGAAATTGAATGAGAATGAGAAATAAAAGTAATTAAGAGAAAAAGAAAGAGATTGAGTACATAATTGAAGATAGAAACCTGTTACATAATACATATACTTTTATTGTATGAAAGCATGTCAGACCAATGCAACCTGAATAAGCTTGTTTCGCGATGTTTCCATATGTTAATTATTCTCCCTTTTTTGAAACAAAATAAAACAGGAAATGATCATGGAGGTATTTATATTACTATCATTAAAATGCACAGAATGCTATCGCGTTGTGTATTAAATGGTAAAACAAATTCAAACAAATATCGCATTGAAACTCGCGCGCCGATTTAGTACCATACGGTCGGGTTTGCACGTAGTAGAGAGAGAAAAAACGTGCGTCAGACCTGTACATCTACACTGGTAACTTTGCGTCTTTGTTATCGTGTACTTAATCAGTTATTTATGTAAGATATACAGATGCTATAAATTTTGATATTTCATTTGAGTCATTCTTGAAAGTTGGTATCAAGTGAGATTTGCATAAGGCATACAATGTGTCACAATTTAACCCTTTACCAGGGACGTAGTCTTATCTACGTCCCTGCCTTTACACATACAGGCGTATCTGTAGCCGATGACATTTGAACACGCTTATAATGACCATTTTCTTCTTTTGTCCTAATGTGTTAATGTCCTTTCCACTTTCATGTATAGAGATGTTTCTATTGTAAACGTTTTATAAGTCCTTTGCTGCAGATTTGTTGATTGCGTGATATGGTTAAATCACACCAGACTAGGTTTATTTGTGTATGGCTAGATATATATCTATATTTTTGTATCTTGTATTCTCAAATTCCTACTTTTATTTGGCCAGATATTCCAAATGTAAGATGCTAAAATTATATAATCAGATTTGTTTGTTATCCCCCCTGACAATCATGGGCACGATGTTAGTCTCACAATAGAGTTATATCACAGACTGTCAACGCCATAAAATACTTAGAATTATGCAGCAAAATGCCCATTTGACTCTGCAGAAATCACAATTGCAGCAGACGTCTTTGAAAACATATGAGCATAAACATGGAAATTCTGTAAGAATAAAACATTAGCTATTGAAAAGATTGGAAAACAGTGTGGCAAAAGGAGAAATTGTTCAGTATTAGCACACACAAAAATTGTCACACAATTCAAATGTCCTCTCCTGCAGATGCGATAGATAGCGTCTATATATGGGACAGATTAAAACAAGTAAATATTTATCTTTGTTACAGTTCTTTTTCTTCTTTTACCCCCATTTCTATAAATATATATGTGCTACGAATTGGTCATAAGAAATTACACACTTTTCGCGCCATCGCCTCTGATGTTAGACCATTTTCGAAATTTGATCAACCAATGATCGACCTGACAACATACCCAAATGAGGACGAAAGATGGGATGAAGTCGACAGTCACATATGACAAGAACAGTATGTATGTTTATATTCACAGTTTGTGTAGATAAAAAGAACATCCATTATATGCGTTTGCATCGTCGGAAACCCTCGGTTGTTGACTCCGCCATGTTCCAATGTTGGAGCATAGCAGAGTCAACAACAGTTTGTGTCCGACGATGTCCTGTTTGGCGATCTCTGAACCTGAAATGTGCCTGCACGTGGGAAAAGGTACCAGTTGTACCAGGTGGAGGGAGATACATGTATATATCACACAACATATGCTTCGTCTTATATGTACCTACACAAGTTAACCCCATATAGACGCTTTATGACGCCTCTGCAAACATTGTGGCAAAAGGAGAAATTGCTCATAACGAGAAACTTCTTCTCTTGCCGCAATGTTTTCTTATTTTTTTTACTCAATTATAGCTTCATTCAAAGAGATTTTTTGTGTTTTGCCTACATGTTTTCATTGTCATCTGCTGCTGATTTGTTGTATGTGGGAAAGGAGGGAGGGGGTTAACAGATGCTTCTAACAAGCTTTTGCAAGTTATATGCGAACAGTGGAGATCTCTTGATCAGACAGTGTGGATACATCGATTGATCTGAATCAACACCCATAGACAAGCAAAAATGACATTGAAAATTAAAAAATATATTTACTTTGTAAGATTTAAGATTCAAATATTTTATTTAAATATTTAGGCCACCGGCCCATAATATAAACAATACCTATTTAATTATGCCCACACAAAATACAATTATTTATATTTACCTCTAGTTGTTATGTAACAAAATATATACGATGGATAGGAACTAGTGTAGGTAATAGACAGAATAATCCGATGTTAGAAGATGACACGGAGAATGTGGCCCATAATGATGCTACTTTCATTTATAGAACATAAACAATGTTATTTTGTCTAGATGTTTTCAACATTCTAGATTCTATTTAATCAATACATGTATACAAGGAATTGAGAGGCTTTTTGAAAAAAATCAGGAAATTTGGAAATATAATTTTGTCACAGCCTTGAAGACATTGTGACCGGAACAGTAGAAATTTCCGGTTTGAACGATTTACTTTCCAAATGTATATTAACAATTCAAAAATGGTCTCTTTCCCAGTAATGGTCACATAAAACATGTCCCTGGTAAAAGTTAAACCTTTTAGGATAAACGACAAAGCTGTCGAAGACGACCTTGAATACATTAACCCTTTCCCTCATACGACAATTCTGCAGCAGACGACTTTAAACATAATTTGTCAAAAAGTAGAAAATCTCTTTAATTAAATGGATAACCTATGACTAAAAGTGGGAAAATATTGTGGCAAAAGGAGAAATTGCTCGTTTTGAGCAATTTCTTCTTTTGTCACTATGTTTTCAAGAAGCCGTCTGCTGCAGAGGCGTCAGAAAGCGTCTATATGAGGGAAATGGTTAAGGCTGAAATATAAAAACCTAGACATAACAGAAATTATAATTATTGAATCGAGTTGAAAATACTTATGTAAATGGAGTCATTGCTCATTATTAAAGTGTTTTTTTCCATTTCAATAAAAGGATACAAGGATATCCCGCTCATTGTATGTTAAATATTTGGAAAAACAATTGACATTTCATCCGTATATAATATATTTAATATCATAAAGTGCATTTGCTTCCGTTTATAACCTTCTTTCAGATTCCCAACATATTGAACTCTAGAGATTGAAAAGAGAACATAAGACTGACCATTCGGTAAGTTGAACCCGTGAATTGTCTACTACGACAAAGATATATGAGCCGTTTCACCCGATAGCCAACATTGTTGACTCTGCGTAAAGTATCGACCCGGATCAGCCTAAGCATGCCGCACAGGCCCACCCGGATATACACTTTTCGCCTCCTGTGGATTTTCTGTTTCAGGAATAGCTACTCTATCCCCCTAAGACGGAATGTGTCGGCCGGATCAGTCTGCGCGGACAGCGCAGGCTGATCTGCTCGATACATTACGCAGATGTCTATCGCCGCAGCTGCATTTTGGACTCTGCGTAAAGTATCGATCCGGATCAGCCTAAGCATGCCGCGCAGGCAAACACGGACAGACACTTTTCGCGTTATGTAGGATTTTCTGTTTCGGGAATCATTACTCTATGCCTCTATCTCCCTGAGACGGAATGTGACGACCCAGATTAGCTTGCGCTGATCTGGGTCGATACATTACGCATAGTCCATAATGTTGGTGTTCTCGTGGAAAGGCTCATATTGGTATGGGAAACATGGATTAGAGAAGTTTGGGGTCATGTTGTTTTGTGAAACATGAGTTAGAGAAGTTTGTGGTCATGTTGTTTTGTGAAACATGAGTTAGAGAAGTTTGGGGTCATGTTGTTTTGTGAAACATGAGTTAGAGAAGTTTGGGGTCATGTTGTTTTGTGAAACATGAGTTAGAGAAGTTTGGGGTCATGTTGTTTTGTGAAACATGGATTAGAGAAGTTTGGGGTCATGTTGTTTTGTGAAACATGAGTTAGAGAAGTTTCATTTTGTTTTGTGAAACATGAGTTAGAGAAGTTTGGGGTCATGTTGTTTTGTGAAACATGGATTAGAGAAGTTTGGGGTCATGTTGTCTCAACGGTTTGGCATCACCTTGACCCTTTCAGGAAACTTTCTGACGCCTCTGTAACACACGACTTTTGAAAGCAGTGTTCATGATAAACAATTTCTCCTTTGGTCACAATGTTTTCAACTTCCTTTTTTCAGTAATTGTACCTTTATGTATAGAGATTTTCTGTGTTTTTCAAAGTCGTCTGCTGCAATTTTGTTTTATTAGGACAAGGGTTCAGTTGCATTGTCGGAAACTATAACTACCGCCCGATGGTGTAGTTGTAGCGCGTCCGCCTCGAGTGCGGGAGGTCGTGGGTTCGATCTTTGGTCGGGTCATACCAAATACTTTAAAAATTGTAGTAATGGCTTTCCGTCCTTGGCGCTCATGGATGCAGGGTTAGCATTACGACTGACTGGCCTGTGTCAGTATAAATGGACCAGTAGTATTGGTAACTTACCCAGGTCACGCCGTGATATAACTGAACAATTGTTGAAAGCGGCGTTAAACACCAAGCAATCAACCCACAAACTATAAGGTGGAAAGGGAAGTTTGTACGTTCTACCACGATCTACAGCAAAATACTTTGAAAAAGCCTCAGGCAATCATAATGAAAATATCTACAAAATATCTACATATGGAAGTACGAATTATTGAATGCAGATGAAAACATTGTACCAAAAGAAAACATTGCTCATTATGAACTAGTTCTAATTTCTCCAAAATGTTTTAAAAACTTACTGTAGATGCGACTTCATGTGTCTACAAGTTGGAACGTTTTAAAGTATATTTCCTCAGAGGCTTTGATACGTTCATGCTCTGCGCAAACCAACAGT
Organism: Serripes groenlandicus; assembly: GCA_031761405.1. Lineage (NCBI taxonomy): Eukaryota > Metazoa > Mollusca > Bivalvia > Cardiida > Cardiidae > Serripes > Serripes groenlandicus. The sequence continues at coordinate 64,688,408 of JASEVX010000011.1, forward strand.
GGCGTACCTTTTCCATGTTAATCCTTTCCCACATACAATAAATCTGCAGCAGACGGCTTTGAAGTCCAACATATAGAAAATAGGTTATCATTTCAATTATAGAGATTTACTATTTTTTGACAAAATATGTTCAAAGTCGTCTGCTGCAGAATTGTTGTATGAGGGAAAGGTTTAACCTATGAAAGTCAGAGGAATGGTTGTGTCGGATTTTAAACAAGTTCACTAAACTCTTTCAGCGCCAATGGTAATACCGAGCCTGTTTTAAACAACAATACAGATTCATGTGAGTCACCTGAACTCAGCATCTATCCAAAACTCTTAAAACATGAACAAATAGATTCAACCGAGTTTATAATTGGAAGAGTCTACTTTAAACAATTCGGGGCTGAAAGAGTTAAAGAACAATCAAAGGGTTGTTTTAAAATCGTGAAATGAATTCATTTATACTGTTTTTTTAATGATAGAACCTTTTTCCTACATACAACACATCTGCAGCAGACGACTTTGGAAATACCAAGGCAAAACTCTGGAAAAACGTCTTTATAAATGAAAGTCTAATCATTTCAAATAAAGTTGAAAACATTGTGGCAAACGGAAAAATTGCACATTCCCTTTTTCACGATGTTTTCAGAAGTCGTCTGCTGAAGAGGTGTCAAACTGCGTCTATATGGGGAAAGAGTTGAAAAATTGGACAAATTTGTCATTTCGTTCCGTAATGCTGGATCGACACCGAGTCACTGCATTGGTGGAAAAAAAAATGTACCATATTGTATTACAAATATTCCCTTAATTAAATAAAGAAAGTTTATTTTCTAAACATGACAAGTCTTAAGTCTGTACAGAATGGGTAACAATGGCTTTATTTCTCCGTAGGTTACAATTACAATAGATGACACGATAATCAGACAAGATAATAATAAAATGTATGTAATAATTGTAATTGAATACCGAATTGCATGAATATAGTATATGAATGATGCGTTAAGCTATTCCACACTGAAAGTCCTTACATAAGGAGCATATTTGTTAGGAATTCCAACTGCAGTTACCCGGTTATGTACTATTTATATATCGATGCATAAAAACAGTGAAAGTTGAGACGTCTCGAGAAATTAATTTATATTTTATTGGACGTTTAATTAATCTGTGAAGATAAACTGTAACAGCTTACACTAACTACTTGTCTTCGACCCGACGCTCTGACGTCATTACATATCTCCCAATTAACCCTTTTCCTCATATAGACGCTTTCTGACGCCTCTGCAGCAGACGGCTTTTTGAAAACATAGTCACAAAAGAAGAAATTGCACAAAACGTGCAATTTCTCCTTTTACCACAATGTTTTCCACTTTTCTGACATAGGCTATCCATTCAATTATGGAGATTTTCTATGTTTTGACAAAATACGTTCAAAGTCGTCTGCTGCAGGAATTTTCGTATAAGGGAAAGGGTTAAGGTATATGCTTCATGAGCGTAAGGTCGGATGTTCGTGTGGCCCCAGTGAGGTCCGTTCTGATATGTCCGGTTGCTAAGCCATCTGAAAGTTGAATAATTGTACCGAAAGCCTGTCTGTCCGGTGCCTGGCAAAACGACAAGACTCGGGAAGTAACAATATGTTCAGGTAAAATTCAGAAATGTATTAAGTCAGGTTCCCGGATTTACGACATATCTTTAATAAAAAGCGGGGGTCAATGATGATTCCTTTTTGAAATGCTATATTACAATAGACGGTACCCCACATGGTACCGTCCAGCAAATAAGTCTGTATCTTTGGTACTGTCAGAATCATGATAAATAGCTAAAACAATCTTTCGACCCGTGAAGAGCTAAATTAGCCCATGTTTTAGTGCAATCTGATCGGATTCTATTGTTCTGCGTAAGTTTGCAATCTCATCTGATGAAACTCGAATCATAAAATCAGGGTTTCTTCTGAGAAAACCCAAAATAAATAAAAAACATTTTAGAAAATAATTAAACTGTTTGAATCAAACGATTGTTTCTACAATCTAAGACATAGTTCATTTTGTTATGGCATCTCACCCACTGCCTAATACAAACCGGTGTATGGTTCCTCTATGAAAGAAAAACGCGTGTTTTATTAAAACATAATGTTGGAGAAGAAATGTTCCTTGTCTAGAGCACTGTGTCATATTCCCCAAAGTGTTCGAAAGCTCTGTATTCCTCTGGTGTTTTCAATATACATGTAGTAGGGTAAAGGCAGTGGTAAAACTCGTGAGTTAATTGGTCTGAAAACGGTTACCCTTTCGTCGTGTGGCCCTGCTTAATTGGATTGAACTTAAAAGCAATTTGATGTTTTCCTTTAAGTTGGAAATCAAAGGCTTTCTAAATGTTACTTGACTTTGAGCTCAAGATTTCAACACTGACTAACATAGTTGTTTTGGCAACTGATGTCTCGCATGTTTGCTTTGAGCAACATAAAACATCTGTGTGTGTGCTCTGACTCTCTCTTTCTCTGTCTCTCTGTCTCTCTTCTTCTCTCTCACTCTCTTTTGTCTCTGTCTGTCTGTCTGTCTGTCTGAATGTCTGTCTTTCATTCGTTCTCTGTATGTCTGTATGTCTGTCTGTGTGTGTGTGTGTGTGTGTGTGTGTGTGTGTGTGTGTGTGTGTGTGTGTGTGTCTCTCTCTCTCTCCTCTCTCTCTCTCTCTCTCTCTCTCTCTCTCTCTCTCTCTCTCTCTCTCTCTCTCTCTCTCTCTCTCTCTCTCTCTCTCTCTCTCTCTCTCTCTCTCTCTCTCTCTCTCTCTCTCTCTCTCTCTCTCTCTCTCTCTCTTTCTCTCTCTCGCTCAACTTAAAAATAATGTTTTGAGTAAATATTGAAGTAAAAATATAGAACATATTATTGAATAAAATTAGAAACTCGTTTTGAGCAATTTCACGTTTTGCAACAATAATCTCAAGTCGTCCGCAGCAGATCGAGGGATTGGCGTGAAACAGTTGTAACTAAAAACCTATTTTGAAAACCCTGGTTTAGGGGGCAATTTTGACCCCTTTGTAAACAATGCAAATTTAGGTGCCATTGCTCAGAACGAGCAATGGCACCTAAATTTCCATTGTTTACCAAGTAAAATGACTTAACGCTTATAAAGACTTAATGGCGAGGTGATTAACCTTGGTAAAAAAAATACCAATTTAAGTTACAACCGTTTCACGCCAAGCCCTCGAGATGCGCCAAATGCGTCTGCAATAATTTAAAATATATGCAACGGTTTCGTGAATACGTATAGTTTTATTTAGGTGCACATGTTCGCGCCTTTCCAAGGCCATCTTTTATGAGGAGGCAAAGGATGGTGGAACATTACATGGCTCAGTCATCTGTGTAAACGCAAGGAGATAAGAGCCGTCCCGCGAGAAAACCAACACTATGGTCTCTGCGTAATGTTTCGAACCAGATCAGCCTGCGCAGTCCGCGCATAGTGATCCGGGCCGACACATTCCGTATCATGGGAATAAAGGTATAGAGTTAAATGATTCATAAAACAGGAAATCCACAGGAGGCGAAAAGTGTCTACCCGGGTAAGCATGCCGCTGATCCGGGTCGATACTTTACGCAGAGTCCACAATGGTGGTTTTCTCGTGGAACGGTTCATATTGTAAAGCACCAATAAAACCAGCCATGCTTTACTTTCGTCTCTTTGTGATAAGCATCTTTATTATCCCACAGTCCGGGTTCTTGGTCTTCGCATTGTCCTGATATATATAAACTAAATATGGTTCTGAAAGTCTTCGGTTTGACTTTTTGTAAATCGTATGTACATGATACCATAGCGCTTGCTTGCTGTACGTAAAAAAGCGATATCTTTACTTTCTTTTGGTTAACATTTGTAAAGGTTCAGGCATTAAAATATGAGATATCGACAATTTCATTTACATTTCAATATATTAAATCTCGTATTATGTTCACAATGAGGCTCAATAATAAGTCGTATGCGAGGGGAAATATCGGGTCGTGTGGTGTATGTGATAAAAACAAACCGTCTGCATCCAGAGGGAAAAAAACGCGGGATATCCCAATATTAACTCCATCTGTCACACGTTGTTGTTGTTGCTGTTTTCTTCGCCATCACCATCGATGCACTCGTAACAGACTGATACTTAACATGGCAGCCATCTCACAACATGACGTCATTTTACAACGCCGGTAAGTGTTTCATATGTTATTTTCTATTTTAGTTTATTTGTTGAATAAATGATTTACTTACGAAGCAGAGATTTGTAATTAGTGTGTTGGCATTCATTATTGAATTTATTTTATCTATATTTATCGTCATTGAATTCAGAGCAAGGTTATAAATGACTAATTTGCGAAGCGAAAAAAATATCCATGCAACATTCAAGCATGGATGGATGAATGTGTTAAAGCTACTTATAACACGATGAACGGACTGATAACTGAATTTAGATTAACCCTTTCCCAAATGCAACAAATCTACATCAGACGACTTTGAATTCATCTAGGCAGAACAAAATCGAACATTTCTCTAAATGGACGTTAAACTGTTAAATTGAGTTCAAAACATTGTGACAGTAAGATGAGCAATTTCTCCGTTTGCCACAATGTTTTCAACAGTCGTCTGCTGCATGCGCGTCAGAAAGCGTCTGTATGTGGGAAAGGGTTAAATGGCATCCAGTGGCGTATCTCTCTTTCCATCGTGGACTGTGTCTGATTTATGGTACAAATTAATCAAAATATATCCTTAACACTTCTCCCTTAAAGAACGTGTGTTCGAGCCACCTACGGAACATAAGAAAACATTTATATTTTAGGCAAAGAAAACTGTTAAACATTGATGTTTTGTAGTCCGTCTAAAATTATATTTTCATTTATTGTCTTTATTGTCCATTTTTATTCTTAAATAAATTAAAATTTCGCAATGGTTGAATTTATTGTTACCAGCTAGCAATGACTTTCGCTTCGTAATTGTAGTAATTCATCTCGACGTTGATTTTTATTAAGACACAGATAACCATGCTGATCAAAAGCAATATGCAATAATTATTACTTAAAAACAGATAGCATGCTTGTTATGAATTATTTATTCTTTAATTAAAATGATGTTTAAATCAAACTTAAACAAAGTCAGACATACAGTTTGTTATTTCGTTCCACATAATTGGTAGTATTGCTTGTCATATTACAGTGTTTCAATTGTTATAAACAATATTTAGTCATATTTAAATTTCATTTCCATTTTCATCGATTCGAATGTCATTAGAATAAATGAAACATAAAGACAATAATAAAAACAAATAAAAATGTTAATAAATTTAAATAAAAAAAGCTGGGAAAAAAAAAGTAGCAAAAATCTCGCAAATCACCTCTATCCTGTATTTACGAGTCCTTTCACGCCGAGGAGTGTCGGATACACGCTCCACCAGATTTATGAAATGTTTACATATTTTATAATTTTGATATTGACATGCATACCTCCCGGATGTTGGGACGCATTCATTTTAATAATTTATAACCAGGTGGGAATAAACTAACTCACATACACTGAACTATATACAACTCGATATCACAGTTTAAATATGTCGTAATTCATTAAATAATTTATATTAGAGTTTCAAATTGAAAGATAATTAATAAACTGCAACTATTACTACTTCTACAACTACTACTACTACTAATACTAATAAACGTGATGATAAATATAACAATGCTGTTGATACAAATTGTAAGAAATGGCTAAAATAATAAAGATAAAAAAAGAAAGAAAAAAGAAACGAGATAATGAAAAGAATCATTCATTTTCTAATGTAAAGTGTATCTTGGGTTTAAATATGTCTAGAATATCTACTTATGAAAACAAAGTATTATTTTACTTATGTGCCGACTTGCCAAATTAAATTGAGTTGAGTTGGAAAAAAGTATAAAATAATTTCGAACTTTATTATTATTTACCATGTACGAAAGAGAAGCGGTCCACATTTATCGTGTCCAATCCATTCTTGTAAAAGAATAAGAATTTTATTTCAATAAAGATTAAGGACAAAAAGTAGATATTGTATATAAATGTTTCTGATTCAGTTTTCTCGTGTGATCAATTCAACACAACACAATAATTGTATAGCCATAAACAAGCAATAAGTACATTCATAGCCAAACAAAGTTTATGCAAATGTAATCATATGCGTAATCGATGTGAATAATTGTATCCCCGTAGCTTTATTAAATTTAGAATAAGCGACAACCCCAATTTGAAAAATAAATAAATATATTTGTTACTTTCATTTCCTTCTAATATCAAAACATATAAAAAACAAAAAGGTAATACACATTTTATTTCATGACCTTAATTTCTATATGGTTGTACTACATTCACAAACAAATGATATTTAATGGCCTTAATTTATATATGGTTGTACTACATTCACAAACAAATGATATTTAATGACCTTAATTTCTATATGGTTTTACTACATTCACAAACAAATGATATTTAATGACATTAATTTCCATATGGTTGTACTACATTCACAAACAAATGATATTTAATGACATTAATTTCTATATGGTTTTACTACATTCACATACAAAGTTATTTAATGACCTTAATTTATATATGGTTATACTACACTCATATACAAAGTTATTTAATGACTTTAATTTCTATATGGTTGTACTACATTCACAAACAAATGATATTTAATGACCTTAATTTATGTATGGTTGTACTACATTTACATACAAATGATATTTAATGACCTTAATTTCTATATGGTTTTACTACATTCACATACAAAGTTATTTAATGACCTTAATTTCTATATGGTTGTACTACATCCACGTACAAAGTTATTTAATGACCTTAATTTATGTATGGTTGTACTACATTCACAAACAAATGATATTTAATACCTTAATTTATGTATGGTTGTACTACATTCACATACAAATGATATTTAATGACCTTAATTTCTATATGGTTTTACTACATTCACATACAAAGTTATTTAATGACCTTAATTTATGTATGGTTGTACTACATTCACATACAAATGATATTTAATGACCTTAATTTCTATATGGTTGTACTACATTCACATACAAATGATATTTAATGACCTTAATTTCTATATGGTTTTACTACATTCACATACAAAGTTATTTCCTACTCCACTGACTTGTTAATCAGCATAACAAAATAAAAGTATACAGTCAAACCCGTATTTAAAGACCACCCATAAGAAGAGAACGATCTGGTCTTTGTTCACGGGTGGTCTTACAGGGTCATTTATGCAGAAATTAGTAATTGGTCTATTGCTATAGACAGGTTATTGTTAAACAACGGTGGTCTTTATCACAGGTGCGACTGTATATGTATACATGTACATCAATAAATATTATCGACCATAATTTGATATGAATAGTTTCCAATACAGCGGCGAACGGATTTTTTTAGTAATATAATGTACATGTAAAGTTTCAAACAAGCACATGAAATATGTGGCCCGTGGATGAGATAGGAATCGAACTGGTTGTATAAGCTTATATTCATTCGAAATACAGTTTGATTAGTGAAACGAAAGAATCCCAAGGTTTTTGTCATTCAAAAGTACAAATAAAATGACAATAAAATAAAAATAAAAAATCATTTCTTGGCTATAAAATGGTTGTTAGTTTTGTGCAACACAATATATTGTATTGTATTGTATATAGACAAGTATTCCCCACCATCTAGATGTATTGTAAGCTCCAGTTTAGAATTGGTTTCTTTACTTATTCTTTTGTATATATCATTAATGTATGTTAATTTATTAAAAGTAATGTATCTCCGGCTATTATTTCAACTTTGACAACGTATCTTTTTATCTTTGCATGGCTTTTTATTAGTAAATATTTTCAAATTATGATATTATTCACGTAATCATTAACTGGTACTTATATTTCGGGTTTCCAATGAATAGAGGAAAAACCCTTATATAATCAGCAACTAAGAAAATAATTATGATGATAGAATCATCTGTTAGAAAAACAGCAAAACAGAGACAAAAAAATATTGTTTATTCTAATTTTCGTAAATTTCATATTGGGCAAATATCTTCTTGTTTTATACTCAAAATAAATACATTAATAATACACACTCATCGCATATACATAATTTTACAATAGGCTGCATGGTTATTTTAGCGAACATATCAAATTCCTTCTATTTGTCCATTTACTTTAATAGAAAATTCTTTTATAATAGTAAAAATAAAAACTAATTAAAAAAAAACACAGACCAGCATTATGAAAAATTAGCTGAGAAAACCTCTTTTTTTATTAGTGGGAAGGGTCTTTTCGATACATATTTCCTGTAAAGGTGCTCGTTTAAAAAAAATCTCTATTTGTTACAGTTTCATTCACGAAAAGGGAATTTTGGGAAGCTTTCACATTTCAGAATTGTTATTTCATTTCTTATTATTTGCAAAGATAAATGTATATATGATTTGTTGTCCCTCACAGATTATTGTTTTGATCTGTAGCTTACTACTGACCATGGAAGATATTTTAACATGTACTGATGCTAGTAAATAGATTTTCAATTAATGTATTTAAACATAATTACGATACGTTTAAGTCTATTGGGTTCAAAAGACCAACGGAAAAATAAAAAATAAATCAACAAAAACAAAGACTATTATGTAATAAATTATTGAAATAAAATATATGAGTCATTATGTGGAAAGTTCAGATAAGAATTTGATTCTTCATTGAAGATTTACAACTCAGAGTTGTATATCTAAATGAAAATGAATATTTACGATATTTTATCACTTATTTCTGTTCATAAAACATATAATGCATCGTTGTTTTAATAACTAAATTATACACATACATTACATATGTTAGACCATCCCCATCGTAGAAAATGTACATGTATGATTCCGTTTTATTTTGGCAAGATCATGATAATGATGTAGCCATTTAGATACTCTTGCCATTTTCTCTGAGTTAGTTTGCGCTTCTGTTTTGTTTTTGTTTTCGAAAAGGAAACAGAAGTATTGTTCTATGAAAAATATGACAAGAAACGTTGTTGGCATGAACAAAATATTAAAATACTATCTTGTAGATCGTGGGTGTATATATCAAAATGAACTTCATCTGCATAAAGTATCTGTTTCGCAAAAACAAACCAAAACGAGAAAATCTGTTTCTATTCGCACGCATTTTTTGCGCCAATCTAAACAATATTTCAGCTTCATGGATATCATTGCGTTATACGTATTGAGACAACTGGACAGGTCTATATAGTAATATATCGTAAAAATATGTATTTTCTGCAAAATATCCCATTATCTTTAGTTTGGACACTAAAGAATGTTTCAAAAGCAAGATGACGGAAACAATTTGTTTGGTAGACAAACTTTATTCTCACAGATCAATTTGTATACGTTTGTTATTGCACCTTACAGCTTTGAAGGTGTGCAATAGGCGTCTTATTTTCCGTCCGTTCATCGACTTCTATTCCCAAACCTATATTATGATAGATATAGATTTTATCTTTGCATCTTTTCTATACAAAATAATCATATTCATTGTTTAATCATATTTGTTGTGATTTTCAATTTGAGAACAGAATTGCATTCCCGTAGCATAACTCAAAAAGGCATTCACATATTTTGATGGAATTATATATGCTGTTCGTCAAATTGATGTGTGTCGTTTCAAAACTGATAACTCTCGTTAACTGACAATCCGATTGATCTACCCCGTTTTACTTAAGACAGCTTATAGCTGCATTTTATGACTACGATACTTTGATTATATTTGCTAGCCATGTTGAGCAGGTACGTCATATACAAGAATGATATCATTTAATACCTTACTTAAACAATTATCTGCCACTCACAAAGTTACCGCTTGATATACTGGTGTGAGAAAGCCTGGTAACATATGATTATGTGAACTGCCCCCCCAGTGATATAACATTTGTTGAAAATGGCGCTAAACTCCAATCAATCAAGCTCTGATATTGATTGGGTACTGCTGCTTAATTGACCTTTCATAATAATTATGATAGTGTAAACAAACGAAATCCTAGTGTAGGGATTCCACCGACTTTTTGCTGTTACATTATATACATATTTAATAGTTTTACAATACGATTTACTTTATTGTATAAAATCTTCCAAGTTTTATAGCAAGTTTAAAACAAACAAAAGACAGGGAATTATCTAAAACATCAATCATGAACACGTTCCTCCTACAAATGGTACTTATAGCATACATACATACAGAGGGCTTGGCGTGAAACGGTTGTAACTAAAATTGCTATTTTTTACCAAGTTTAATCAACTCGCCATAAAGTCTTTATAAGCGTTAAATCATTTTTCTTTGTAAACAATGGAAATGTATGTGCCATTGCTCGTTCTGAGCAATGGCACCTACATTTGCATTGTTTACAAAGGAGTCAAAATCGCCCCTAAACCCGGGCTTTCAAAATAGGTTTTTAGTTACAACCGTTTCACGCCAAGCCCTCGATACATACGTACATGTCTCTGTTTGAAGCCAGTCATATTACACCATAGTCAACACATACACAAGTTAGACAATGCCTTCATACAGTAATACATATACATTAATATACGAAATAATGCAGTATTCTAAGTTCATCATTGGCTATTGGCTAAAATATGCAAACATTTCAAATTGTTACAAGCTGACTATATATACAAATATAAATATAACTTGACGCTCGCACATCACACTATGTAGGTCACCCGATTGGTTCATTTGGATGTTTTTATTTATTACGCATTTAGTCCATAGAAAGAAATTGAATACTTCAAAAGGAGCTGCCGATGTGAATTTTTTAAATTCAGGGTCCTTATATTGAAAATATCTGGTCAAGATTAAGATATATTTTTGGGAAAAAAATGACTATTCGGTCAAGCAATCTTGTTACTCGGATGTTTGCATATTCGGCACCGCCGCATGCATTCCGTTACAACTGCATTGTCGTATAATTGTTATTGCGTTGTGAGCAGTGTTCCAGGACAACCAACTTCAGCGTAAATATATCACGTCGGATAAAATCTCGGACTGCGCATTTGTTCATGCTATGGTTCAAAATAGAACCTTCTTTAGAGAATTTTCTTGAAACCTTTTATGAATAATTTGCGAATAGAGTAGAATCAGTTCAGGCAGAGCTGCTCCATTATTGATGAAGTTTTGAAAGTACCAGGGTTATCCGATGTGTTTTAAGATACAGAGGCCATGGCCATATCTCGTGCAATCTTCTGTGTCATACATGTTCCCTTCCATAACGTACCAAATAATTAACCCTTTCTCACGGTGTAGACGCATCTGCTGCAGACGATTCTTAAAAAAACCCATTGTGGCCAGAGAATAAATTGCTCCTAATAAGCATTGTCTCATTTTACCACAATATTTTCGACTCCATTCAATAATCATACGGTCGTTTTACATATATTGTTAATAGTTTGGCTTGATATGTTTCAAGTCGTCTGATGCAGATTTACTGTATGTGGAAACTGGTTAACATCAACTCAGATACACTTCACACCATCGTTAAAAATTAAATACTTACCAGGCTTTTCTCCCTTAATTGGCTTCATTCGTGGATACGTGGTTTAAATATTCATAGTTTTAAGATCACCGTGATAAAGTGACTCGTTCTAGAGTAGTTAGGAATTCAAAGATAAGTTACTCCTTGCATGTTACCAACCTAAAGTTCAGAACTAAGGTACCATTACGGATATTTATTCAGACTTGTTCAAGTTAATTGGATGTCCGCACTATTTGGGAAGAAAAGAAAGAAAAATCCACACAACCAATAAAAAATGAATGAGTTTCGATAAAACTGGCATCGATTAATATGTCGGGTAGCTATAGGGTCAGTAAGAAAACACTGGAATAGTATTTTTTATATGCGGTTTGCCTGCAACGTTGTTTTCTAAAATAATATAAGACTTATCAATTTGATATAAGGAGGAGTAAAACTGATCTTTTACCATCCATATGTCCTGTATGACTGCATTAAACCTATGTTGTAGGTACTCAAAAGAATCGTCTTCTACCATGTTCGCCGCATTTAACAATTCAGATGCATCGAAGGGGTCTTTGTTTCTTGTACGAATCATTATCGGAATATATACTAACTTATTTTAATGTATTTCTACAAACACCCTCAACGCACACTAAAGAAGCACATTTAACCCTCTCTAAATCTCCGACGCGTGTTGACGCATCTGCAGCAGACGAATTGTGGAAACATCATGACAAACGGAGAAACTGCTTAGATGAGCCAGTTCTCCTTTTGTCACATTGCCTTCAACTCTATTCAATAATGAATTATTTTTTTCATTTATAGAGATATTCCATTGTTTCCTAAGTCGTCTGCTTCAGATATGTTAATGATAATAATAATAATAATAATAATAATAATAATAATAATAATAATAATAATATCTTTATTTAAGAAAGGTAACATACTAAGATGTATTTTGATGAAAAAGAAAATAATCTTATCTTGCATATGGCCTTCAACTTATATATATACATTTATACTCATTCATACACACACGCACACGCACATACACACATACAAAATACACATACATTGTTGTATGAGAGAAATGGTTAAGTATGTTCGGTATAGATTTTCGAATGTAAAAAAGGCCCGTGCTAGACTGGTCATTAAATCAACGTTCTTAAATAATTAATTTTATTTCCTCTCGGCAGGTGTATAAAATATATCAATACCTTTCTTTAAGGGAACTCGGAGCGGGCGAGAAAATTTATCACCTCACCTCCAAGACGGGAACGGGATGCTGTCTAACCGTACGTACATGGCTCGGACCACACGGGATAATCTGATCCAGGGGGAGTTTGTGACCACAGACAAACAGCGAACAGAACTGATGCAATCCGAACGTCTGATGGTTCCCGGAACGTGAAGGGCTCCAAGCAAAAGGTATTGTTCTATTCTATTCTGCATGATTCTGATTTGGGATCATTCTTTTAAGGAAACACGTTTGTAGTATATGTACATTTATATCAATGTTTAACAACAAATAGGGGATCTGAATCATGGTTCAGATTCAATCGTGTATCAATGTTTATCTCCCAATCGTTCTGGTTCTCTGACTCAAATTAAACATGTTTCGTGACCTAATCATGGCAACGGAACCAGTCCAATTGACATAATGATTCATCCATGTTGAAAAAAAAACATTAAAAGAATCCCATGTGGATCATAGTTAATTAGCTCTTTGTAACTATTTTTTTTTAGATTTTCAAAAGCACCGATTGGATTGTTAAATTATGCTAGGCCTATCAAAAATGTATAAATGATTATCTTTTAAAATAAAGATGATTTCAAAGTAAATGATGAATATTAAGCACAAACATCAACATTGTTTTTGGTGAAATTTAAACATCATGATGAGTATCAATAATCAGTTGAATAGAAGATATAATCGTACATATACAATACACTCGGGTATCGTTATTTGCTGGGTGTTGTCGGTCGTCATATAACAACAAAACACACATACATAAATCACATCTACATATCGAAAACCAAGAAACATCAATATTTACTTTCATCATTTAACTATTGGTTGTTATTATTTTCTGTGTTTTTCGAGGAATGTGTTACTAAAATATAAATAAAAGAATATAGATGTAAATATAAAATTTATTATTTTCTATGTTTTTCGAGGAATGTGGTACTAAATTATAAATAAAAGAATATAGGTGTAAATATAAAATGTATTACTTTTGAGTTATATATAGTAGTTGCATTTTCTTTAGATTATAATGTCTCCGGTCATTTTGTATTCAGCCATCAGTAGTTTCTCCTTACACCGACTATTCCAAAAAATTTCCACATTAAGTAATCATGCAGCAGTCGCCGTTGACAACATATAGGGAAAACTGTGGAAAATTTCTTAGATAAAGATTTAATGAATTTAGTTGAAAATATTCAGGCAAAAGGAGAAATTGTTTATTATGAGCAATTTTCATTTTGTCACGATATTTTCAAAAGTTGTCTGATGCAGACGCGTCAAATGTGTCTGTACGTGTGATAATATTTTTTGAATTTCACAATATAATTCTATATCTAATATTTCTATCATTCAGCCAGACCAAATGATATCACTCGATTTACGATAGGGTTGTGGGCATGCCCCATAGGCTAAGGAATTTTGCTTTAATAAACAAACATTTAATTCACTTTTCTTTAGAAGAAATAAACACAAGTTTCAGTTCATTGTCCGCTACTGTCATCTAGTATTTCATCTCCCAACTTTAGAATCGTCATGACCAAACCGAGGGCTTGGCATGAAACGGTTGTAACTAAAATTAGTATTTTTTTACCAAGGTTAATCACCTCGCCATAAAGTCTTTATAAGCGTTAAATCATTTTTCTTGGTAAACAATGGAAATTTAGGTGCCATTGCTCGTTCTGAGCAATGGCACCTAACTTTGCATTATTTACAAAGGGGTCAAAATTGCCCCTAAACAAGGGTTTTCAAAATAGGTTTTTAGTTACAACCGTTTCACACCAAGCCCTCGAAACGTCCAACCCAATCGCTTCTTTTGACTGCTACACGGTTGGCGCGAATGTGTCGGTCAAGCTAAAACCAGGAATAGAACGTGAATAAGATCGAATCTACGTCTCTTTCAAAACATTCTAATTATAAATTTACAAAAAATATGTTAGGCTAAACTATTATATTAAAATATTGAATACGGACCAATGTCTCTTAAATAAAATTGACCATAGTTTATTTTATTAGATAATCTAAAACTTCAAATGATAATTATTAACTGTTGAACACAGAGTGTATAAATAAAGCTAAATAGTTAACTCTTAAAATATTCCGAATTCTAATTAATTGTGTACGGAGATTGTGAATATTAAAAACGCATTGTTTATCAGTTTGTGATAGAGTCATTTCCCTTTTTTTTTTATAAGCATAACATATGAATTAGCTACATTTAAGATTTCCTTATTAGTAGTAGTAATATTACCACACGGTTCTTCGTATTGTGTTATAAGATACTGAAAATGATAACGCGGGATGACAAGGTGGTGTAAGCAAAAATAAATTGATGTTTCTTGGTTCCAATGTTCACCCGTATTACACAATATTTATTATAGCTATGCTTAAATCGCTTATTTGTAGTCATGTTTTTAGTTTATTCCCACCGTTCCCACATGCACATCTGCTGCAGACAACCTTTTCAAAGATAATTAACTCATAATGAGCAATTTTTTCTTTACCGCAACGATTTTTAACTCTGTTCAATCGTACTGTCATTTATACAGATTTATATTTTTTTCGTTGATGTTTTCAAAGTCGTCTGCAGCAGCTTTGTTCTATATGGGAAAGGTTTGTGATGCATGGACATCGTGGTCCATAAATGTGGATATGTTTTATCTGCTCATGTTTAAGTTAGTCATTATGTGGACATACTGCCCAATACAACACAGGCAAGCAGATGTATTTTAAGTTTGTTAACATAAAACCAAGTGTGTTGTCTTTATCTCGGGGAATTACTGTTTTAAAAAAGCTACAACTTCTTATTTTAATTATTGTGTTTAATTTCTGCGTAGTAGACAATGTGAAGTCGGCATTAGCAATTTCTCCTTTTCAAAAGTCGTTTGCTGAAGATGCGTTAATTGTGTCAGGGAAAGGGTTAATAAACACTATAATCAGGGAAAGGGTTGATAAACAATATAAAGTCATTATTTTATCAGAGCGTTAAGTGAATAATTATTTTCTATTGTATCGTATGCGTTTGGAGACAATATGAAAGTTTGATGAAACGTTTCGAATATGTTTTGATGTTGTTTTTTTCAAAGAGAATATTCGTTTGTTATTGGGGTTTTTTATCAAAAGAGGGAATAGTGTCATTTCAATGGTTGACTTTTTAAGCACTAAAATATGTATTTCATATGGTAGGCTATTCAAACACAAAATAATGTCAGACCAATTGTAGACTATTTACGTACACAACAGTGTCATTCCAGTGGAAGGCTGTTCACGTACTAAATAGTGCCATTCCAGTGGTATGCTATTCAATTACTAAATAGTGCCATTCGAGTGGAAGACTATTCAAGTACTAATTAGTGCCATTCCAATTGTAGGCTTTTCAAGTACTAAATGATACAATTCCAATAAGTCGTATGTTTGTAATGCACTAAAACTGTTAACAATTTTCCATTTCTTTTCAAAGAGAGTATTTGTTTGCACCATTTAAGCATTGTGGTTTTTCAGTAGATTATTTTTCTCCAACGAGGGATTTCGAATGCTACGGTCTATGCTGAAGCACAAAAACGGTGTTGTTCCAACGAGTTATTTATATGATTGTAATGTGTGCTCGTATGTAGAGACAATATAAAACCCGTGTGTTACAATTATCAAGCACTCCGGGGTGTTCCAAAGAGGGAATTACAATCGTGGACTGAATTACTGAATGGTGTCATAGTAAACAAGACTTTTCTGTCAGATTTCAAGATGGCATCATTGAAAAATATTCATTGGGTAAATGAGTCACCATCTATAAATAAAGTAGTTTTACTATTGCGATGAGCCAACCCTGTGAAACGTCTATAAAAAAACGCATGTTGCTAATTAAAAAACTCGTTGAAGAACGCTTCACTTTCCATTATCACTTTCCTACATACAGACGCTTTCTTACGCCTCTGCAGCAGACGACTTTAGAAAAATATCTTCCTTTACCACAATTGTTTTTACCTTTATTCAATAATTGTTCTTACATTTAAAGAGAGCATCCATGTTTGACTAAACGTTTTTTTATAAGACGTCTGCTGCAGATTTGTTGTATGTGGGAAAGCGTTAAATTGGCCATGTCAAAATCAAAATTAAGTCGAGAATACACGAATTAAAATCCATATTTCTATATGAATATTAGTTGTGCTCTGGGAGATTCCAACCGGTGTCATCATCAAGATCGCTGTCGTAATATAATGCAGTTTAAACTGTAGTCATAATAGGTCGTTCAGTTTGTTATGCTCGCTCAGAACTTGTTGGGCTAACATAAGAGCTCCAGTAGCTAAGTCGGAAGCGACGCGGGCTATCAATCCTGAATGTGTGAGTTCGAACCCCAGCTGGTCCCGGGTTCGAATCCCGCGCGCGAGTACTGGTTAAGCATCCAGGAAGCAGACATTGAGCGTGATTAATTTAACCTTAAAGCTTGTTTCGCAATCGATGTAAGATAAATAAGTTTAAACTAACCCCAGCTGACCAGACTACATCTAGATCCTTACTAGTGACAGAGTTGCCATTGTCGGTTTTCTTGAGAAATGTGGACCACTATTATTTTGATTTATGATGTGATTTTTACCGCGGTTGGGAAACGCCCATATTACTTCAACGGTTTTATCATTTATTTGATTTTTGGTGAATTGAAGTCCCTCCTACGCGGATATAAAATAAAACATGACTTGCATACGCTTTGGGTTTGCGATGTCTAAATTTAGAATTTTATATAATTAATTTGGTTTCACATCATGTGCATTGCATCATGGCCTTTGAAACCGACTTAACGCTTTCCTACATATAACAAACCTGCTGCAGACATCGTTGAAAACATCTTGTCAAAATATGATAAAATTGTAAGAACTTTTATTGAATACCTTTTTAAAGATTAGGGCAAATAGAGAAATTGATCATCATGAGCAATTTCACGTTTTGTCACAATGTTTTTTAAACGTCGTCTGCTGCAGAGGCATCATAATTTGGGGGGAGGGTTTAGACCCAGATTAGAAAGAAACAAATTGCCCAAGTGGCTGTGCGTTCGTGTAACCTTACGTGATGGCAACCATCCCCATAGAGGAGGCTATAACACTCTAACTCGCAGCTCTGTTTTGCTCTCAATATCATCTCTTGCCACAATGTTTTCCGATGTTTTTGTTTTTCAATAAATATACGTTAATATTAAGAGACTTTCCATCTTTTCGAATATATATTTTCAAAGTCGTCTGCTGCAGGTGAATTGTATGCGGGAAAGGGGGATTAACCCTTTCCCTCATATAGACGCTTTCTGACGCCTTTGCAGCAGACGATTTTTTGAAAACATAGTGACAAAAAGAAGAACGAGCAATTTTTCCTTTTGCCACAATGTTTTCCTCTTTTAGTCATAGGTTATCCATTCAATTATAGAGATGTTCTATTTGTTGACAAAATATGTTCAAAGTCGTCTGCTGCAGATTTCTTGTATGTGGGAAAAGGTTAATACAGTTTGTCCACGTTGACACCCAGCGTTAAAATGATTCAGTATTCACTCTTTCCCTCGTGCGTATGCAGCAGAAGGTTTTACAAAAAACACAGTGACTCATACAGTTTCAAATCTATACAATAATCATATTTTCTTCTTTCATCTTTCGCCTAGATATTATTTTAAAAAGTCAAGTCGTCTAATAAATAAAGTAGTTAACACGTGTGTCCCGAGAAGTACGATTTGGATAAGAATATTCCATGTTTACCATCTATTTAGACAAGCACCAAGGAAGACTTTGGTGAACAATTTCTTTGAAAATGAATTCAAAACCTCCGAGTGTTGTTATCAGTTTTCGTGTTACTTGGCTTTTTGGTGTACCTTAATTTAATCCTTTCCCACGTACGACATATATGCGTCACATCACTGTGAAAACATCAGGGCAAAAAGATTAAACACAATTCTTTTTAAATTAGAATATAATTGTCAGATGGAAACATTATGGGGAAAGGAAAATATCTTCTTTTGAACGTGACTGCTTTTACCGGATGCAAATGCGTTAAAGATTGTTAGTTGGACACATTGTGGGGAAAGGACATTGACTGTTTTTCAAAATTCATCAGTTGTAAATGCGTAAATATGTGTCTGCACGTGGGTAAGAGTAGACCCGTCAACGTGGCAAGAACGGGTGGTGGGTTATTAATAAATACGCTGACGAATGGTGTGGGTTTTTTCCATCAATTTGTCGCCAGTTTTTTGAAGTTGTTTATGTATATTACTGATTTCATTTCAAACTTTAATGGATATGGACTGATAGCCATCTCAGCATCTTTTTTGCCCCCTTATTAGACCCTTTGCTATTATAGATGATAATTTGACAGTCTCCAAATTGTAATACACTTGAGCATAAATGTACTCATCGTATCTCATATTCATAAAACTTACAAATCATCGGATACACAGGCATGTGTTTAAATTACTACAAGAACGACACCCATGTGTTATTATATGTTATTGATACGTAGCTACAGCGTTGTCGAAAACCCATGGCTGGGGTTAAGCCTTAGTAAACTTGTTTTTCGTCTGTTGCGAAAAAACTAATTGACACGTCAAACAAAATCTGCCGATGTCACCTTAAAAAGGTACCGGGTCTGTTAAAAATAGTCCTCGAGGTACTATCGTATGCAAGTTAAAGTGAACATAGAACAATATCAGACTAGCCTCATCAAACTCCGGTAGTGCTGTTCAATCACATCCGGGTCGTGTCAAGGATAGGAGCCCGCTTATGGAATAAGCACTGTTCTATATGACAACTTGTACCGTGTTCTCATGGACAGGCTTATATACCGTAAACTAAATTAAGAAGCTGAAATGTAAAACTCCATTTTGTTGATTTGAATTCGCATGTGACAGAAATATACAAGGGGCTTTTTTACCTGATTGTTATCAATGAACCCTTTCCCACACACAGTCTGACGCATCCGCAACATACGACTTTTGAAAACATTGCGATAAAAGGAGAAGTTGCTCATCATGAGCAGTTTCCTCTTTTCCACACTGTTTCCTACACAATAACACAGTGAACTTTCTGTCATCAAGATTTTCCATATGTGTCTAGATGTGTTCAAAGTCAACTACTTAAGTTTAGTTGTATGTGGGTTCCCTCAACGACAATTTTTGCAGCAGACGACTTTGAACATATTTTGTCAAATGATAGAAAATCTCCATAATTGAATGGATAACCTATGACTAAAAGTGGAAAACATTGTGGCAAAAGGAGAAATTGCTCGTTTTGAGCAATTTCTTCTTTTGTCACTATATTTTCAAAAAGCGTCAGAAAGCGTCCATATGAGGGAAAGGGTTAAAGAACATATCTCGTCTTGGTTCAGTGGTGCAAAGAAAATTGTGAGTATTTTGAACATTAATTCGATGTGATTTTACATTTCATTTTCACGATTGCTTCGTTCGATAATTTCACCACTTTTATAGTGTTTTAAATGTGCTTTTAGTACATGTTTTTCCCATAAGTTAACAATCATAAAAAGCCCGGGTAATTTCTTAAACCCTTTTCTTGAGATAAACCCATTTGGACGTGTTTGGAGAAGATGTCATTTGAATACATTTTGTGGAATGAAGACATAGTCAATACCTAGCTATACAATATAAATATTCAGTATTTCTCTCTTCTTTATTTTTATCAATCGGTCATAAAATAGAACTTTCATTTCTCTAGATTTCCAATCTAATATTTAGTTATGGTTACTATGGAAAACTTTAAAAACACATATCAGGGGGAGAATTGCGCTGTTCATTAAATATTTTAACAAAAAATTGTTATCACAGTTGACAATTCAATTTGCAATAACCGGTTTACTCGTCTGAAAACAATCGAAGGAATTCGAACCAGAAGTCTAGATACATATCTATTCAGCTCTTTTTCCCACAATTTCTCTCTTATTATTACAGTAAACCCTATGTTGTAGGTACTCAAAAGAATCGTCTCACTGAGACAATTCTTTTGAGTACTCACAACATAGGGTTTAAGGGTCAAATAAATCATTTAGAACATGCAAAACGCCCCTTATATAGAGCCCGGTCAGGATTTTCTAAAAAATTAACAGCATGAACCGAGTTTGTGAAATATGTTCCACCAGTATAGGTTCAGATCTTCCGGCGCATACGTGCCGTCTGACCAGACCCTTTGTCGTCGGCTGCTCATGACAGCATTTTAATCTTGATATTATGAAAGCTGGCAATGAAATCTTCAAAATGTACCATTTTTAAGAATTCAGCATTTCGCTTTCAAAGGCAATTTTGCAAACAATTCGGATTCAGGTGAGACAGCTCGTACCGAAATCTGTATTGTTTGCCACTTAGACATTAAATTTTCGCAAATTTCCTACTGGACGAAAAAATGGAGGGGTCCAATCACCAACATGGAAGAGTCGACTTTATGAAAGAGTTAATCAACATCGATTGAAAGACAGCCAGTACACTCGACGAGTGTATGGAGGTAGCCCAAATGCTGAACAAGGCATATTAGACCGGCTTGTCGTGTATCTTCACACTCTCGTCAGACTTCAGATTACATATATCCTATATAATTCTCTAATGTGGTACAATTTAATTCTAAACTTATTGATTTTACATCGATTGCGAAACAAACTTTCAGCTTATATTAATCACGCTAGATGTCTGCTTCCTGGAGAACCAGTACACTGAGACATATATAAAGAGAGATAAATATATAACATACTAGTTATCCATTGCTCAGTTGAAGCTTTTTTGTACACCCCTTTTCATGTAAATTTCCAGTTCATTAAATATGACTGACAAAAATATGCCGATTCTATTCGGAGGAGGAAATGACCCTCTTTTGAAAATTGATATATGGCGTTTAAGTAATTCCCATTTATAGGTTAATCCAGTATTACCAGGGACCGTGTATATATTGTCCCTGGTATTACCTAACATGGAATGCATTGCACTTTTGGAGAATTATCATTTTAGTTCTTACAGGTGAAATAAACATTTTGCTCAGATCAAATGCACTTTGGCCAGATTACGTGAACTCTGACCTTCAGGGCTCTGCAACCAATAGATGTCAAGGTTAACCTCTGTCCCCTGTCAAGTCAGATGAAGATATGCCGAGTTCACTATCTCGTAGGCGGACGAAAATACATCCTGAACGGTTATCACTCTATACCCGACTTTAGAAATTTATCTTTACGATTTCAACATCTCGGAAGGTCGGTCGGTTTAAGTGTGATATGGCACGTTTATTCCCACGCCATTGCCCCCCCCCCCCCCTCCCTCCCCCTTTCCCACATACAACACGTATGCAGCAGCCGACTTCAAAAACACCAAGGCAAAAGGTTGGAAACTCTCTATAAAATAAACTGTAATTAGAGAATACAGTTGAAATACATTGCGGCAAAATGGATAAATTATGAGCAATTTCCCCTTTTTGCCACAATGATTTTAAAAATGAGTCTGCCTTAAATGCGTCTACAATTGGGACATTTGTTTTAGTAAAGCATATCCCGTATCTATACAGTTGTGACAAAGGTAAAGTGAGAATGTAAAATATATTTGCTGATTCTGAAATAAAATGATGGCTCCTATAGGCAGGTAACGGATTCGTAAAGGCATATTTTTCGCAATAAATTCCCATCGCAGGTTGATGCACTCAATACACCCACAAATACCAATCAACTCGCCAAGATACTATGAATGACATTATAGCGGTTTATTATATTCATATCTTTGTATGCAATTATTGTTAATGCAAATCCGGTTTGTAATCTACCAAAATAATAAAAAATCTCACTAAACATCTAATGTTCCTTAACTTTGGCCGAGCCGCCGTTACTCATTCGGTAGCAACGCGATATGTCAATCCAGGCGTTTGCGAGTCTTTCAAACGTTTGACAATAGTCACTCTGTGACAAGCGTCATTTCGTCTTCCAGCAATGGGCTAACAGTCTATGTGGAAAAGCAGCCATTTACTTGGAAAGTATGTTGTGTGCTGTACTGGTTTGAGAAAGCCAGGAAACACATGAGTAGGTGAGCTGGCTGCCGTGATATGACTGAACATTGTTGAAAACGGTTTCAAACCCCAATCTTTCTATCAATTCTTTATAAACGAGCTCGTTTCTGAGCAGATGGATTTGTTTTTTTAATTATGACAGAGACAAGTTATAAGAATGTTGTTCATGCATAACTCATTCGAAAAGTAGGCATTCAATACCAATTAACGTTAACAGTTTCCGTTATACATTGTACAACAAATCTTCCACGACCGATCTTGAATAAAAATGTAGGAAGAGATATGAACAATTTCAAGAAACGAAAGTATAATTATTGGAAAGTATAATTATTGGATTAGTTGACAACCTTGTAGTTAGTGCCCCAGTCATAGTGTCACGTTTTGGCTTCGCCGTTGTGCCCCGTTTCTAACACATCGCTTTATTGTCGTCAGGTCGTTCCACGCTGTGCTTCATTATGCCTCCACGTTGCAACCACGTTCAATTAAAACGCGTCGCGCATTGATGACCCTCTACCAAGAATGTTGAAATCATTACAATCCATTAGCGCGACAGAGCGTATCATATATAGCGTACCACAACGTACCAACTCGCAGCACAACATAGAACGAACGTAGCACAACGTCGTACAACATAAAACAATGTAGCATAACGCAGCTCATAACGTATGTAGTACAACATATTACAGCATATCATGACACAGCGTGGCATAACGCGGCACGAGGAACGTGGTAGTAACGAGGCCACAACGTAGTATTGCGCAGCACGACATGTCAGCAAACGCAATAGAAACGTATCAACCGGTGGCACGCGCTATGTTCACGTTCTATTACGTTTTTGCTACGTTTCTGCTTCGTTATACTACGCTGTATTACGTTCTCGCCACGTTGTAGTACGTTGCAGGGAAACGTGAGCGAATTTTGAACATGTCCAAAATTAAACTTTCCACTTCAAGTGTTGTCACGTTTGATCACATTGTAGCCACATTTCCTAATGTAGCTAAACTTAGCGGCCAAAACGTGACACTATGACTGGGGCATAACGGAACAAATGCTCATTATGTTCTCCTTTTGCCAAAATATTGTGCCTATGCATCATAATGTTTCTGTATGTGGGAGAGGTTTAAATAACGAGACCAACATTAATATAAAACGATGTCCTTCATCATGTGATGCGAGTACTATCGTTGAGTGCGAACACAAGCAATCAGAATACACGAAGTGGTGGGTGACAAGCGCCGGTCCCAAGCGGGACAGTCAATACTACCTGTGTAAGGCTTTTTTCATGACACAAGCCAGGAGAGTCGAACCCGGGTCTCCCGCTCGCAAGGTGGATGCTGTAACCACATCACCACTCAGTCGGTTTATAATTGATTGCGATTATGATCAGGTTGCATGTTTTACAAGCAAAGTTGATTTGGTCATGTCCACTGTCGAATAGCTTCCTTGATGCCTTTAAAACGCGATGGCGAACAGGGAAGAACCAGATCAAACAGTGTGTATGTTTAATTCCTTCCTTGATACTGAATGTGCTTGACCAAATATATGTACATAGTTATCTTGGTGTTAACTTCTTTCCTGGAAAGGTTTCTACAAATACCGTATCAAACAACGGTAAATAAACATGTTTTCATTTGTTATCCTTCGAGCATATAGAGCATATATAACGATATAAAAAAAGTATTGAATTTCTGCAAATCATTCAATCACGATCGAATCCCTTTTCAAATGTCGTCTGCTGTTGCGATTCGCGGCAGTGCTTTGATTGGTAACCATGGCTACAGTGAGGATGGCCTTTCTGTATGCATCATTAATTTGTGCTACATGAAATATACATTATGTTTTGCGACAAAGGTTCTTTGAAATTCTGTTTGATCGGCCACGTTATCTCCACATGCGAGGGACCGTTCAATAAACTCAACAGCCATTATCCAACATTAATGAACTGTTTCCCTATTGGTTCCAAAAATAGGAAGATTTCACTGGCGATAGAATTCCCAGAATTCTAAGTGGCGGAATTGATCTATACAAGTATTTTCTTTAACCCCGTCCTAAAATGCGTACACTTTTTGACGCATCTGCAGCAGACCACGTTTTAACCCTTTCCCTCATACAACCATTCTGCAGCAGACGACTTTGAACGTATTTTGTCAATACATAAAAAATCCTCCATAATTGAATGGATAACCTATGACTCAAAGTGGAAAACATTGTGGCAAAAGGAGAAATTGCACGTTTTGTCATCATGAATGTAGGAGCGTATTAATCCGGATTTGGGCCAAGTCATACGTGGACCGTCGGGATAATATAACCGGCGTAGATCCAGATTATTCATCGTCAATGTGTAGTCAAAATCTTCACTTTATCCGGTTACATCTATAAACCTTTCCAAATTATAATAAATATGCAGCAGACCCCTTCAAAAATATTGGAATGTGTAATTACTGAAAAGATTTGAAAACAGTGTCAACTGGGGAAATTGCTGATTAAAAGCAATTTCTTCTTTTGCCACAATGTGTTCAAAAGTCGTCTGCTACAGAGGCGTCTTCAAGTGGGGAAGAGTTAACTGCATCCTGGCACATTTCTGAAAACAGTCATTTGTACCAAAAGCAACAGAAAAAACTTGAGTCAGTGCATGGGAAAAGGTACAAGTTCGTATTAAGATTTACGTTCGGATCAGCCTGTATATCTGATCCATCTTAGTAGAATATACAGAAGTTGATAACAGTTTCTAACAAAATTGTGTAAATGATAAGTGAACAGTGGAAATCGTGTTCTGACTGTGCGGATGCACATGCTGATCTGTATCTTTCTGTGTTAACAAAAAAGGCAAACGTATACCTTTTCTCATGGACGGGCTCATATTTGATCTCTATTACCTGTGGCAAAAGCTTACCATTGGCAATACCGTTTTACTGGTGGGTATAAGACTTTCATAGAGGGCATGCGTTTTCTTCCTGCCAAGACCTTGCTAGTGATTGTGACTCATACCAAACTTTTGAAAGTGTGACCTTGGCATTCTCATTTAGCCTACTTTCAGTAAACTGTGTTGCCACCCGGGGCCATTGGTGTTTCACAAACACATAATCATTTTGTCATCGCACATACTTGGAAATGAACATGTAGGCCTACTTAGTTAATACATTACAGGCCACTGATTTCAGTGAAGTTTGCTTTAAATTGTAGGAGACAGTGGTGCAGTAGTGCAGTTGTAGAGCGTCGGCCTTTCGTAGCAAAGGTCCCGGGTTCGAATCCCGTGATGAGCGGTTTCTTCCTTTGGGATTGTTTCACAAATACCTCGTGAGCACTGGAAGTAGACATCGAGTTAATATAAACATTTCATCAAAACGATTCAAAATTAAATTATGTTCTCTAGTGTGTATAGTTAAAAATTTACAATATATTTAGTTCGGCGTCATAAATTCAGCTAAAACATTTATTGGTTATGGGTCTGGGCTTTAGATATATCAAATAAGTGGTCTATGGGTCTGTGCATCATACATCAAATACTGTCAGAATATTCGATATAGAACACGTTTTTAAGTGTGAAGGATACAGTTATTTTTACCTTTTTCGTATAAATAACTCTTCAAACTGAGGCACAACTTAACTGGGATTGTTAATTGCATCGAGGATAAAAGAAAAACATTGCTGTGTGCCTTTTGGAATTAAATTGGCATTTTTGTGTGAGCATTAATTTTGAACGCTTGAAAACTACGCCCGAAATAAGATTCCATTTAATTGGTTGTATGGTGATCATTATTAACCAATCAAATTGTTTGTTTGTGAAGTAACTAGGGACGCTCAAGAGACTGCAAGGTTGTATCCCGTATAATGATTCCCATATAAAAATGTCCTAAAGATAACTTTATTTTATGTATATACGATTCATATATGACACATTAAAATAAAATCAATAATGATAAACTTGAAAATAGATATGAAAAACATAACGTAAGTTAAAAGAATCCGTTAGGTCTAAACGTAAACAAACAAAATGGCCGACACCGCGACTCACATGTCAAGTTCAAAGAAGAAAAAATCAGTGAAATTGAAGTATACGACGTTTATTCCTAACGATAACCTGAAAACACCGATAAATGGAGAATGTGACATCTCTTTGCAAGAGGCATTCAAGAAATACAGGAAGGCGAAACAGGTTTGTGGATTTAATACCTACTTTCTGTTTATGAGCAAGGGAGATAACTTGTATATCTTAGAACACATCAGATATGAGAACTACCTATATCAAATTCCTTTTAGTAAAACTGCTACAAAAGATGATATTTAAGAATTCATAACATTTTTACATTTACTCCAAAGACTGAACATGTCACAGCTATCGAGTTTGTTTTATCAGCACATTCACTCAACAAATGCAGTCAAAATGCTATCACTTTTTCTATTATAAAATAAAGAATGACATAAAGTTGCTTCATTCATTGATTCATTCATACATCTAGCCACGGGGGGGGGGCGGATTTGATGAAAATGATGTGTATGATAAGGAGTACGCCTATATGAAGCTAAGCCCCCGGATATGTGACTTATATTTAATTTTTCATTCATTTATTTTGATAAAAAAAAAAATCTCAACAAAATTTGCCTTTCTCTGTGAAAATTGTACTTGTCGATTTCCAAACCAATGCATTTTACTAAAATTTCGGAATTAATATTGTGAAGGTCATTAACAAAATAGTTTTCAAAACATAAAGAAGCATCAAGTTTATTATACAATTCTATAAACCAATAACCTGATTATCAGCTTTAAGACACTGTTTCATATTTAATACATGTTCACATCTGAGACGACTAATACGTATTAGTCGTCTCAGTTCACATGTATATACTCTTAACTCTTTCCCAGACAGAGACATATCTTGACATTTGGTGTCCCTCAGTCTGTAGCAGATTGTTAAAACATAGGTAATTTTCTTTTTTCACGATGTTTTCAAGAATTTGAGTAAATCTCCTCCAGAAAATCCAAAAAGTAAGTTTTCTGAAGGGTTAAGTCTTCATTCAGATTACTTTCAAAGTAAACAATTAGTTTAGATAAAGTATATCAATTATCAGACAGGAAACTCTTCATATTGAGTGATTTAGTTCCATTTTCATCAATGTTTTTTGAGGTCAATTTAAAATAGTCACTTCCAATCTTAATTGTTTTCACCCTTTACCTGATACTATTGACACCATTCAATTCCTTTGCAGAAGGAAAACTTTGAGAAATGGGAAATGGAATAATTGTTTGTTTTTCCCAAAATATTTATGATACAATATCATGATTGTACTACCAATTCTCTGGATATTGTTATTTGTTTTCCTCTGATGTGCTCAAAGCAGATCATGAGCTGACTTATATCTGGTGAACAATTAAACAGTATGAAGGTTTAAAACAAAACAAATATCCTTCTAACACAGTTGTACAGAGCTATCAGTCTAGATCATTAGACCATTGTACTTGCTTGCTTACAAGTATTTTGTCCTAGATATTGAATGTGGCCATAGTTGTCTCCCTTGCTACATAATTTGTTAAACCTACCATTCTTAAAATTCTGTATTTTTACTTGTATGAAATTAATTTAACACAGATAGTAGTTATGTTTGTTAAAGTTTAAACCTTTCTTAAATGCAGATACATTTAGACCCATCTGCAGCAAAAGACATTTGAAATCATTTGTGTCAATGTCATTTTAAGGAATTTCTTCTTTTGACACAATGTTTTCAACACTATTCAATAAATATACTTTAAATTTATTAAACTTTTAATTTTTTTGCCTTGAAAGTTACAAAGACGACTACTGTAGATTTGATGTATTTGGGAAAGGGATAACTGTCCAGCTATCTGTATTAGTTACCTCATGTGCTATTTAAGACTTTGAGATTTGAAAGTTGAACATTGAATTAAAAAAGAAAAAGAAGATTCTTGAGAAAAAATTCAGTTTTGAGTTCAAGAGAAAAACAATAAGAAAATCAGAAATTGAAATTTCCTTTTGTTCTTTTATATATCTCAAAAGAACATTTATCGTTTAGTATATATTACCTAAATGTTTTATAATTGTATAAATAATTTTAAAATACAGAAACTTATATTTGGTTTTTGTCAGAACCAGATTCTTGATTTAGTTCAGTTAAAACTTATTTAATTTACATCGATTGCGAAACAAGCTTTCAGCTTATATTAATTATACTCGATGTTTGCTTCCTGCAGACTAAAATGGTATTTGCGCCGTTTGTGTGGAAAATGTCAAAGAGATTCTTAAATTCAGCGAGTCTTTGGAGTGCCAACAACAAAGGACTTTATCAAGTAATAAGAGAGATGTATTGTGGGACAAAAGCCTCTAAATTTATCCTTATCAAGCCCATTGCAGACTTTTTCTATCTAATTCTCTCTAAATACAGTAGTCCAATCCGAGACATTGTATTCTCACAAACAGTATAACGCTGTGATTTTGTTCTCATGGTAATAAAATGCATGTATAGAAAATTATAATTAATCCCCAGTACACAGAAATCCCTATGTTCCCAAGATGTTTGCTGGTGGGTGGGGCTGGTTGATGACAAGTCCCGATGCTGAAGGGGAATTGTATTAATATCATAGACTAATAAATGTGGAAGATAGAGGTTTATATAGATGAAAAACACATGTTATTAATGCTTTCATAGGTAATGACAAAGCTCTAGCTTAAATCTTTCTTACATTAGCCCTTTCCCACATATGACAAATCTGCAGCAGACAACTTCAAAAACACATTGGTAAAAATGTGAAATATCTCCAAAAATTAGAGTTTAATCATTAAAAAGAGTTGATGCAATTTCTCCTTTTCCCAATATATTTTCAAAAGTCATCTGCTGCAAATGCATTGGAATGCGTCTGCAATTGTGAAAGGGTTGATATTAACCCTTTCCAACTTGCAGACACAGTCAGACTGAGTGAGTGACACCTCTGCAGCAGACGAGTTTCAAAAACATTGTCACTTAAGACTTTGTGGCAAATCTATTCACTAATTATAGCTCCATTTATAAATCTGACTTAATTACCCTGCATTTGCTTGAATGTTTTTAAAGTCATCTGCTGCAGATTTACTGTAATTGGGAAAGGGTTAAAGTATGATTTTAATGCCTGTGCTGATATCTGGAAAAAAAATGTAGAGAGCTGGGAGCATTGCAGAAAATGAAGAAATTGCGCCAAAAAGCAATTTCTCCTTGTGCCACATTATACTTTCAATTCTATTCAATAATTAAACTTTCATTTATAAATATTTTCCATATTTTTTGCCAAGATGATTTCAAAGTCATCAGCTGCCAATTTGTTTAATAATAGGAGATGGTTGAAATGTGATTTGATTTATATTTTTATAAGAAATACATATTTTCCCTGGTATTATACATTAAGGGTAGAATATTCCCAAAGGGTAAAAGGTTAAATAGTTTTCCTTTTTTTCTGACACTTACTTTCCCCTAATATAGATGTTTTATTGCAAAACTAACATAACTCCACATGAAATAAATTATAGTTAAACCAGTTTTCTACAAAGCAATAAGTTATGGTAAAATCATTGGATATATAGGACTGCAAACGAAGAACTCTAGATACAGGACATTTTGCATACATGTTCTAAAATCCCTATTTGATCCTATAACCCTATGGTGTGGGTCTCAATGAAATGCAGATGCTTTCTTTCGGGCACCTCCGCAGCAGACAACTTTTAAAAACATTGTAGAAAAAGAAGTAATTGCTTACAATGATCCATTTCCTC
This sequence comes from Serripes groenlandicus, assembly GCA_031761405.1. Classification (NCBI taxonomy): domain Eukaryota; kingdom Metazoa; phylum Mollusca; class Bivalvia; order Cardiida; family Cardiidae; genus Serripes; species Serripes groenlandicus. Next base: position 64,718,935 of record JASEVX010000011.1, read on the forward strand.
CTTAATAACAATATGTTCAATTATATAAAATAGTTGTTCTTTCATTTTTATAAATTTAAAAAAAAAAAAAATCCATATATTTGATTAGATGATTTCAAAGTCATCTGCTGCAGATTTGTTGTATGTGGGAAAGGGTTCACAAACTTTGTTGGAAGATATTTTCTCAAACAATCTGGATCTGTAATTTGGGCATTTTTTCTTGCAGTACTCTGTGACCCCCTGGTAGAGTAAAGCCCTGCAATTAGTAGAAATTACTTTTGCAGACTTGGTGCCGTTTGAAAGCTCGTTGTGAATTCATATGAAAACCATGTGGTACGCAAAATGTGTTTCTTTACCCTTTCCCACATTGAAACACCTTTTGAAGCCTCTGTAGTACACATCTTACGAAAGTGTTGTTTTGTAATTGAAAGAGGGATAAAGGCATTAACAATGAATTTCTCCATTTTTCAACAATCTTTTACTCTAAAATTCAATTATTAAAGTTATCTTTTTCTTTTTCCTGGATTTTCCTTTCTTTGTTAATTTATATGAGAATCATTTTGAAGGAATAATGAATGAGTGTACATAATGTGATATGTAAAAAAACCTGCCCACCCAGTTTCGTTATCCCTTTTCCTCATAAATACGCTTTCTGACACCTCTACAGCAGAAGACTTTTGAAAACATTATGGCAAAAGAAGAAATTGCTCATTATGAGCAATTTCTCTTTTTGTCACAATATTTTCAACTCTATTTAATAATTTCACTCTCATGTATAGAGATTTTTCACATTTTTACCAAAATGATTTCAAAGTCGTCTGCTTCAGATTTGTTGTTTGTGGGAAAGAGTTAAGTGATGGATGCCTAGGATTTGCCTGTAAACGAAATTTTAATCTTAATGATTTTGCTTCGTTATTGCAGTGATTTACATATCTTTTCCCACAATGCAACAAATCTGCAGTAGACGCAACTTTTGAAAACATCAAGACAAAAATTATGGAAAGTGTTTGTCGATGAAAGCATTGTCTGCTGGAATATTATAGTTCGAATTATTGCAAATGTTGAAATGTTTGAAAATGAAGCGTGTTACTGCCTGTCTTAACCCTTTCCCTCATATATACGCTTTCTGACGCCTCTGCAGCAGACAACTTTTTGAAAACATAGTGACAAAAGAAGAAATTGCACAAACCGTGCAATTTCTCCTTTTGCCACAATGTTTTCCACTTTTTGTCATAGGTTATCCATTCAATTATGGAGATTTATTATGTTTAGACAAAATATGTTCAAAGTCGTCTGCTGCAGAATTGTCGTATGAGGGAAAGGGTTAATGCGTCTGTATGTGGCAAAAGGAAAGTGTAATTAGAACAGGCGACCTTTCCCTCATATAGACGCTTTCTGACGCCTCTGTAGCAGACAGCTTTTTGAAAACATAGTGACAAAAGAAGAAATTGCACAAAATGTGCAATTTCTCCTTTTGCCACAATGTTTTCCACTTTTTGTCATAGGTTATCCATTCAATTATGGAGATTTATTATGTTTAGACAAAATATGTTCAAAGTCGTCTGCTGCAGAATTGTCGTATGAGGGAAAGGGTTAATGTGTCTGTATGTGGCAAAAGGAAAGTGTAATTAGAACAGGCGACCTTTTCCCTCATATAGACGCTTTCTGACGCCTCTGCAGCAGACGGCTTTTTGAAAACAGTGACAAAAGAAGAAATTGCTCAAAACGAGCAATTTCTTCTTTTGCCACAATGTTTTCCACTTTTAGTCATAGGTTACCCATTCAATTATAGAGATTTTCTGTATTTTGACAAAATATGTTTCAAGTTGTCTTCTGCAGAATTGTCGTATGAGGGAAATGGTGAATCCTTTCCCACAAACAACAAATTTGAAAATCGGGACAAAATTACGGGAAATCTCTACGAACGAAAGTACATGTATCATTGTTGAAAACATTGTGGCAAAAGCCTGTCTGCTGTAGATGCATCATAAAGTGTCTAAATGTGGGACAGGCTAATTAAACTCTTTATAAGAAATCGATGGATAACCGAAAAACCCTAGAAGTTTGAAATTATCAAATTAAATTAAATAAGATTAAAAGATGAGTGCAACTGTTCTTAAGTGAGTTTGGAATTTACTCCTTTAACCCTTTCCCTCATACGACAATTCTGCAGCAGACGACTTTGAACATATTTTGTCAAAATTTAGAAAATTTCTATAATATGGATAACCTATTTACTAAAAGTGGAAAATATTGTGGAAAAAGGAGAAATTGCTCAAAAAAACGTCTGCTGCAGAGGCGTCATAAAGCGTCTATATGAGGGAAAGGGTTAACTTAATAAAATAGACAAATAGAACGTTTCTTGAATATTTTTTCTGAAGAGGGAAGGATTCTTCAGGTTTTCATTAGGTTCAGTAATTTGCTTGAAGAAAAAAAGACAGGGAAAATTATATAACAGATGCGGTAATACTGAGAGACTGTGGAATATGAATATAAGATTTTTAGATTTTGTAAGTGGTTTCAATTAAAGGCTCTTAAACCAGCTTTTGAAGAGTAATGATGTTCTTACTTCAAAATGTTCAAAGTAACTCGGATATAACCCTTTCCCACATATAGGTGCTTTCTGACGCCTCTTTAGCAGACGTACGTCTTTTGAAAACATTGTGACAAAAAGAGAAATATGCTTAAAACATGCAATTTCTTGTTGACTGCCAAAATGGTTTTATCATTTTTCAGTATAATAATTTAATTCCGGCCTTCATTTAAAGAGAATTTTCTTGTTTTTGTCTAGATGTTTTCAGAATTGTTAAATTGTTAATCTTCCTATGTAACTCTTTAACTGCATGATATTTATTACTTTTTACAGTTTTCTGCCTCAAATTTTTTTTCCCATGAGATCTTTTTCCCCCCAAAGTTTTCAAAGGGCATCAGTGGTGTCAGAAATTATCTGCCTAACAGAAACGGGCCATGTTCATTTTGTGCCTAATTTTAATAGCTGTTGCAAATTATGAGATTAAATGCTTTTAACAACAATTAAACCTGAATGCAACAGTATGGTTATTAAATAGAGATGAAAGCATTGTGACTATCATCAGTCATGTTTCACCAATTGGCCATAAGTCTATAATATGGGAAGGAAGACCATTGCTTTGGAAGATTGTTGGTTGGACTACTGGACAGGGAGAGCCAGGAAACACAGTTTTAGGTGAACCAGCTACAGTAACTGTGAATCAAACTGAAATACTGTTGAAAAAGGTGTTACGCCTTTCCCACCTGCAGACGCATTTTGACACAATAGCAGTTCTAAGACAACTTTTGAAAACATTGTGGTCAAAGGTGAAATTGCTCATGATGAGCAATTTCTCCTTTGGCCCCAATGTTTTCAGCTTTATTAACAATGAAGCTATCTTTTATGGAGATTTTTGAGGTTTTTGTCACTATGTTTTCAAAGTTGTCTGCTGCAGATTTGTTGTATATTGTGGGAAAGGGTTTAGCTCAAACCAATCAAACCTCTTTGCCACCCATGCCCGGTCACCGTACTCCTAATTGCAAGACGAACCAATAGACACTGTTGGTAAAACAACCAGCAATTAATGCATTGATTGTAACTGTTGAAAATAACTAATTCAGTGGCATTACTTGAAATGTTTGTTTGACAACTTGTCATGCTGAAATAGCAATAGTTATGCCCTAAGCCATTTACATGTAACCAACCTTTTTTCTACAATGATTTGAAAGTTTGCTGCTGCATAATGTATCAATAAGTGCAAATTGAACAGGTCTTTTCCCCACAAAATTTCTCTTATTACTCAACCAAATCCTATGTTGTGGGTACTCAAAAGAATCATCTCACTGAGACAATTCTTTTGAGTACCCACAACATAGGGCTTGAATGTCAAATAAGGATTTTAGAACATAAAAAATGCACCTCATCTAGAGCTTGATCTGTTTTAATTCTATACAACATACAGATAACTTAAATAAACATATTGACTCTAAAGGATTTTTTCAAAGTTGTCACTAGTTCTGCTGCATATTTAGAAACCGCTGTGTTCGAGTGGTTAACGTCAGGAATTTGAAACCGGGTATCCTGGGTTCGATCCCCAGTCGCGGCACGACGGTCATGGTGGACTGCCCTTGGGCAATGCACATTTTCTAGCCTATAGTACTGTTATTTTACCCAGGGATCATGAATAAGTGAACTGTCGCTGTGATATAACTGAAATAATGTTGAAAGCGGCGTAAAACCCCAATAAAACGGAACTGCTGCATATTTGTTTTATATTGGAAAGGATTAAGCCATTAATTGACAATTGTTTTTTTCTACAATTATTTCAAAAGTTGACTTCTACATGTGTGTCTGAATTATAAGGTGTCTCTGCTTTTAACAGATGCTTTCTAACGCCTCTGCAGCAGCATATTTTTAAATCGTTGTGACTAAAGGAGAAATTGCTGATATTGAGCAATTTTTACTTTTGCCAGAATGTTTCAATTCTATATATTCAATAAATATACTTCTGTCTTGAAAGTCGTCTGCTGCAGTTTTGAAGTATGTTGGAAAGTGTTAATAGATTTTAAAAAGAAGGATTAAAACTTGAGGTATGTCGGAGAAAGCGTTGATATATCCATTACAAAACAGTCAGACCACACTGTTTGTTTTTTGCACCACTGTGACAACATATAAATCCATTAGGCAAATAGAATGATCTCATCTATTATTTGATAGCATTTTAATTACCATAGCAACGGTTAATCTGTTCTCTTTTAAGTCCTCGGAAGGTGATAACCTTTTATAAAATGAATGGAAAAAGGAGAAATGGCTCCGTCCCCCGCAATGTTTTCTCCCTGGTTTTGACATAATAAACATCTTATTTTTCACATAGTTGTATATATATATATTTGTTTCCTGATTTGAACAATAAATTTGGTAGAGTCAAATATGTATAAAAATTGCATGTCACTCTGCAATGGACTCAATCTTTCTGGATAAATGAAATTGACATTAATTATTACTTCCTTGAACTTACAGAGGACTAGATAAGTGGGAGTGAACTGACAGAGGACTAGATAAGTGGGAGTGAACTGGTCATTTCCCGACAATATCTCGCTTATGACTCAACCAAACCCTATGTTGTGGGTACCCAAAAGAATCGTCTCACTGAGACGATTCTTTTGGGTAACCACACCATAGGGTTTGAGTGTCAAATAAGGATTTTAGAACATAAAAAACGCACCTTATCTAGAGCTCTGAACTTATATGAGTTCTTTTATATTTCATGGAATTACTAAAAGAAAATTGATACTATGATAGACCAATATTTAATTTAACCCTTTCCCCCATATAGATGCTTTCTGATGCCTCTGCAGCACAGCAGACAGCTTTTGAAAACATGGCGACAAAAGAAGAAATTGTTTAAAACAAGCAATTTCTCCTTTTGTCATCATGTTTTCAATTCTATTCAATGAATAACTTCTTTCATTTAATGGAATTTTCTGAGCTTTTGCCTAAACATGTTCAAAGTCGTCTGCTGCAGATTAGCTGTATGTGGGAAAGGGTTGAAATTACGCAATATGCAACGGCAGATTATTGTCTTTTATCACGATAACTTGAAGTGTGGTTATTTGCAGCCGGGTTTTCATTAAGAAATTGAGTAGAAGGCTTAATTGTGAAAGTATGAGTCAAAGTGTTTAGCACAGGATCGCCACTGTGAGTTTCAACTCTTTAATATTTGTTTCTGTCAAATTTTTCTCAACAAATCCTCTAATCTTAAGGATAAATTCGCGACAACCAGTCAATTTGGCCGTCTGCAGTGAAAACTCTGTTGCTGTTTAACTGTATAAGGGTAAAACCTCTACCAGGCGCTGACACATTTAACCTTTTCCCTCATAAGACAATTCTGCAGCAGACGACTTTGAACATATTTTGTCAAAACATAGAAAATCTCTATAATTGAATGGATAACCTATGACTAAAAGTGGAAAACATTGTGGCAAAAGGAGAAATTGCTCGTTTTGAACAATTTCTTCTTTTATCCCTATGTTTTCAAAAAGCCGTCTGCTGCAGAGGCGTCAGAAAGCGTCTATATGAGGGAAAGGGTTAAGTGTTTTTGCAGCCATTAAATTTAGAAACCACAAATTGCCAAAGAAGAAATTCATCATAATGTGCAGTTTCACCTTTTGCCACAATATTTTTAATTGATTTCAATACCACAATTCATGTACTTGCGTTTCTAGAGATTCGCCGTATTTCTGCCTGAATGTTTTCAAAGTCGTCTGCTGCAGATTTGTTGCATGTGGCAAAGGGTCAAAAGCTTTCCTGCATAGCAACAAGAGACAATACCAATTCAATTTACGAACTTTCTATCTTGCCTGGAGGACACGCAAGACCCTTTCCCATTTATAACAAATCTGCAGCAGACGATCTTGAAAATAGACTAAGGAAAAACATGGATGCTCTATCAGGGAAAGTATAACTATTGAAATCAGTGTGGAAAAAAGAGAAATTGATCTGTAAGAGCAATATTACTTTTTTTTCATGACATTTTCAAAATATGTGGTAGCCATCAAAATGTGTCTTCCTTTAGGGAGTGCTTAAACTTGAATGTCAGACGCCACTGCAGCAGACTAATTATGAACACATTGTTGAAACAAGAGGCCCATGAGGGCCTATGCTATACTAGCTGGCATGGTTCTTTGGTCATTTCCAATCAAGAGCATGTATGTATGGTGAAGATCGGATAGTAAATGGAGGCTCTATTGTGTTCACAAGATGTATTATAGCAATTTTGACAATTTCAAGGGCCATAATCCAGTCTTGCATGGTTGGATCTGGCTGGTTTGCCAAAGGAACTGATCACTCATCAATATTTAACTACTATCAAGTTTGGTGAAGATTGGATAGTAAATGGAGGCTCTATTTTGTTCACAAGCTGTATTATAGCAATTTTGACAATTTCAAGGGCCATAATCCAGTCACGCAACCGAGGGCACATCTGGCTGGTTTTCAAAAGGAACCACGCTCTCATCAATATTTAACAACTATCTAAGTTTGGTGAAGATCAGATAGTAAATGGAGCCTCTATTGTGTTCACAAGCTCTATTATAGCAATTTTGACAATTTCAAGGGCCATAATCCAGTCTTGCATAGGCTGATCTAGCTGGTTTGCGAAAGGAACTGAGCTCTCTTGGATATCTAACTACTGTATAAGTTTTATTGAGATACAATCAAAACTGAAGACTTTATCGCGTTCACAAGCAATTGTTTACGGACGCACGCACAGACGGTCTTTGGCCAGTAGAGCTAAAAAGGAGAAATCTCTTATAATGAGCAATTTCTCCTTTTGCAACAATGATTTCGACTGAAATATTAAGCTTTTATTTGTAGAGAATTAATTTCATATTTTTGCCAAGGAATTTCAGAAATATAACTAAAATGCTGTTGAATCAGCTTCGTTGGAACACCATGAACAAAAGAGAATAACCGTTTCCAATATATGCAACAAATCTGCAGCAAACGACTTTCATACCACCCGGCCAGGCAAAAATATGGAAAACCTATATAAATGAAATGAGTTAAAAACAGTTGTGTCATAAGGCGAAATTGCTCACTTCTGCAAAAGTGTTTTATAAAGCCGTCTGCTGCAGATGCATCAACAAAATTTTCTACAAGTGGGTAAGGGATATGATAGGCTGGAACTCATGGGCAAAACTATATTAACCCTTTCCCCTCATACAACAATTCTGCAGCAGACGACTTTGAACGTATTTTGTCAAAACATAGGAAATCTCCATAATTGAATGGATTATTAACCTATGACAAAAAGTGGAAAATACTGTGGCAAAAGGAGAAATTGCACGTTTTGTGCAATTTCTTCTTTTGTCACTATGTTTTCAAAAAGCTGTCTGCTGCAGAGGCGTCAGAAAGTGTCTATATGAGGTAAAGGGTTAAAAAAAGTTTGCATGAGGTGAAATTGCTCACTTCTGCAAAAGTGTTTTATAAAGCCGTCTGCTGCAGATGCGTAAACAAAAAGTGTCTGCAAGTGGGAAAGGGATATATAGGCCAGAACTCATGGGCAAAACTGTATTAATACTGGCATAAAACACCTTTTATTGACATAAATTAGAGGGTCTTTTGTGGTATTTAAAAATATTGACTCTGGGAGCCATCAATAACATTTTCATTTGATGTCAAAACACAATGTACTTGATTGTATAAAATTATGGACGATTTCACTTAAAACCAATTTACATTGATTTTTAATATTCATGTGTCAAAGAACCCTCCGTTCAATATTGTTCTATTTATTACACCTTCTTCTTTGTAACTTATAATCCCTTTCCCACATACAGACGCTTTTTAACACTTCTGCAGCAGTCGACTTTTGAAGACACATTGCAACAAATGGAGAAAATGCTCAAAACAAGCAATTTCTCCTTTTGTCACAATGTTTTTTTTTTATAATAACTGTATCTTCATGTAAAGAGTTACAGATAATTCTTATGTAATGACCCGGCCGGGGATTGAATCCACGACCTGCCGCACCAGAGGCGCACCACACCCTCTACCACGACAAAAAAACGTTTGAAAAAAACGAGAGCTTAGTTGTCATGACCCTGGCGTCGTCGTCCGCGGTGGCCAGTACGCGGTGCTCATGTTTAGTGAACAGTGCAGATCCAGATCCGCTTTTGATCTACACTGGTTTAAAAAAATGTTAGTTTATCATGAAGCATTGCTCATTTAATGTCTTTTTCAGTAGCAGATTTACTTTAGATGTCAAACAGTTAAACAGTTAACAACAATATGTCGTTACCTTTGATTTTGAGATATTATTGAAGTTCAGTGATAAACTTCAGAGTATTTAACCCTTTCCCACATACAACAAGTCTGCAGCAGACGACTTTGAAAACATCTTTCCAAATTATAGGGGAAAGATTAATTATTGAAAAGAGTTGAAAACATTGTGCCAAAAGGAGAAATTGCTCATGATGAGCAATTTCTTCTTTTGTCACAATGTTTTCAAAAGTCGTCTGCTGCAGAGGCATCAAAAAGCATCTGTATGAGGCTAAGGATTAAGCCCATATGTAATCTCTATACATATATTGTAAATATGTAATCTGTTTATATGTTATTTGTATGTCCCGTATGTCAAAGAGGTCACAAATACTTGTGATATATGCATTACATAACTCTGAGGTAGTTTGGACATGTTGACATATATGTCATTAAGTGCATCAAAGACGAGAGTAGTTCTGTATACTTGTTACATAAAACTCCGTTCACATGGTCGAAAAACATTCAAGAATCAGAAGTGGCACTCATTCAGATAACAGACATTGTAATTATTAGTATAAACCCTTTGAAAACATCTTCACAAAATTATGGAAAACCTCTATTAAGAAGGGAAGGTTTAATTATTGAAAAGAGTTTAAATAATTGTTTACTGGTTTCCCTGGCACTGACAAATTTTGAAGCCTTGACAGTATAGACTTCTTTTAAATAAATAAATTGAAAAGGATTAATTGCGCACAGCAACCAAACATTTTCCTTTTCCCACACACTGTTTCAACTCTCAGCATCATGATGAAACAGATTTTTCCAGAAATGTTTCCAAGCAGAGATCACCCTTCATCAAAATATATCATATCAAGTAAATTGTATTTAGAATTATGTTGATTTTATGGTGAAATACAGTCGGCAAGGAAGGGCAAGCTTGACCCTTTCCCACCTATAGACGCTTTCTGACACCTCTGCAGCAGAATACATATGAAAACATTGTGACAAAAGGAAAAATTGCTCATCATGAGCAACAATGTTTTCAACTCTATTCAATTATGATACTAGTTGTCATTTATAGAAATTTTCCATGTCGCTGAACACATGTTTTCAAAGTTGTCTGCTGCAGATTTGTTGTATGTAGGAAAAGGTTATAAATATAACCTTTCCAATCTCCCGTAAAATAACGAAAATAAGAACTAAGCAAACTTTTAGCAAGAGCTCATTATGAATAATTCCTTCAATTCTCACAATGTTTTCAAAAGTCTGCTGCTGTAAATGCGTCAAAATGTGTCTACATGTGTCAAAGGGTTATTATGGTTTGATTATATATGTACATAACAACAGCTAACCTGGATGACTTGTTTGCATGGTCATGTCCACTGTGGTCATAATTGAGCTGTTCTCTGGTCAAACTAATTACACCCTTTAGAGTGACTTATATTTAGTGATTTGGTCAAAGTTGTCCAGATAAGTGGACAAGATATTGGGTAAACACAGACAGTTGGATAGCACAGGGATATATAGGATCCATCATGAGTTTTCTTTGGAGATCAAGATTTCTTAAATGAGTCTAGAAAAAGACGGTTATTAACCGAGCCTCTTGGCGAGGTTAATAACTCTCTTTTTCGAGACAAATTTAAGAAATCTTCTCCAAAGAAAAACGAGTGATGGATTCTTTTTATCACCTAAACAGTGTGTTTTAATGAAAAATATTGACAACATCAAAACAAAGACCGAATAACATATTCTTCATAAGAACTTGTGATTCACCGCATAAAAAAGTAGTCCTCATCATTTTTCAATAAGAAGAAAAAAAACAACAATGTTTTAAACAATTAAGACTCGTTATTTATTCAAAATAACGTATTATTGCATTTTTCAATGTGTAAAATTTAACAACTTAACAATAAACATAATAAAGATAAAGGTCAAAATGACGTCATCAGTAGTCGCGTGTATGACATGTTTTTGTTATCACACGTGTATGATAACGTTGTTCCGTGATTTGTTCTCAACTTGAAAATAAGGGTATTTATATGATAAATTATATTTCATCCATTAAACCATTTCTCACGCACAGACACTTATGGACACCTCTGCAGGAGAATGCTTTTGAAAATATTGTTGCAATTAACCCTTTCCCTCATACGACAATTCTGCAGCAGACGACTTTGAACATATTTTGTCAAAACATAGAAAATCTCTATAATTGAATGGATAACCTATGACTAAAAGTGGAAAACATTGTGGCAAAAGGAGAAATTGCACGTTTTGTGCAATTTCTTCTTTTGTCACTATGTTTTCAAAAAGCCATCTGCTACAGAGGCGTCAGAAAGCGTCTATATGAGGGAAAGGGTTAAAGAAGAAATTGCTCACAATGAAAACAACTTGCTCTAAAAAGCAGAAATTGCTTGTTTTGAGCAATTTCTCCTTTTTCCAAAATACTTTTGAAGATGTTTTAGTGCAGGAACCTAAAAATTGTCAGTGTATAAGCACTATCTCCGTTATGAATTACCTAGAATGTTTAGGTATTTAGGCATAAAAAGGAATAAAAAAATTGTACCTATTGTGGAAATCTTTGAAGTATATTCATTAACCTGCAAATTGTTATAAGTTAGCTTACCCTCTGTTTTTCTATACATTAATATTATTACATGATCCTTTCAAACATACAATAAATATGCAGCAGACGACTTGAAAAACATCGAGGCAAAAATATGGAAAATCTCAATTAAATTGTTTGTATAAATAAATGAAACGAGTTGAAAATATTGTGACGAAAAGAAAAATTACTCATGATGAGCAATTTTTCTTTTACCACAATGTTTTCAAAAGTCATCTACTGAGGATGTGTCAAAATGCGTCTGCAAGCAGGAAAAGGATAATGGAAGTATTACACTTAATTCTTGCTTTCTGATATGGATTTTTTATGTAAAATCTATTGAATGCCTTTCACAACGAAACGAAACGTCACTGCCACAAGGCAAAGGTGACAACAAATATGTCAATTAAAAGTAAACACTTGATATTTTTTTACCCTCGGCTCTGCACGATGAAAGACTTATACATTAACAATGATTGCTGATATCAAAAATGATTTCTTGATTCATTTCTATTTTCTCTGAATTCAATAATGGCTTTGATGTTCAAATGATCCTTTGAAACATTCTGAAATGTGTTCTTTGGACTCAATTGGAGCCAAATTGAATTTTCTGAATCGATCAATTTAACTGGATATTCTTGTATTTAGACTCTTCCAAAAGGGCGTCATCTGGGGGAAAAGAATGGATATCAACCCAGCTATCTCTCACAGAATAAATCTACAACAGAGAACTTTGAAAACATCTTGGCCCCGGGAACAATATGGAAAATTTCTATGAATGATTAGGTATAATTTAAGAATAAATTATGTATCATCGAGTGAAATGTTTTGAGCAATTTAATTGTTCTTTTCCATTAAATGGTAAATAAGTTAATGTCTGCTGCAGACATGGTTGTTCTTGCTCCCCTGCGCTTTTAGTAATACCTTTCTCACATACAACAAATCTCACTGTAGCAGACGACTTCGAAAGCATATAGACAAAAACATGGGAGATTATTAATTATTAAAAAGAGTTGAAACCATCAATGTGGAAATTGCTCATTATATGAGCAATTTTTAGCTCGACTTTTGAAAAAACGAGAGCTATTGTCATGACCCTGGCGTCGTCCGCGGCGTGGTCGTCCGGTTAAGGTTTTTTGTTCAGCTCAGTTATTTTTTTCTGTTTTCTCCCTATCAGTCGAGTGTCTGTGCTGTATGCGGTGCTCTTGTTCCTTTTAGTCACAGCTTGCAGCTAGTCTGTTTTCAATTAGTTGTTTGTAAACTTGTGTATGTATGAAAGAGTTAAATCAAAGTACAGTCAGACTTGTGTTAGCGGTCACCTCTGTTAAGCAATTCCCTATCTTTATAGCAACCACACTTTCAATTTTCCATTAACTCATTTTCTGCATAAATGATTCTGTAATTTAAAGACCACTTGTGAACAAAGACCAGATTGTTTCTCTTCCCATGGATGGTCTTTAAACACAGGTTATAACAGACCATGTTGATTCCTCATCTTTTGTAACCAAACATGGCTTGCAGCCCCGGCTTTCATAGGCTTTGAGAAAAAATTATTATTTCTAGAAAACTCGGAAGTATATTTTAAATATTTTGTTCAAAAGCATGTGTTTTTATAGCGATTTCTCATCTTCTCTTAAGTAATTATAGTCATCAAAAGTCTGTATGATGTAAATATTATATAGATATTCTAATGCCCCAAAGTCTACAATATTGTACACAGGTATTTTAATGGCAAAGACTATAATATTGAATGCAGAAGGTTGAAAATATTTTAATAATTCTATGCTTTATTAGCCTTGCATGACAAACAACAGGTGATAGCATCTGAAATATTTATGAATTTCATGGTCTTGTGACTTAAATATAGGAGTTGGCCGGTATGCATAAAGGATCGCAATAGTATCCAGAGTCAAAACCATGGACTTTTTTGTGTGTATTTTACACAGAGCTCTAGATTATAAGGGGCATTTTTCATGTTCTAAAATCCTTATTTTACATTTAAACACAATGTTGTTGGTACTCAAATGAATCGTCTCAGTAAGAGGATTCTTTTTACAACACCCAACAGTATGGTTTTGTTGAGTTATAAAAGAGATATTGTGGGAAAAAGACCAGTTTACTTCTCCTTTTAGTGTGGCAAAAGAAAACGTTGCTCAGCGCTCGCAGCCTACCACTCTCTGGGCGTTTTTTCCCCCCCTTTTTTTTCCTCCAAGTTACCTCTAAGTGATAGGGGACAAAAGGCTCCCTGGAAGAGAAATGCTGTTTTAATATCATTTTCACTATTATACTTTCATTTCTTTCATTTATAGAGATTATCCTTATTTTTACCACAAAAGTATTTCAAAGTCGCTGCTGCAAAATTTTCGAGGGCTTGGCGTGAAACAGTTGTAACTTAAAAACCTATTTTGAAAACCCTGGTTTAGGGGCAATTTTGACCCTTTTATAAACAATGCAAATTTAGGTGCCATATTGCTCAGAACGAGCAATGGCACCTAAATTTCCATTGTTTACCAAGAAAAATGATTTAACGCTTATAAAGACTTTATGGCGAGGTGATTAACCTTGGTAAAAAATTACCAATTTTAGTTACAACCGTTTCACGCCAAGCCCTCGAGATCATGTCTATGAGAGAAAGAGTTAAAGGCTGTCACCAGAACTACCTGTATGTGGTACTTAGTATTGCATTCAAGATCTTGGCTGTAAAGGCTTGAAGCTGCAGGCTCATCTGGGTATGTTGTAATTATCATAACAACTAGACACTTTCTGCTTGACAATTGTCTCATAATTGTTGGATTGGGAGGAAAAGCCATGATGGAGTCTACGCTAAAATAATATTGTGGTCACATATTATTAAACTTGTGAACAAATTGTAAATAACAATTTATCATACAAATATTAAATTCATTTTAATAGCATGACTCAAAATAGTAAATGGTGAATTTCAAAATGGCTTTCCTTTCCTTAATGCATAATTAATGTATGGCGTAACATTTTGTGCAAATTTAGAGTATAAGTAAAAAAGATCCATTTGGCGCTTAAAAATGCAGAAATAACTTAAAGATTTACGTAAAATAGTAAGTTTTACAATTTACACATTTTTGTGTACATGCATTTTCTATATATGTAATTTGCATAATTAGAAAAATATTTGGATAATATTCTACTAAATAGGCTTTTAAGGGTACTTTGATGACGCTAAAAGGATTATTAAATTTACATGATTTATGATCTATGAAGAAATCATTTTAGTTTGGAAATTAAAATATCTTCGACGCTTATCTTCATGCATGATTTCTGCAAGTTTGCAATATTTTGAATTGTTGTTCACCCTTTCCCACATACAACAAAACTGTAGCAAATCACTTTGAAAACATCTTGACATCCTAACATATCTATGGAAAATTATTAGTAACTAGCTGTTTAACGCTTTTGCACAGAAAATTTGCAGCAGACGACTTTGAAAACATCTGAAAAATAGTATTGAATTTAAAATCTCCCTAAATGAAGACATACTTATTTAATAGAATTGAAAAAATTGTGTCAAAATGAGAATTTCCTTGTTTTGAGCAATTTATTGTCACAAAGTTTTCAAAAGTCGTCTGCTGCAGATCTCAGGCGCCTGAAAGCGTCTATATGTGGGAAAGGGTTAAATGATAAGATATTTCGGAACAAACATGTTTGAACATAATAAATGGAAAGAAATAATCAAGTTTTAATGTCAATTTTCCTTAAACCTTTCCCACATACAACAAATCTGCTGCAGACAACTTTGATAACACCTCGATAAAAATTGGGAAAATCTCTCTAAAAAAAAGTATAATTATTGAACTCATTATATATGAGCAATTTCTCCATTAATTTTGTCACAGCATTTTCAATAGTAGTCTGCTTCAGATGTGTTGGAATGCGTCTACAAGTGTGAAAAAGGCATCTTGGTTTTCTGTATCAGGGAAAGGATTATTGCATGATGGCTGCTGATAATATGTTTGATATGCAGTATTCTACATTATCTAAATTGACTCTGTTGGTAGGGCCAGACATGAATGGGAAAACATTAATAGCCCTATTACATGAAAGACTTGCATCATTATTTTTAACATTACTGTATAATTAAGCAGTTTACCTGATATACCGGTAATAGGAACGCCATGGCTGAGTGGTTAGCTTTGGAGATTTGAAACCAGGCATCCTGAGTTTGATCCCAAATCTTGGTGGTCATTTATTTATTTATTGGGGTTTTATGCCGTTTTCAACATTATTTCAGTTATATCATGGTGACAGTTCACTTATTCATGATCCCTGGGTAAACAAACCAGTACTAGGCTAGAAAATGTGCCTTGCCAAAGGGCACTCCACCATGACCGTAGTGCCGCGACTTGCGATCGAACCCGGGACACCCAGTTTCGAAATCCCCGACGCTAACCACTCGACCACAGCGGTTTCCTCTTGGTGGTCATGGTAGAGTGCCCTTGTGCAAGGCACATTTCCTAGCCTAGTACTGGTTTGTTTACCCAGAGATCATTAATAAATGATCTTTCACTTTGATATAACTGAAATAATGTTGAAAACAGCTTAAAACACCTGTCCAGTAAAACAAAATCTGATGTTATATTGTGTAAGAGATGTCTTCCTTGAAATTAACAGATAAATTAATAAATGTTATTTCTTAGATATTAATTATTTATTTGATGCCAAACTGGAAACATGGTTGAAAAAGGAGAAAGTGTTCAATATGAGTTAATAGATCTCCTTTGCATTTGATATTTTCGAAAGTTATCTTAACTGCGCAGGTGTCAAACATCCTCTGGGTTAGGGGAAAGGTCCTTAGGTTGTTTGGGCATTTCAATGTTTGACCCGGGTTCTAATTTGTGGACTTTTGTTTCCGCTGTGATATATTTAACTGAAATACTGCTGCATGGTTAAATTGGCTAAACCCTTTCCATCATATAGATGCTTTCTGACGCCTCGAGCTGCAGCAGACAGCTTTTTTGAAAACATAGTGACAAAAGAAGAAATTGCTCAAAACGAGCAATTTCTCCTTTTGCCATAATGTTTTCCACTTGTAGTCATAGGTTATCCATTCAATTATAGAGATTTTCTATTTTTCGACAAAATGTGTTCAAAGTCGTCTGCTGCAGAATTGTTGTATGACGGAAAGGGTTAAAACACAATTCAATCAATCAACATCATTTTCTGCAGATTTGTTGAAAGTGGGAAAGGGTTATAATTGCACACAGCAGCTGATTGATACCGGATCACATCGAGTAAAAGGCCTTTGTAAGAACATGTTGTGGGCTTCATGCAATACGGTTGTAACTATATATATGTTGCTTCATGCAATACGGCTGTAACTATACAATTATATCTTGTCACAAGACCACGGTTCAATATTTGATTTTATTTAATTGAAATTCAATCTTAAATATATTGGAAATGGGCGTTACTAAACTCATGGTCCACTATAAGCGTGACCTTCACCTTGTGTTTATGGTTGGCTGTTCAAACTTGAGTTTAATAATCCTTCAATTCAGTCAAGACTTGAATTTGAAGTATTAAATTTTCATTTTTAGAATTTTTTTTTTTTTTCCAAATAATATGTAACAAGTTTTTAAAGCAGGCTCAGCAGCACTGAAACATCATATGACCAAGTCATTGCATGAGAAAAGGTTCAAGTTGGCATTTCTGAACAGTGTTGGTTCTACCCTGTCACTGACAGCAGCATCTGCCAAGCCTTATCAGAATCTACACAAGTTGGCAGAATCTTCTAACAAGCTTATGCAAGTTATATGTGAACAGTGTAGATCTTCATCAGACTTTGTTTATGAACACAACTGATCTGGATCTTTATTGATCACAAAAGCCAACCTCTACCTTTTCTAATACATTGACTCATATCATGTACGACAGACAACCATCCTCGGTACCCAGGCTATTCATAAAATATATTGGGTACCACGGGGTGGACAGACAACTAGATTGCAGAAGAATAAAGGTAATGATTAGACCATCACTACTGTCACCATGCAGCGTGTTTGTGTTGCCATAGAAAGATAAAGAACCGAGTCCCTAGGATGATACTGTAGTACCGTAGCTCCAAGCCAAAGCATCTTAACTTGTCAGTAACAGTCTTGTTATCAGGCATGGTTACTACGTTTTACCATAAAGCCATTATTAAAACCATTCCCATTTGTAGACACATTTTGACGCATCTAAAGCAGACGACTTTTGAAAAACATTGTGGCAAAGGAGAAATTGCTCATAAGGAGCAATTTCTCCTAGTGCTGCGACGGTGACATTGTTTGCAACACTTTTCAATAATTAAACTTTCCTTTATAGATTATTATCCATATTTTTTCCTAGATATTTTCAAAGTTGTCTGCTGCTGATTTGTTGCATGCGGGAAAGGGTTAGAACTTTACTGTTCTCTGTAATAGCTGGTTTGTTTGAACAGCAATGTTTGAACTATTACACTGTTTAAACGAAAATGGCGGTGCATTCATATAATGATAAAACTTATCAGTATTCTGTTTGATATGATATTTTATTTTCACTTGGATTTGATTTAACTAGATAATTAGAAAATCATTTCAATACAAGTTGTTGTTGTCTTCAGTATGGCTATGGGTAATGATTTTACTAACTAATCCCTTTACCACATTCAACAAATCTGCAGTAATACCCCAAGAAAATAAATTGGAAAATCTGTATTAAGAAAAGTTTAATTATTGAAATATGTTGGAAATATTGTTTCAAAAGGTGAAATTATTCCAAAGTTGTCAAGGCTGCAGATGTGCCAAATTGTGTCTGCATAAATGTCGGACAGATTTAGAATATTTGAGGGAGCACAACAAGGAAATGATGTCCTTTTTTCCACAATGTTTTCAACTTTGTATCAAAACAGCTTGTCTGTTTTTCGAAGATTGTGGTACCCTTTGTGCTATTGCGTCGACACAAAACTTTAACCTTACCTCATAACTCATAAACCATTCAATATTTTTAAATGAGTCTTGGTACACATGTTCCTTGATACAATATGCACCAAGTCACATTACTCTTTAATGCTTTAATAATTATTAAGAAATGCCCTTTTTCTGACTTAGAAAAAAGCAGATGAATGTTGGCGTTCGCTTTTGGTGTTCCTGTTTTTCTGTAATAAAACAAAATTGCAAGCTATGCGGGCCTGCGGGTTAGTTTATACCATAGCATTCCAACTCTTGAAAATGTCACGTCAGGTAAAGAGTTTACTCTTTTCCACATACTTTGAATCATCTACAGCAGACGACTTTTGAAAACATCGTGGCTATTAGGGAGAAATTTCTCCATTTGCCACAATGTTTTCAACACTTTTCTAAAATAAAACCTTCATGCGTAAAGATTAACTAAATTATTTCCGAAATGTTTTAACAGTTGTCTGTGCTGTGGATAAGTTCTAATTGAGGGAAATGTTGGGACTTGGCGATTTCATAATGAAGGGTTAAAGGATCATTATAAAGTTGTATTTACTGTTTGATGAAGAGTCCGTTCCTGTGTTGACATTGTTGTTAAGTTTTACCCTTTGAACACTTATCAATTGACATGACATTTTTGCCTACCACATGTTTATACGCATTATTTATTGAGAAAGTTTGTATGTCTGTTTGAATGTGTTTTTTTTGCTATTTTCAACAGTATTTCAGTTATTAGTCGCCGGGCAGAAGCCCGCGACTTCTATTTTTAATAGCTTTTCGGAAATCACATGGGAGGGCGGCTTATTATTAGAAAGAAACAAATCTAGATGATTTGAACATATTACAATTGTGGTTGTTTACGAACACTAATAAATGACACATCTAAAATGAAATAAATATTCCGATTTTTTAATGTTTGCAGTTTTTTTTATTTCACTCGCATTTAAGTTTTTTGTCTTATTTACGAAGACAAAAGTGGTCCCTTCAAGACGTGAACCAACACCCCCTAATGCAGACTATTATGTGTCATCATTGAGGTCAATTTCGGATTCTCCTTTTAATAGCAATTTTAACTTACTAAATGTTGTTTTCATGTTCAAAGAGATGTCTTGATTTGTGTAGAATTCATTTAATAATGTTAATCCATGAATATCTAAAGTAGGAACTGTTTCTAAGCTAAATATAGACCCTATTCTGTTGTGTAGTTTCGTGACCTTTAACATCGATTTTCGCGCATGCGCATTTCGATATGAAAAAGCGAGTGATATTATTTTATTTTAGACAAGTACAAGACGAATGTTTGACGCAAAGCGTCAAAGAGAAGCCGCAATATTTCGTTGTACATGTAGAAATAAGAAAAAAAGAACATTTTTAAATCCACAAACAATAGAACAATTTAAACTGTAGACGGTAATGCTGATATATTTCTCCTTTTGAAGACTTTTGTTTTCTTCAAATTACCTCCCTTTAAAGCAATACCAGGATATTTACCTTGTGATTCGAATAAGATTAACAAACATTGAAATTATATGAATGAATACTATTATTTAAATAAGTAACAACAGCAAAATTAAATTTAAGCCAGATAAATGTGTACACATTTCGTTAATTTTTTATAGATACCCTAATGTATAGGTATGTATATAAAATTTATAAGTAAATGTTTTCATTACTACGTTCCTAATGTTTGAATAGACTAAGGAAAGTCAAGAATACATAAATAAATCAATGCAGTCTTTTCCGGCGACATTGATGCCTTGCATCAACTTTCTCTTGTATCACAGTGTGTAAACTAAAATAACTGAGTACTGCTGGTGGTATATACATGTATATTAAGTTATCCTGACTCTGATTTCCTGTATTTCCTTGAGGACCAATTAATTTGGAGTAAAGTCATGACAACCATTTTTAAAGCCTTTATATGATTCTACCAGTAATCGAACCATCCAGATCATTCACTACCAAGGTCAAGGTCACAGTCTGAGTCTGGGCTCCGAAATTTCTTGTCCGGACTATCTTCCATATGCTTGAATGGATATTGATATTACTTCACACAATTATTCTCCGTAACAAGATGATGTGTCATGCACAACAACCAGAAACCTACTCTTAAGGTCAAGGTCACAATATTGGCTCAAACATTCTTAGGCTTTTCTGACATGTCTGGGCTGTCTCTTCCAAATGCTTGAATGGATTTTGATATAACTTCATAGCAAGATGATGTGTCATGCACAATTACCAGTCACTGTTAATTCTAAACCATGGATATATAGTATTGATAAAGTAAACCGTTTCTTCATATGTTTCTTGCACTTTTCTAATTGAAACTGATATATTTATGTCATAAGTACGTTACCCGTCATTTAATACCCGATAAACATATCTCAAATCTACCCTGTTAATTCCATGGATGAGCTAAATGCACGCTCACCGTAAGGGAACCCCCACTTGCACATGTCTGACTTGAACACATTATAACATCAGGAAATTGGAAGAATATTATTGATACAATATTTCCAAACGTTGCCTTCTGCAGGCGCGTCAAAATGCATCTGCAAGAGAAAAACTCTTATTTTTATTAATGTCCGACTTTTTAAACAAAATCACTGTTGATGGTGGATTTCCCTTGGACAAGGCACATTTTCTAGCCTAGTACTGGTTTGTTTACCCAGGGATCATGAATAAGTGCACTGTCACCGTTATATAACTGAAATAATGCTGAAAAGGGCATAAACCCCATGAAATAAACCAATAAATTTAAAACAAAATAATTACATAATAACTGTGTCATTAATTACATGTTGGTGTAGTTTGATCCAGAGGACTTAACCCTTTTCCTCATACGACAATTCTGCAGCAGACGACTTTGAACATATTTTGTCAAAAATTAGAAAATCTCTATAATTGAATGGATAACCTTATATGACTAAAAGTGGTAAACATTGTGGCAAATGGAGAAATTGCTTGTTTTGAGCAATTTCTTCATTTGTCACTCTGTTTTCAAAAAGCCGTCTGCTGCAGAGGCGACAGAAAACGTTTATATGAGGGCAAAGGGTTAAAATGGGAAAGTTTAACTATTGAAAAGAGTTGGAATCATTGCAGCGAAAGGAACAACATTTTAATTCAAAAGTCTTTTGCTGCATTATTAGGCGTCAAAATGTGTCTTCATATTATGGGAAAGGGTTAAACGATGGCTTCATGAGTAAGTTCTGCAGAGGTATTGATAAGTTTATATATAACTTTAACTTTACAAATTAAGTTACGGGTAACAAGGAAGAACTTTTTTCGATAGTGACCCAGGATTGTTTGATTCAATTTACATTTTGCTTGTCACTTCCTGTTAGAACTTGTACCATGAAAAAATCTAGGATTGGTAAAAAAATTGTCTTAATTTCTGATAAATAGATAGAATAGCATAATACACTTCAAATCCTAATAATTTGCCTGAGCTACCTACCATTTTAGAGGGTGGATGGATGTCATCTGAACTACATGATTGTATAATACGAAATAAATAAACATTATCGAAAAAATAAATGCGAAAATTTCAATGGATTCTTTTCGTTCATTATAAGATAACACAGTCAGGGAAAAAGAATCAAATTATCAAAATAACATTTTCTGAAATGGTCCAATCTCGCAGATCAGACATCCCTATGAAGCCCCACATAACTTAAATGAGCCCGAGTGCATGAGAGAAGGTAGAAGTTTGCTATTGTGAACGGTATATAGATCCGGATCAGCCTGGGCATACATACCTTCAAATCAAGATCTACACTGTTCACATATTAATAACACAAGCTTGTTAAAAGATTATGTAACTTTTTATAGATTGATATAAGACTGAGAAGTCAGACAAGATGATCTGAACCTACACTGTTCAGAAATGTGAACTTGTTCCTTTTTCCCATGCCTCACATTTGGTTTGCCATCAGCAGGCAGCGATGGGATACTTTGCGGTGACACCTATATCAATGTTACCTGTTATGGTTGAGCCGAACCCCGGTAGATAAGTCAATCCAGGGGTTGTGAGTTTTAATCCCAGCTCGGCCAACATTCTTTCAGACGTTTGACAAAAGTCACTGTGACAAGTGAGTGTCATTTGTCTTCCACCAATGGGCTAACAGTCTATGTGGAAAAGCACCCAGTTGCTTGGAAATACTGTTTTGTGGAGTTCTGGTTTGAGAAAGCCAGGAAACACATGAGTTGGTGAACTGGCCACCATCTGATATGACAAATTGTTGAAATGGCGTTAAATCCCAATCAATCAATTAATCAATCTGTTATGTTTGAAGATCTGAACCTTATAATACAATCAGTGTACAGCAATGCCAACTTGTACCTTTTTCCTATGCACTGACTTACATTTAGTTTGTTGTAGCAGCAGGTAGATCTGGGTTTTTACCTTGGTGATACCCTGTAATATATCTATGTGACCTGTACTGTTTGTAGATTGGATTATCTCCTTGAAAACTGAACCATTAACCCCTTGTAATAACAAACAAACATCTATGGAAATCAACTTATATTGAAAATTGTTATGGTAGAGTATTATATATATGGTTTTACTCTTTCTTGCTAGCAGACTCAATTTTATGCATCTGCTGAAGACCACTTTCTAAAACATTATTGCAAAAAGAGATTTTGCTCATAATACGTAATTTATCCTGTTGCCATAATGTCTTCAACTTTATTAAATAATTGAATTGGTTTTCTCGGGATTTCCATATCTTTGTCTGAATGTTTTCAAAGATATCTGCTGAAGATTTATTAAATTATAGAGAAAGGTTTAAGCCCATATAATAGGAACTTCAGTTTTCTGAGTGTGTACTGTTTTTACATTCAAATTCCTTGAGTCAACATGCAGTCATGATCAGTCACATTGAACCCAACTTGTCCAAAACTATAGTAAGAGTTCAAAAAGGTGACTATCAAACTTGTTAACATTATAACTGATTATAAATACTAATTTTGAACCCTTCCAAATTGATGATTGCTTAACCTTTTCCCAGTAACAGACTCATTTTGATGCATCTGCAACAGACATATTTTGAAAACATTGAAAACTCTTCAATAATTATATTTAAATTTTTAGAAATTTCCCGTATATTTGTGAAGATTTTTGAGACATAAATTTCATGGTTTTCTGATGTTAAATATGTTTTTAATCAGGCATATGTCAAAGCAAAACAACAGTCTTAGTAACACATAGTAAAGCCTGAAAAGGGTTAACCCTATCCCAGTTTAACCAATTCCCCGGATGAAGACGCTTTCTAACGCCTCTGTAGCAGATGCTTTTGAAAACATTGTGATAAAGAAGAAATTGGTCATAAAAAGCATTTTCTCCATTTGCTCACAATGGTTTCAACTTTATTCCATAAATGTCTTTCATTTATAGATCTCGAGATTTTCAATATTTTTGACTAAATGTCTTCAAAGTCAGCTGCTGCAGATTTGTTGTAAGTGGGAAAGGGTTAACCCCTCCCTCATACGACAATTCTTCAGCAGACGACTTTGAACGTATTTTGTCAAAACATAGAAAATCTCCATAATTGAATGGATAACCTATGACAAAAAGTGGAAAACATTGTGGCAAAAGGAGAAATTGCACGTTCTGTGCAATTTCTTCTTTTGTCACTATGTTTTCAAAAAAGCCGTCTGCTGCAGAGGCGTCAGAAAGCGTCTATATGAGGGAAAGGGTTAATAGATATGGGATGTTTTGCCTCATTGATTCAGGAACCTTGGTTAGATCGAAACGATTGTTGTCGATTTTCAAAAAAATCCCCAGAGTCACGAGTATGATTGCGTGTGTCAGGTTTTGATTGGCTTACAGGCATCTGACTGGTTTGTGTACTGAGGTAGACATATTATGATACCCCACGTGCATAGATGATTGCACAAAATACCCTGTCATGGAAATGCATGGTGAACGGCGTATAAGATTTCTCTTGTTCACCTTAGCGTATTCATGACAATAAAGATAAAGATCTGCCTGTGTATCGATCCATGCATTAAAGTCCAAATTCACAATGTTTGTCAAAAACATTTTTGGAAACTTTCAGAAACTAAAGCTCTTTGAAAATGTGTAGAACGATTCGAGAAATATTCATGAATTGTTCAAGAACATTGTTTATGTACTGTACCTGAACTGCTCATAAATTGTTCAAGAACATTGTTTATGTACTGTACCTGAACTGCTCATAAAATGTTCAAGAATGTTGTTTATGTACTGTACCTGAACTGCTCATAAAATGTTTAAAAATGTTGTTTATGTACTGTACCTGAACTGCTCATAAAATGTTCAAGAATGTTGTTTATGTACTGTACCTGAACTGCTCATAAAATGTTCAAGAATGTTGTTTATGTACTGTACCTGAACTGCTCATAAAATGTTCAAGAATGTTGTTTATGTACTGTACCTGAACTGCTCATAAATTGTTCAAGAACATTGTTTATGTACTGTACCTGAACTGCTCATAAAATGTTCAAGAATGTTGTTTATGTACTGTACCTGAACTGCTCATAAAATGTTCAAGAACATTGTTTATGTACTGTACCTGAACTGCTCATAAAATGTTCAAGAACACTTTGAGTACATTTTAAGAAATGTTAACCCTTTCCCTCATACGACAATTCTGCGGCAGACTACTTTGAACTTATTTTGTCAAAAAATGGAAAATCTGAATGGATAACCTATATAGATGACTAAAAGTGGAAAACATTGTGGCAAAAGGAGAAATTGCTCGTTTTGAGCAATTTCTTCTTTTGTCACTATGTTTTCAGAAAGCTGTCTGCTGCAGAGGCGTCAAAAAGCATCTATATGAGGGAAAGGGTTAATAGATCTGAATCTACCCTGCAGGCTATATAATGTGGTGGGTTTAGTAGATCATGGCTCAATGTATAATGCCGGCTGTAGAGTTTTCCAGGAATTCTTAAAATACCGGTAAACGGAAAACCCGGACAACTTTCCAGGGATACTTTTGGATGATCTGATACTATCCATGGACAACCCAGTACGTCTTAGTGGATCGACACCATGGAATGGTTTCGTGGACAACCCGGAACAGTTCCGTGGACAACCGCGAGTATTCAGACAATTCCAGCATTTCCGCATCTTAGCATTAAGTTCTTTGTTTTTTCTCCATGTTTTTTCCATGGGTTTCTGTGTATTTTCATATTTTCTGTTAAGAGTCCCTAGAAGAAAATCTACAGCCTGGATTGTAACTTCATTGTTTGACATTGAAAGCCATTCTTTGTCTGATGCGAAGAATGAAAGAAGCAAATACTTATCATAGTTTAGCAAACTTATATGAACTAAATACTATTAGAATCCCTTTGTCAATGGTGGCGCAACAAACCTAACTCTTTATCATGTGCGAATGCATAAAATGACGCAATCTGCAGCCGACTACTTTTGACAACAGTCTGGCAATTTTAACTTGACTAATTTCCCGTTTTTGCCACCATCTTTTCAAATTTATTCAATGATAAAACTTTCATTTATATTCATATTTCATATTTTTGCATTAATGAATTTGAAGTTACACATTCACGTTTGTTAGAAAGGGATTAAAAGTTCGAACAAGATCAAATCGGTAAAAAGGTTAGAATCTAATGAAATTGTAAACTACGTATAATTGCTGGGATATTTCCCCTTTTGCTTTTTTTTTTGTGTGTTTGTTACTTTCCATATTCTTTCTTAATCATATTTATTTAATGGTTTTAACAGACCTGTAGGTAATACTGACCCTTTGCCCAGACAATGTTCTGTAACACATTCAAATTATATACACATTCTCTTTACAGTCAAAATAATGACTTTAAGGATAAATATATATATTGGTTCATCGTATGTGGTGGTCGTTACAAGCAGTCTTATTTTACTATAAAAATTGTCTGCTGCAATTAAGGTATCAAAATATGTCTGCTGTATGTCGGAAAGGATTAAAACTCAATCGTTACACACAAATAGAAAACTGCATAGTGTCAAGACTTATGATATGCTCAAGGTCGAGTAGTACCATGCTGATTGGAGCATCAGTCTATATTTATTCAGTTTTTTTTTAAGTATTGAATAATTGTCTACCCTCTCCCTGAAATAGCAGACTAGAATTCAACCATTTTCTAGAAAACAATGGTGGAAAACATTGTGGGCAAAGGTGGGATTACTCATAAAACTTTATCTGCAGACATTTAAAATGTCTTAAGTTTTCCAAGTAATACGTATATTTCATCCCACCATTAACTCTTTCCCTCATATAGACGCTTTCTGACGCCTCTGCAGCAGACGGCTTTTTGCAAACGAGCATTTTCTCCTTTTGCCACAATGTTTTCAACTTTTATTCATTATAGGTTATCCATTCAATTATAGAGATTTTCCATTTTTTGACAAAATATGTTCAAAGTCGTCTGCTGCAGAATTGTCGTATGAGGGAAGGGGTTATAGGCTACTGTATAATGCTACTTTGGGGGAAAGGGTAAAGTTTTTAATGGGAAAGAAACCACAGCAATATGAGTTTGCTTTTAGAATATCTGAGGGAAAAAATGCTCATAACATCTCAAGATCTTGAAGTGTGATATTAAAGAGGTGGGGAGTTTAGAAGGTCAGGACAAATTGCTCATTTTTAGCTTGCATATATTCGAAGAACCTGGAAGCTTTTTAATGTAGTCACCCCGGCGTCCGCGTCCGCGTCCGCGTTGGCGTTGCCAGCTTGGTCAAACCTTTGCGTGCAAGGTCTTTTCTCAGACACTTTGTATGCTGTTGCTTTGAAACTTCACACACTTATTCAGGGTCATTAGGTGACCTTGTATGTCAAGTCCAATAACTCTGGAATGGATTTTTACTGAATTGTGCCCCTTTTTGGACTTAGAATTTTGGTCAAACCTTTGCGTGCAAGGTTTTTTCTCAGACACTGTGTAAGCTGTTGCTTTGAAACTTCACACACTTATTCAGGGTCATTAGATGAGTCTGTTTGTCAAGTTCCATAACTCTGGAATGGATTTTGACTGAATTGTGTCCCTTTTTGGACTTAGAATTTTGGTCAAACCTTTGCACCATGCAAGGCCTTTTCTCAGACACTGTGTATGCTGTTGCTTTGAAACTTCACACACTTATTATTCAGGGTCATTATATGACCCTGTATGGCGAGCTATATTGTACAATTCTTGCCTCGGTTTCCTACGATGTTTTCAAAAGTTGTCTGTATCTGCAGGTAAAGGGCATGAATGGTTTAATAGAAAAGTTAACCTTTTCCCGTATAATGACGCTTTCTGACGCCTCTGCTGCAGACTTACTTTTTGAAAACAATGCTCAAAACGAGCAATTTCTCCTTTTGCCACATTGTTTACAACTTTTTTCAGTAATTATGCCTTTATTTATTGGGATTTTCCATGTCTTTGCCTAGATCATTTCAAAGGCGTCTGCTGCAGATTTGTTGTATGTGGGACAGGGTTAACACATTCCATCAAACAACAAATCTTTGATCGAATTTGAGCACATTTAATTAAAATATATGGAAACTCTTGCCATTGAAAAAAGTTGTGCAATTTCTCCTTTTGCCAAAATGTTTTCAAAAATTGTCTGCTTTAGAAAGTTGTTAGAATCTGCTGTGGTCGAGTGGTTATAGCGTTGGGATTTGCGATACCCGGTGTTCCGGGTTCGATCCCCAGTCGCGGCACTACGGTCCCTTGGGCAAGGCACATTTTCTAGCCTAGTACTGGTTTGTTTACCCAGGGATCATGAATAAGTGAACTGTCGCCGTGATATAACTGAAATATTGTTGAAAGCGGCGTAAAACCCCAATAAATAAATGTTGGAAAGGTTTAAGCCAATGGTTTACTAACAAAGTCCCCCCCCCCCCCCCCCCCCCAGTTAAAATACAGTGAAACCAATATCATGACCTTGAACCATATATATAATGTATTAAAACGTTTTCATATTTTCTATTTTATTAAACTTTTGAAGTGTGGAGTATGGTTTATGATTTGCATTTCTTTTGAATCTGATGTATCATTCTGAAAACCAAAATTATCATAAAGTAACAGTTAACCCTATCCCACATGCAGACACATTAACCCTTTCCCTCATACAACAAATCTGCAGCAGACGACTTTGAACTCTATAATTGATTTTATAACCTATGACTAAAATAGGAAAACATTGTGGCGAAAGGAGAAATTGCTTGTTTTGAGCAATTTCTTCTTTTGTTTTCAAAAACCCGTCTGCTGTAGAGGCGTCAGAAAGCGTCTATATGAGAGAAAGGGTTAAATACAGAAAATTACTTCTGAAAAGCAATTGCTCATGATTAAATGAGGAATTGTTCCTTTTGCTATATAGTATTTTCAAGAGTTTTATTTATAAATAGACAAATTTTAATAGTTTTTATTTATAAATAGACAAATTTTAATAGTTTACCTATCTTTTCAAAGTCGTCTGCTGCAGATTTGTTGTATGTGCCGGAAACACTAAAAGTAAAATGTTCTGCCCTTTCTTTTAAGCAATGTTTGGATTAATACAAAATAAACCTTGAAATATTAACAGCAACAGTTATATGATAGATGATCGAGTCTCATTATTAATTCAATTTTTTTCTACCCTGAGCTATCTTTTGTGTTATCCTTTCCCACATACCACAAATCTACGGCAGGCGATTTTGAAAACATCTAAGTAAAATTTTGGAAAATCACTGTAAATTAAAGTAAAATAATCGAATAGGGTTGAAAACATTGTGGCAAAAAGAGAAAAGTAATTTCTCCTTTTTCCACAATGCTTTTAAAACTTGTCTGCGACAGACGCATCAAAATGCATCTGCATATATATGGGAAAGGGTTACCGGTAAATTATTTGGTTTTGTCTGTAAATTATTAATTCAGAGCTTTTTTCTGCCCTATGTTTTTTGTTGTGCGAGAGTCAGTGGACCGTCCTATAGCCTGTAGCTGAAAAGTCAATTTAGACGCATTTATTTTCATTAGTTATTCCACATGGGATAGATGGGAAATACATGGAGAGTGCTTTTGGCAATATTGTTGGCTGTTAACCATCTATTATAGGACCCATACACAGCGGTTATGTTAACCCTTTCCCACATATAACAATTTCTGCAGCAGACCACTTTGAAAACATAGTTACAGAAACCTGAAAAATATCCATAAATTAGTAGCTAAATTGTTAAATAAAGTTGAAAACATTGTGGCCAAAGGAGAAATTGCTCATCATGAGCAATTGAACCCATGGCCACAATGTTTTCAAAAGTCGTCTGCTGCTATTGTATCAAAATATGTCTGCGAAGAGAACCGCTTATAGACAGACATCAGGTTGATTACGGAAAGAAACTTACTGGAATGGATGACTCAATGACATGTATACGTGTTTTTCAAGGATATCGTCGTTTAGATTTGTTTCGCGACTTGCTTGACTTGTCATGTGAGATTTTATTATGGCGACCTCATGGAAAAACAAAACTTTTGAGATTTACCGAAAGAAAATTCTAGAGCTTCAATTTATAAAGGATGTATTATTATTATGATCTAACATCCTCATTTGACCTCGAAACCCTATGTTGTTGGTACTCAAAAGAATTGTCTCCTTGTGAAAGGGTTAGGCAGACTTTTAACCGTTTCCCACATAAAGACACTTTCTATATAATATATAACGCCTCTGCAGCAAACAACTTTTTAAATAGGGAGTTACTAAGTAGGTGGGGTAATCCATCAGATGTCTATATATATATAGTAAATGGGTGGTAACTTTAAATGTTGAAAAACCTGATGAATGAGATATACATATGGTTATTTATAATTCAATGAGCCATTTCATCATATATTATAGCCCGGGTTACTATATTCATATGTATCTTTATATATATTTTCACTCTTCACAACAAATGTACTCCGACCTGGAAGGTCATGCCAAAAGACTTTTAAATATGACAGTCGTAACTGCTGGCTCGATCCCAGGGTCCTTTGCACTCAGGATGGTGGGCTCTGGTAATTTACGCAGAAAACGCTGTAATATAAATAAAACATTGTTGAAAGCGGCTTAAGACACAATATAGACATACGGCAAATCTTAGCAGACGACCTTAAAAGCATCTTAATATGCTAAAATTCTTGATAAAAATATAGAAAATCTCTATAAATGAAGGTACAATTATTGATTAGAGTTGAGCAATTTCTCCTTTTCCCAATCTTTTTTTAATTTTAAAAAGTTGTATGTTTGCAGATGTATACAATATTTCTTCATCTGGCAACAAGGGCTAAAGTTAATTTAACCCTTTCCCTCATACAGACGCTTCCTGACGCCTCTGCATCAGACTACTTTTAAAAATATTGTGGTAAAATGAGAAATTGCTCATTATGAGCAATTTCTCCTTTTGCAACAATGTTTTCAACTCTTATTAATGATTAAACTCTCATTTATAAGACGTCTGCTGCAGATTTGCTGTATGTGGGAAAGGGCTAAGTTAAAAATGATTCAGATCAATAGACTTTATTAAAATATCAATTTTTAAATTTGTTCAACCTATTTGTAAAGCATTCTCTAGCTATCAGACCAATCCGAGATGTAAAACAGGTGTGAATTAAAAAATATGGTTGAGTTTGGATGAATACACTGCAAATATTAGGGGAGTAAATATTTTCTCAAGTGACTTATTGTTCAGCGAAGTGAGACCAGTATGATATCCAACTGAGGCTTGCTACGTGGAGACCTATTAATTCTTTTCCATCATATATCAGGCGTTTTCCCGCCTTTTACATACACGATGACACCTTTCAAACATCGTGGGCAAAGAAAACATTGCTCTTATGACCAATTGTTTATTTTTCCCACATTGTTTGAATTTGTTGAAATTTTCCAATTTTGGTTTTAAAAGATAGGTAATTTGTTAGAATATTGAAGAGTTCAACCCATTTCCCACATACATACACTTTCTGATGCCTCTGCAGCAGACAACTTTTGAAAAAACTGTGGCAATAGAAGAAATTACTCATAATGAGCTTTTCTCATTTTGACAAACTTTGTTTTCCACTCTTTTCAGTAATAATACTTCTAATATTAGAGGTCTTCCATGTATACATTTGCCGAGATGTTTTCAAATTGGTCCGCAGCAGATTTGTTGTATGTGGGAGAGGGTTGAATTCTATCTTTCACTGATGGAGGAATGGGTTTACCACACTTGATTTATCATGCGGGCGGTAAACTGGGTTTGGTGTAGTATAGATAGGGATTTTATAGTCACTCTGTGAAGGGTTCGTTGTCACTTAACTTCCAATATTGGATATGCTCGCCATAGCTCGCGTTGTTTTTTTTATTCAACACTCTTACTCTTAGATAGCAGCCAGTGGTTTTAAAATTGATAATTTGATTTTATAAAAATTTGTTAATATTATATTTAGCAATTTTGTTTGTATATTTATTATATAATTGGATTTTTTGAAAAATTATGTATTTGTAATGGGATTTATGAAGAGAGGTATTTTTTATTTTATTTTTATTTTGACTTAACTTTTTTTAATACATTTTGGTTTGATGTACATTTAGATATGATTTAAAATTTCATAAAAAGAACCCAACAGCATTTCAAAATGAAGTTCCTATTTCAAAGGCTCCTTAAAAATTATTCTTTTTAATTTATCATGCCGTTTGATTTCCGTTTTCTTTTTAATAAAATCAGGTATCATATCACTAATTATTCTATCAAAAATAAGTAGGGAGCGTTGCAATACCTTCATTTTTAATTTGATACGTACATGAGTATTGCTAAGTTATACTATTATGTAACAGTGATAATAAAACATTTTTGATAAAATTCTACATATTTTTTTTTTTAATGTTCTGTCAATAAAAATGGTTGTAACATCCTGTAAGAAAATGTTTGTAACAATCCCACAAATTTATATCTCTTTTTCTGTCTCCTAACCAACCAATAGTCATAATAGTTTTACATGAATCATTTTAAGGGCTAGGCAAAATTGAGAGAATGTTTATCCTGTATGCAACATTAACCCTTTCCCACATGAGGCAAATCAGACGAATTTGGAAACATCAAGGTAAAAATGGGAAAACTATATAAATCAAGGTATAATTAATGTAAAAAACGGAAGACATTGTAGCAAAAGGTGAAATTGCTCATTTTGAGCAATTTCTCCTTATTCCACAATGTTTTCAAAAGCCATCTCCTGCAGAGGATAGATAGATAGTCTGCATGCATATTATTTGGGAAAGGAGAAATGTTAGCATGTTGAAACTGTTTTTATTTCGAAAAATATTCAGACTTTCATAATCTCTTCTGTTCTTTGGTAAACTATGATAAGAATCTGTGTCTAATGTAAATCTGTCATAAAATGAAAATTCAATTATATTGCAATTTCAGTGCAGAAATCAGGATTAAATAAGGCAACAAGCAAATAATTGCCTCCTTTTTCCACAATTACCGTTTTCAATACTTCTCCATCCAACAAGACTGGTTTAACCCTTTCCCTCATACGACAATTCTGCAGCAGACGACTTTGAACGTATTTTGTCAAAACATAGAAAATCTCCATAATTGAATGGATAACCCTGTGACTAAAAGTGGAAAACATTGTGGCAAAAGGCGAAATTGCACGTTTTGTGCAATTTCCTCTTTCGTCACTATGTTTTCAAAAAGCCGTCTGCTGCAGAGGCGTCAGAAAGCGTCTATATGAGGGAAAGGTTTAAGGACAAGGGCGATGTATAATTTCTGTGTAGGAGGGGGAATGACTCAAGAATATATATATTCAGGTATTTCATAAAGGTAACATGTTTCATGGTAAAAAAAAATTATATACAAAATGTGTTTACACTTTTTCACAGGAGATGAATTCAAGTATGAGCGATACTAGACTGTGGTACAGTGATTTGTTAAGAATACATCAGAAAACTCAATTAATTCGTCTTTAATCAGTTTTGAAGTGAAGGGGATTTTTATAATTTTAATTTTATATTCAATAAGGAGTTTTTTTATTTGGTATCATAAAGAGAGTCACTTTAGACTTTGCTTAAATGTATAGGCTAAACAATAGATGAAATTGGGATATAATTGCATTAAAATAGTCAATGGATTGGATGTTATAACTAAATTTTCTTAAGTGAAATGCTATATATGTTACAAATTTTGTTTTATTAACTAAAACCATATGACCCACCTACAATAATATCTACAGCAGACAACTTTGAAAACTTGTAGACATAGATGAATATCATATAATAATTGAAAAGAGGCAAAAGAATTGTAACAAAAGGAGAAAGTGCACATTACGAGCAATTTCTTCTAATGCCATTAATTTCATCAAGAATTGATTTTACCAGTTTTTTAAAAAAGAAACCAGTTTAGCTCAGTAATTTGACTTAATTTAATAAAGTGAAATGATAGTTGTTTAATCCTTTCCCTCATATAGACGCTTTCTGACGCCTCTGCAGCAGACGGCTTTTAGAAAACATAGTGACAAAAGAAGAAATTGCACAAAACATGCAAATTTTCTCCTTTTGCCACAATGTTTTCCACTTTTTGTCAGTGTTATCCATTCAATTATGGAGATTTTCTATGTTTTGACAAAATATGTTCAAAGTTGTCTGCTGCAGTATTGTCATATGAGGGAAAGGGTTAAAGGAGTAAAGGGCTGTTATAATGAAGTCAGGTAAATAGATTGAAGATTCGGATCCTTCACAGTTACCTCCCTTGTATGTGTAGAGCTCACACCTGTCCAGAACTAGGCTGGATTCGAAGACATCCCCTGGATATTTGTAAAACTAGATAGACTAGACAATCTCAGCTACTGCCTATTTTACTTCTCTGGATGGAGGAATGTCATTTAGTTTACTGACTTTCCTGTTCATATTTACCGCGAACACGGACAAAGAAAAAAAGGAGCAATAATTGATCCGTTAAGGTGGAGAAGTAAAAAACTTGTTTGTTATAATTGACATGGTGAAGTTCATTTGGGAACATGTTGAATAGAAGGCGGTGAATATTGGAGTGGGGTTATTTGTGGTAAAGGATGCGACATTTGTGTGTACAATAATAATCATGTGACATGAAGTACTTTGATTATAGCGTAATGGTACAAGAAACTGTTTAATTTATTGAAATTGTATGGATGCTTGTGGCGGACATATTTTACTTAATAGCTTTAGGTCACATATTTAAGTTGCTTTTGTTAGGTTATCTCCGCCTTCAAGGCTGTTTATATAGGAATTTAATCTGCCGGTGTTCTAATTAGAAAATATGACAAAACATTGGCGTATAATATGAATCTTTTAAAACATTTTGGAAAAAGGTACATTTTACTCAAATGTGAATAATGGCTACTTTTCTCACATTGTTTTTATAAACATAATGATAGTTAAATTGTTGAATATCAGAGAAGAAAGGATATTTGGTTTAAATATTAATTTTATTGAATTGTTGGGAGAAAAGTTATATTTATATAAGTTTTGTTTTATACTCCACTTATATTAATCAATACAGATATAATTGTTCATCTGGATATATATTTAACCCTTTCCCTCATAAAGACGCTTTCTGACGCCTCTGCAGCAGACAGCTTTTTAAAAACATAGTGACAAAAGAAGCAATTGCTCAAAACGAGCAATTTCTCCTTTTGCCACAATGTTTTCCACTTTTAGTCATAGGTTATCCATTCAATTATAGAGATTTTCTTTTTTTGACAAAATTTGTTCAAAGTCGTCTGCTGCAGAATTGTTGTATGAGGGAAAGGGTTCAGATTCTTAAAGCTAAGAGGTACATCTCAAAAATAATAATAGAAAAGACAGACACAAGAACAAATTATAATTTAGACAATAGTTGAAAACATTGTTAACTAAAAATGCTGTATTAAATGAACAATTACTCTTTTTCTAAGGATGTTTCAAGATATCAAAGGGCATTTCAAATGAGGGAAGAGGTTAGTAAAAATAGCTGATTCAGTATATTTCCAAAAAAGGAAGTTGTCACTTTGAGATACAACAGACGGTCCAGATTTACGCTCATCTTCATATGGCTTATTTCAAACTCGTGACAATGAAGTGAATCATTTGCTCATAATGTTACCAGGGACGTAGATGCATTATAGTACTGAACAATATATTACTTTAAGAAATTTTTATAACACTTTCCCAACACTTATAACATTGAATAAAGTTGAAAACATTGTGGAAAAAGGAGTAATTCACTGCCCATCTTGAAGTTGCCCTCTGAAGCGGAAGCATTTGTATGTGGGAAAGGGATAAATGAATAAGCCATTTTATGTTGAGATTTCTTTTCTTCGGACGGAATCTCGTTAGTATTAAAAATTCTATTGATATTATTAAGTTTATTTTCTTTTTATTAGAAAAATCAGGAATGTGTGATTTTAAATATTTTTCACTGTAAAAGTGCTCTGGTAAGAAATTTATGTTTCTCCATCTGGTAAACCGTAATGATATATATATATATATATATATATAATCCCAAACAAATTAAATGTTGTGACAATTGGCTTAAGTGTAATCAATACAAACTGTATTTTTCATTCCTGATTTTATATATATATATATGTTCCTTCATTAATTTTCTGGTTTCAAATGTTTATTAAGACTATTTTGAAGAGTCTCGAATTCATCACTGTGTTACCTTTTCCCACAAATTTGCAGCAGACATCGAGACAAAAGTATGGAAAATCTCAATGAACGAGTGTTTAATTTTTTAAATAGATTTAAAAACAGTGTGCTAAACAGAGAAACTGTTCATCATGAGCAATTCATCCTTTTGCCACAATGTTTTCAAAAGTCATCTGCTGCAAATGCACTTAAATACGTCTGCAAATGGGTAAAAAGGCTATAAGAAATAACAATTAACATAAAAATATATAATCTAACAGCATGAAGGATGTCAATTATTATAAATTAAAGCTTGCTATTACTCTTCAAATATTCTCTCTGACACACTGAATTTGTATCAATTACCTTTAGAGTAATTTTCTTGAATTATCTTTCAAATTGAAATAAAGGAATGAAATAGCTTGTCAATTGGAAATAATGCTATGAGAAGGAGTTTAAAAAAAGAAGATATGTATGTAAAGGACAGACACTGCTAGCTCAGAATGGATAATGTCTCCTTTGCCCACATTTGTTTCATAAAAGTCGTCTTCTGTTGATCGAGACAGCAAATTTTATCTGTGTAAGGAAAAATGGTTTTACCATCGATGGCGTATTTGATTCGTGGAACTGATTTATTCATAATAGCTGGGTTTAAAGCCTTGTGATTGTCAGACGCAAAGTGTCTCATGAATTAAAAATTATTCCATGCCACCTGATTATCTGAAAAAAAGAAAAAGGTGTAATATTTACCCCGTAACCTTAGTCACATCTGGCATACGTACACGTTTAAAATTTAGTAATATTTTTACTTGCCTGTGTTTTCCTATATTGGACTTGGAATGACATGGCTTTGTTAAAGCTAAAATCCAGCCTTTAGTTTTATATTATTATTATATTATATATCTGTGTATGTTTAATCCTTAGTTTGACAACCTGTGTGCTGCTCATCATGCTTTCGTTGTTTGCTATATGTTTTCTCCACTAGTCACCTATTAGTTTAGTTGTTGCTGTTGCTGTAATACAATAGACTCAAGTCGAGAACAAAATCCTGATTTGGCGGGAGAAGTTTCGAGAATTTTGTGGGCTTTGGCGTCATCTTACTTGGTAGCATTAGACTGGTTTACCTGCTCTAATACTGTCAGGTAAAGATGTCAACGGAGCTTGCCGACATCGAATACAGAAAAAACATAATACATAGAGGAATGGAAGTAAAGTCGACGTAATTGAGTCAAAATGCACAAATCACCCTTACGCATGTTTTTTGTTTGAGTTTTTATGTATGAAATTAACAACATAATGTATGCATCATGTAACAACATGGAAACCCACAGGATTTCAGACAAAATGGAAAGACGAGAAAGGCGTTCTATATGAAGACTCAAAGCAGATGATCATATGACCAATGTGAGGAAATATTGACAATGTTATATAGGACAGATGGATGAGAAATGGAGTCAACAGTTTACCATGAGAAGATCATGTGACCAAAGACGGAAAAGTGATCAATACACAGGTGAGCCAAGTGATCTAAATTTCTTGTTTACTTACACTGAATATTGCTGATAATAGAGATTTATGGTGAAGTACCCCCCCTTAAGTGGTATGTGGAAATTAAGAGTAGATAATGCTGTCTTTGTATCAACCCTTGCCAGCATAATACTTAACCCATTCCAACATACAGCAAATCTGCAGCAGACAAGATTTAAGACATAAATGCAAAAATGTAGAATATCTGTATTAATAAAAATATAATTATCTAGAAGAGTTGAAATCATTGTGGCAAATGGAGAAATTGCTCATGATGAGCAATTTGTCCTTTTACCTCAACAATTTCTTCTACTTCATAGGTGTCAGAATGCGTCTGTATGTTAAGGAAAGGGATATTCTAATTCTCTAAGATTTTGAAAATGATAAGAAATGTTGTGAGAAAAGGAAGTTGTTCAATATGAATAATTGCTGCTCTCTCACCATGTTTTGGGACTGGTAAAGGGTCATAAAAGCGGTTATTTTAATGGAAGAGTAAAAATGAAAAGTTAACTGGATTATAAACTGGCTGAAGAACTTCAAATATGGGATTGTACTATATAATATTTAAAATTCAAAGTTGAGGCCATTAAAAGATGAGAAATTAAACAAAAATCCTTACCCATAAGCAAAATAATGATATAATAAAAGACTAATATAACAACATATAAAAATATATTCCCAAGAACAACTTAACATTATGCTGCACTGTAATAGATGGACGTTACGTTTCACAGAAACAAATACAATTAAATAACATGGCAACAGAATAAATATTGTCACCTAGAAGCAAACAGTAACAATTACAATATTGGTCAGATAAAACTGAATCTTAAACATTAGATTGACAGAGCTCTAGATAAGGGACATGTTTCATGTGCTGAAATCCTTATTTGAAAAACAAAACATTTATACATTTATTGGGGATACTCAAAGGAATCCTCTTAGTGAGAAGATCCTTTTGAGTACCCACAATATAGGGTTAGAGTGGGCAATAAGAGAAGCCTCTGAAAACAGTTACCTCATAATGCTACACATGAATGGAAATTTGAGAAACTAAAAATGCTTAGTAACCACCATGGCAACCGTGAGCACCAAGGAGCAAAATCACATCGTCCAAAGCTTTCAGTTTCAAACAGAATCAATTATGTCGCTGTATATGAACTCACAGACTGTGCAGGTAAAACATGTTGAATACATGATCTAAATCAAGCAGACTGTGACACCCTTTTATTGCTACTTGGAAATATTGATCATAACGGAAGTGTAATGGGCACACCAATGAAAAGCAGTTTTTCTAGTGCTAAAGCATCGTTTCCCCGTCAAAACATACATTAGGATTCATGCAAAATGGTGCTAACTACACATACTGTGTTATAATATGTAGTTAGCACCACTTTGCATGAAACCAAAGATATGTTGTGGGTAATTATTACAACAATTTCAACAATAAAATTGTTATGAAACCAAAACTGAATGGAATTCATTTTGAAATTAACAGAGACAACTTTGTAGTTAAAATGAAATTTACTTATTTGAGCTGTCTCAGAGCCTTAGAATGAAGGGAAAGAGACAGACAGGAAATCTACTTTTTCCTGATATCTTTAATATTGTGTTAAAGTGTCAATTGATACTGACAAAACTGCCATTACTGACATTGTAGAAACATTAATGCTGCTATAAAATAACTATTGTGATGTTATGTATTCCCAGATGATATACCTGTGCCAGAATGATAAGTGAATCAATCAGGTAATGCCTTATCAGCATATCTTGATTTAAATCCATATTGAATATCTAATGTGGGGATCAAAATGATAGAACAATATTGAAGAATAATAGATGGATACTGTTCATTTAACAATACATGAAAAATGTCCAAAAGCTTTCGTGAACTTTTTAAAAGCTCATTTCTAATCAAGAATTGCTTTTCCAGTGACTTGAATTATGTCTATGTTACTAATTCTTCTCTTGTTTTGTATAGATCTTGGTTTTTAAAAAAAAAAATCTAGGGCTTCAATACAACAAATCTGCAGCAGATGACTTTGAAAACATAGTGACAAAAACCTGAAAAATCTCCATAAAGATAGCTTAATTGATAAATGAAGTTGTAAACATTCTGGCCAAAGGAGAAATAGCTCATCATGAGGGAAAGGGTTAATTTGCAGCTATGTCTCAGATGGTTTGGGTGAGACTCTGTGGATGCACTGACTTGCCAGAGTCCTCTCTGTGTGCGTAGTCACAAAGGACCCATCATACACAGATCAAATAGGGTGTTTTTCCATCAAATTAAATGGAACCTGATTTCCCCTGAGATTATACTTTTGTTTGTGTGGTATATATCTACCAGATTATGTTGTTGGGTGCCACTCTTTTAAATGTCATTCAACTTTGATTGTCATGTCAAGTTTTGGTTTTGTTGGATTCAGGTAGGATAGATGACCAATTTTGCTTTCTCATTGGCTTGATTTTATAATACTTGAATACATAGTTACAAACTACCACAGAAGTTACCCTCCTATGAGTTTTTTATGTTCATTTAGGCTTATATGTGTAAGATATATTTGACTTGTAAAAATACAAGTTGTGTGTAACTTGGTCATTGGTTCATGTTACTGTGTGTCTTACTTAGTTAGTCCTTACGAAAAAGCTGTGTCACTGTTTCTGCTTTTCTCTGTTTGTATGATAATTAGATCTTGAACAAGTTTGTGGTTTCATGTTTTGGTCATAAAATGAGTGAGCCTTTCATGTTATGCTTTGTTGTTCTTGTTATTAAGGTAACCATGTCTTTTTCTAGTGTGGGACAACATGGTCCTTCCTTTCTAGTTTTGACCATAACCATGTCTTTTTCTAGTGTGGGACAACATAGACCTTCCTTTCCAGTTTTGACCATAACCATGTATTTTTCTAGTGTGGGACAACATGGTCCTTCCTTTCTAGTTTTGACCATAACCATGTCTTTTTCTAGTGTGGGACAACATAGATCTTCCTTTCCAGTTTTGACCATAACCATGTCTTTTTCTAGTGTGGGACAACATGGTCCTTCCTTTATATGTTGACCACATAATCAGTTTCTGCTTTATTGATGCAGTTATTGTAAGAACCTCCCCACAGAAAATTTGACTGGAAATCCCACTGGGATGAGGGTGGGATCCCAGTGGGATTCCAATTGGGATCCCACCGATCCCACTGGGAAAATTGGTCGGGATCCCACCTTTATCCCAGTGGGATCCCACCCTTATCCCAGTGGGATCCCACCATCATCCCAGTGGGATCCCACCCTTATCCCAGTGGGATCCCACCCTATCCCAGTGGGATCCCACCATCATCCCAGTGGGATCCCACCATCATCCCAGTGGGATCCCATCCTTATCCCAGTGGGATCCCGACCAATTTTCCCAGTGGGATCCCGACCAATTTTCCCAGTGGGTCCCACCTTTATCCCAATGGGATCTCATCATTATCCCAGTGGGATCCCACCATCATCCCAGTGGAATCCCACCCTCATCCCAGTGGGATTCAAACAAATTTTTCCAGTGGGTCCCACCCGCATCCCATAGTTTTGTTGAGATTTCAATGAGATTTCAGTCAGAGAAAGGTGCAAAGTAACATTGAAATTTGAGTAAAATGTGTTCAAGAACATCTAAAATCAGTGTTGTGACCTCTGTGAATGTTCAAAAGATATATACATAAAAATTTAGAATTGAAAGGAAAACATAATTACAAACTGATTGTAGAAAAATGTGAACAGACAGATAGATGACGACAAGTGATCACAATAGCTCACCCGTCACTTTGTGCTCAGGTGTAGTTAGAAGTCATGCAGTTTAAATCAACTATAAATTATGAGCTCAAATATCTAACAAAGTTTTATTTTATTTAATTAATCTTTTAATTGTATTTATTATCTCGGATGCTCCTATTTTGTTGTTGAGCTTGGGAACCACTGTTTCCATCCAGATCCTGGTCTTCTCCTCCTCTGTGGCCGTCAAATGAAAGTTGTTGAACAGTTCACCTAAAACAAATGACAATATGTTGTAAATTTCATGTGACAACAAGAAATAATTATACTGCATGTACAACCATAAAAATCAGTACCCTAGCTCATTCTAACCATGAGATAAAAAATCTGCCATTAATGATTTACATGATACTTAATTTATTTGTGTTATCATTGAGCCATTAATGCAAGGCAAATGAAATACAGTACTTTAAAGTAAATGAATGAATGAATGTATATTGTTTTATGGCGCATCGACAGCTAAGGTCATTTAGCGCGCAATTAATTACTTTAAAGTAAAACAGTACTGTGAAATACAAGTAAAAACATGATTTCTTTAATATAATAAATAAACAAACAAGAAATATCACTGAAGATGATAAATACCCCCTAAACAGCACCTTGACCTACACCATAACTTAATAAGTAAAAGGGCCATAACTCTGTAAAATAACATGCAATCGCAACCCCTTTAGGATATGCACATCTCCTCATGTAAAATTCTATTGAATTCCACCCAGTGGTTGTAAGAAATAGGCCCGACAAAATATGGCTTCTGGCCAACCGACAGCCCGACACAGTGACTCCTATATACCCCTTCATTTAATAATACTTTTTCCTAAATATTTACTGGTTTAGGTCGATTTTGCGTCTTTGCTTATTTTGATGCGTCACATATAATTATATCTGCAAGATGAATGAAAACATCTGCAATACTAAATGATGTTTTACTTTAACGATTACCTTACAGACATTTCTATGATGTCCTGACATTGTCTCAATATGAGCTGTTCCACCAGAAAACCAGCATCATCGACTCTGCGTAATGTATGGATCCAGGTCAGCCTGCGCAGTCCAAGGCAGGATAATCCTGACCAACACATTTCGTCTTAGATTGATAGAGGTATATAGAGTAATGATTCATGAAACATAAAATCCACAGGAGGTGGAAAGTGTCTGTCCAAGTTAGCCTGCGTGACATGCTAAGGATGATCCGGATCGTCACTTTACGCAGAGTCTACAATGTTGGTTTTCTCGCTGGACAGTTCATATGTGGAAAGGAACTGACAACTGTCAGAAGAAGTATAAAGCGATTGTTAGGATTTCTTTAACAAAACATTATTGAAAAGACTCAGGCCTCGAATTCAGCAACCATTTTTGAGAATATTCTAAAGACTCCAACAAAAAAACACTTCAAATTTCATAGACATTCATATAAGGTAAATATCTAAGTAATTATATAAAGTAAGTTTGCAAACTTATCTCTTAATACTTTTCTAAATATTCATGGTTGAATATTGCACTCTTTCAAATAATAGGTTTAATTTTCATTAATTTGACAGGACTGTATGAAAATTTACATTTGAGGACTTAATCCTCAAGTCAGGTATATAAATATAAAATATTCACCTTTGTTGTCAATAGTTTATCTGGAACACCGGGAGCAGGTTACTGTGGTAGTGTCCTTGAAACTTTCGTCAGTTTTCCCAAGCTAGAATGTTTTCCTAATTCTGCCCGCTTCCTCTGAAAAGTATGCATTCAAGTATTAATTCAAATTAATTTGAACAGCTGGTTTAGGCAAATATAATTTGTAAATGTGGGAATGTGTCTTGAATTTGTGCATTCTGCTCCAGTAAAAATTTATGGTTCAAACAAATCAGATCCAAGCCCCAGTAGCTCAGTGAGTCGCTAGCGACGCGGGCTGTCAATCCAAGGGTTGTGAGTTTGAATCCAAGCTCGGCCAACATTCTTTCCGACGATTGAAAAGTCATTGTGACCTGCATAATTCGTCTTTCACCAATGGGCTGTTTAACAATCTATGTGGAAAAGCAACCAGTTGCTTAGAAACTATGTTGAAAACAGCGTTAAACCCCAATCAATCAAACAAAAGTTAATGTCATATTGCAATCAATACAAAAGTCCCCTACCTCTAAGTGTGACCTTGACCTTTGTGGTACAGGCCTGTGTCTTGGGTGCCACCTCATCATGGTGAACATGTGTGCCCAGTAACTTAGAAATCCTATGATGCATGGTTTAGATATGAGCCGAACAAGGTAGTCCTATCAAACTGTACTCATTTTGACCTTTGACCTCTAAGTGTGACCTGCACATTTGAGGTACAGGCCTGGGTCTTGTGCACGCCAGGCCACCTCAGCATGGTTAACGGGTGTGCCAAGTTTCTTTGAAATCCTATGATGGATAGTTAAGATGCGGGCCGGACAAAGTTAGGTGGGACTGACGGACAGAATCGACCAAACCTATAGTCCCCATCCGGTCACTGAACGGTAAGGGACTAATAAAAAAATAGTTTTCTCCTGCATCAATGTTTAGGTGGGTGCTGTACGCAGGTTAACATATTCCAATTATATGATCAGTGTTTTGTGGGTTTTTTAACCCAAATTTGGGCCGACATTCACAATAAAAAGACTTAATTCCCTTTTTTTTCACAAAAGTAGGTCTAAATTTCACAAAATTTGCCTTTTATCACATTTAACATGTCAATATTTTCACAATGGAAAGGGCCCTGGTCACAAAACAGCGAGAAAAAACACTGATGATCAAATAAATGTTTTAAAATATTTCTGTAATATTAATCTTTTGGGACAGAGGGGGAATTTTGAGATCTTCGTCACAGCTTTTTGATTGCAATAAAAATGAAATAATGCAAGATAAAGGAAAAGTATTTACTTACGAACATTCTAGAACACTTTATCCCTCAACCAAACAAAAATAAATGCAAGCATCGGCGATAAATTGCATATACAATCCGTGAATCAGCATCCGTGTTGAAAATGGTCGCCATCATGGTTTGAACAGACGCTCGATCTTTTATTTATGACGTCATGCCACGCGCAAATGACGTACCATATTTTAAACATAAATAATTCATGTTAAAAAAATAAAGACGGTCGATGGGATGCAATGAATTGGTAGACGCATTTTTTATGTATCTAAAGCAGACAAAAAGTGTCTTCCTTTCTCACAATATTTTAAAATTAAAAGTTTGTTAGCTGAAAGTATCTCCTGCGTCAAATCCCAGAATGGCTTATTAGAAACCCAGCAACAATGTTTAGGTGCACCATGGGTGCTGTTTTCCAATGATCAGTGTTTTGTGTTTTTTTCAACCTAAAGAATTTATAAAAAAATCTGGACAAATGTGCGCAGAGGCATGTATTTAAGCAATTTGGAAATCCAGTTGATGACATGTCATACATTAATTAATTTGAACTGACCCGAATATAAATGCTTCGAAAAATCCATTTTACTTATGCAAGTGTGGCTGTCTAAATCACGTGACCTAACATATTCACAGCCCTTTGTTTTAATTTCCCCGGATATTGAGCTACGTCATATGAAAACCCACATTATTTATCAATGAGCTACGATCACATTTCATACTTCTATGTCAGCTTTTCACT
Organism: Serripes groenlandicus; assembly: GCA_031761405.1. Classification (NCBI taxonomy): domain Eukaryota; kingdom Metazoa; phylum Mollusca; class Bivalvia; order Cardiida; family Cardiidae; genus Serripes; species Serripes groenlandicus. The sequence goes on from JASEVX010000011.1 coordinate 64,763,778, forward strand.
GAGTCATTGTTATTCCCCTGTGGAGTTAAAGATGTTTTTTGTGACAATATGAATGGCGAAAACGAAAGATCCTGACCAGACTATATATATAAATATATATATGAATATCAACTGGTTGCAGAGACCCAAAATGTCATTTTTGTCATTTGTGTATGACGTGGCTCATTTGTGGAGGAAAGAAGTAGGTCAGAGCTGCAGAGTTTTTTCCTGGGTAAATAAGTTGACCCTTACCTATTTGTAGACGCATTTATATGCATCTGCAGCTAACACATTTCAATAACATTGTGACAAAAGGAGAAATTGCTACTTTAACTATGATTTTTTCAACTCTATTATTCATTTCACCCAGGGACAATACATATACTGTTCAACTTATGTTTGAAGAGATAATCAACAATTTGCCTATAAGTTTAAAGATCGTCTGCTGAAGATTTGTTTGTAAAAAGGATTGAGGCAAGCATTTTTTTTTAGTGTGATTTTTTTCTTCAAATTAAGTGCAGATTATGATTCCTGATTTCATGTGATCTAATTTGAATAGCTAAATGTCCATATTAAAATTGCAGACAATTGAAAAAAAAAAAAAAAAAGTTTTTTCTTTCAATAAATCAACAACAACAAATAATTTAAGTTCATTAATAACTGTTTTATCAAAGTAGACAAAGTATAAGTCTTAGAAGTATAATTGAAGTACCATGCATGCAATGTCAATTTTCTAGTGAAAATTTAATGGGATCCCACTGGGAAATCTACTCAATCTCAGTGGGATTGATGTCATTTTCACCGGGATCCCAGTCACTGGGATCCCGGTCACCAGTATCCCACTGGGATTAATTTCTATCCCACTGAAATGATGACATCCCGCTGGGATATGATCATCCCACTGGGATCCCACTGGGATCCCGGTGGGATCCCAGTTTGATTTTCTGTAGGGCTACTGTGGCCATGTGGTTACCATGGTACAATTTAAATTTGTAAATAAGTAAACCTTTTTATCAGAAAAGGATCCATATATTACATCTAATATAAATCTCGAATGTATCCAAAAGGCATCTGCTGGAAGAGTAAAAAGGGTGTAATGATGTTTGAAAGGTTTAATGATAGCTCCAAGTGGGAACTGAATAGGGCTATTATGTTGGCTTTAAATAATGTTAATTTGATCTAGTCGAGGTTGTTTTCAAAACACTCATTTGCTTTTTGCTTTCGTCGTCTCACGTAACAGGCCATTATACACTTTCAATATGGTGACATGTGTCTCTCAAAATGAACTACCTTTTTCATCTCCATTTTCATCTAACAGAAGACAATAAAAAATTGCTAAAAAGTTACTTTTTCAAAAATGTTTCTAATTTTTAGCATCATGTCTTGATATTTAACCCTTTCCCTCATAGGACAATTCTGCAGCAGACGACTTTGAACATATGTTGTCAAAAAGTAGAAAATCTCCATAATTGAATGGATAACCTATGACCAAAAGTGGAAAACATTGTGGCAAAAGGAGAAATTGCACATTTTGTGCAATTTCTTCTTTTGTCACTATGTTTTCAAATAGCCGTCTGCTGCAGAGGCGTCAGAAAGTGTCTATATGAGGGAAAGGGTTAAAAGAGACAAGTCAACATTATTTCTGTATAAGCTTTATCCCTTTCTTAAAAGCATGTACATTTTGACACATCTGCAGCAGATGACTTTTGAGCACAAAATTGCAAATTAATTAAACTTGCATTCAAAGAGAATTTCCATATTTTTGTCTTGATGTTGTTCAAAGTTTCTGAGTTGTTGTATGGGGGAAATCGCTAATATGAGGGAGTTAAATTTCATTTCATTTTCAAATTCCATTGGTATGGATAAATTTGTAACAGTATAATGGTCTAATGAATGATTAAATAGAGCCATTACTACTAATATGTAGTTGCATATTATGCACTGATCCACACAATCCATAACGACAGTTACTACATGTAGTAGGTCACAATGTACTTATGTTTAGAACAGGATATCAACTTTTATCAGTTATCATTTTCCGTTTCGAAAACAAAATTTTCAATTCTTTAAATGAGTTGACAACTCTATACGGAGATTTTAGAAATTGCTCATGTTGAACAATCTCTCCTTTTCCCACATTTTGTTTTCTAAAATTGACTGCTGCTTAACCTTTTCTAAGATACAGACACTTTCAGACAACTCATAATGATAAATTTCTCCTTTTGCCGCAATGTTTTCAACTCTATTGAATTATTGTTTTTCCATTTACAGAGAGATTTTTGCCTATATTAAAGTTTTCAAAGTCGTCTGCTGAGGATTTGTTGTATGCTAAGGACCGAGGGGTTAAATTACTGTTGTTCTGTACTACGATATAGCAGTGCATTCAAACTTTTAGACACAAACTATTGAGCTATTAATATATCCATAGATCCCCAAACATAGATACAAGTTTCCATATAACTCAATTAAAATGTTTGGACTTTTGAAAGACTTGTGTTGAATGCTTTGGTATATTGCAATATTGAATTAATAAAAAGATTATTAAAGTATTGAAAGGAAAATATCATAATTGATATGAAATTGCTGTTCTTGGCCTTATTTTAAACAAACATAACTATAACATGACTAGCAAGACAAAGTTAAATTTATTAAGAATTCTAATGTTTCCTCTTGTGAAATTCCATGGCCTTGAGCTTGTCACTTGCTACATTTTTTCAATGTAGATCAAGCGTAATGATTGGTTTCTGAATGTCGATATCATGACCTATAGTTCATTATGATAAGGGTTTTCACTGTAAAAAAAACCTTCCCACAATGCCTTTCACCTTTCACTGAAAGGTATATAGGACATCCTTCAGGGACGATCACTTTTTTAGTGCAAATCGGTTTTTGATTTTCAATAGAAAGTAGCGATATGGAAGGCAGTTTTGTATAAGTTATTGAAACTCTAATCTGCTCCTTATAAAAACGAATCATGGCTGAACATTCTGTAAGGGAGATGAAGCATGCTAATTTATTCTGACAGGCATTTTTAAACTTAAGATCTTTCCCAATATGAGAGTATTCTACGTTAAGTTTTTACAGAGTTTTAAAACATTAAAAGTAGTACATCTAACAGTATAAGACATTGATAGTTTGTAAGAATTGATTCTGATTTTGATGTAATTACATGCTGAAGAATGACTGATGCAAGCTTAAATAATCAAGTTTGAATTAAGAAAGAAAAAAAAAAACTTAATTCTGACCCACCTTTAAATTCATTCATTTACTGCTACAATATTTTCTAGTATACTTGAGGATAAGGAATTGAGAATATTTGTAGACTTATCTGCATTAGTACTTTGCACTTCCCAGAGGACTGGATATGGAATCTGGTCTTTTCCCAACAATACATCTCTTATGACTCGACTAAACCCGATGTTGTGGGTACCCAAAAGAACTGTCTCAATGAGGGTCATATAATTAAGGATTTCGAGATGTGAAATACATAATGTTCTCTTCTTATCATGAGCTTTAATTGACTCCCTCTAGATTGACCCAGATATAACGTGGGAGTCATTACGGGTAAAGGAGAAATTAATTCTTCAGCTCAATGAGTCAATAATTCAGATCATTTGAAAAGCTGAAAGCATCTCAAAAAGGTGTAATCTGATGAATCTATTGGCTGCGAGTAAGCTTTTTATCCGGGGAGGGGGGTGGTGGCAAAATTAGATACAAGAGAAGTAAACCCTCGGAACAAGAACCAGCATGTATTACCACTAACTCTGACCTGGTTTCATAAAAAACACTCATGTAATCTCCTGAATTCATAAAAGCATACTTAACAGTAGAGTTATTTTGTTTTAACCCTTTCCCTGAATACAACAAATCTGCAGCAAATGACTTTGAAAACACTGAGGCAAAAAAGAATGGAATATCTCTATAAATGAGAGTATAATTATTGAACAGATTTGAACAAATTGTGAGGCATCAAATGTCATCAGTATCAGTGAGAAGTTAATGGCTTCAAGCACAATAAGTGTTTCTATATCTAGGAACAAGATACTTATTACAACTATTTTGCATATATAGCTATCAATTAAACATGCTGACTTGGGTTCCCAGACTTTGCTTCAAACTCACTCTGAATCAATTGAATCACATATTTTTCTCATTTCTTTGTGGGCTTACCATGTCATAAACTCCCTTTTTTATGATAAATGTTATGAAAAGATTGTGTTATGGGTAATATTCCACTTAATAATTTCTGCCCGCTTTATTACCATGGTAATGTCTGTGCTAAATGATTTCGCTTTGATGTAAGCGTTCAGCACATTTTCTGGACTTGAAGCAATTTAATAAAGGACTGATATCCTTAAACCCTTACCCTCATACAGCTCACACTTCTAATGGCTTCCAAGGTGATACATTTTTCATCATAATGAAAAAAATCTATTATCATTATTAGCAATGGTTTATTTGGCAGTAAGTTCACATATTCTGATACCACCATTTCTGTAATCTGTATGTAAGATTTACTTGACTCTGCCCTACAATGTTTATTAGATGCAACAGTATCTACATTTTCTAAGAGGGGAAGAGTTAAAACCCTTTGAGGAAAACCTGTTCTTGATCATAGAAATGCTTCTGATAGTCTTCCATGAAAGCTGTTAACACTTATCCTTTATAATTGATACAACAGACTCTTCTCTCTCTGAATTCGAATCGTCCACATTTGATATTGAGATGTAAAGTATTTTTTGTTAAACAACTAAAATGGTATAATGTTTGCCAAAAGTTTTGATTTGATGATGGTTGTTTATCTAGTAAATTAACATAGAAGCATATAGTTATCAACTACATTATAACGACATAAATTGGATCAATTTTGAATGAACAAATTTCTTCCTATATTTGTATATTTTAATTTGAAAGAGAGGTAAAGTTTCGAGAAATTGAAGGTATCAATTACCCATTGGTTTTAATAAAAAATTGTTGCAATTTAATGAAGTAATATGTTGTGTCTTAGTGGGTGATACATTAACCCATTCACTTATGTCTTTGTGACACCTCTGCAGCAGACAACTTCTGAAAACATTGTCGCTAACGGGAAAAATTGCTCAAACATGTTTTCAACTTTTTTCAGTAATTAGACTTTCAATTATACAGATCTTCCGTATCTTTGCCTAGATGTTTTCAAAAGTGTCTGCTGCAGTTTTTGCTGTATGTTTAAGAGGGTTATATATTAAAAGTTAAAAGCAATAAGTTTATTGTTCCGATTTTGAAATCAAGTGCAGCGCAGGATATGCTCTCTTAACCCCTTTCCGGATACAGATGACTGTGTTTTCAACTACATATATGTCCAAAAAGGGTTGTCAAAATTGCCTTGATGACTGTTTTTGTATTCAGAATTGATGAAATATTATATATCAGGAGTTTTCTCTTAAAACTAGTGTCGTTTTTCCTAAAACTTTTTTAAAGTTACAGCAGTATGGCATCATGGAACAACATCAACACACATGTCTATTTACAAAACTCATTAATAAAGACTGAAATAGTATCATGTATTATATGTCACATGTTTTATGACCATAGGACTTGAATTTCACGCCACTGTAACCTGAACTCTTAGAAACCAGTATTTCTTATGGGGGTAGACCTTTTATTAAGCATGATATATGAAATATACAGACATGTTGCTAAGCAACCAATGTTTTAACAATGTTAATGTTTACTGAGACAATATGCTCCGAAATTAATTTAAACTTAAGTTCTGTTTTAAGTTACATTCAATTTTTTCATATATGAAATTTTCCTTTCAAATAGAAACAAACATCTTAAAAGCTTCTGATTGCTTATTGTCATTGCTAGAATCAATTTAAAGCAGTAACCATTTACTGCTTAAAATAATCATTTTGCTTCAGCTTCTTAGGTTTTGTTCTTTCTCCTATCAAGGTTATACAAAATAGTTTCAACAAAGAAGAGAAAAAGAAATGGCAACAAATTGAATATGATTCACAGAAGATTTCATTTGAGTTTGTTATAAAAACATAACTCTTAAACACTTCAATCTAGGTCAAATGATAGAGATATATCAAGAAAATAGAATGTTGGTTTATGTTGGCTTTTAAAAAAGGAATTGATTATTATCTACCTTTTTTGAGGATTCATTTAACTAGAGGGGCTTCTAAACTTTGCTTGGTTTAGTGTAATTGCGACATGCACTTCTTCTAAATCTTCCAAGTTTCTGAGCTATGTCTTGATTTCTACCTCCATTTGAAGGGTCAAGTCATATTTCAACAGGGGAAGTCACTCTAGCTGAAACTCAAAAAAGGGAGGTAATGCATTTCTTCTGTTTTATGTTCTGCAATTTATATTATACATGTAGCTTGGTTTAGTTTTATTTATTATTTTGACCATTCTCATTTTAACCCTGCCTGTATGAGAAAGCATCTTGAAGCATTTTTGAAATTTTTATGATTTAGAAGCCAAGCACATATTTTTACAACCCAATGCATGTTATATACAAAGATAATTCTGATTTCAGCTTCGTTCAAACAGGTTAGAAGTGTTCAAGCAATCTCAAATGAAATCTTATCCAAGTTCAACAAACCTGATAGAACAAAGTCAAAGTGGCTACTTTCATGTTTTATTTGAATGAATTTGAAGTTTTAAGACAAAGAATTAACAGTTTGCAATTCACTTGGGAAATCTTTGATTTATTTTTTTTGGATCATATTCCTTGAGAAGAATGTAATTGCCATCTTTATTTAAAATACTTTATTTACCTAAATGTGTGTACACAATAGGGGGAAAATGGTGTCTACATAAATAATCTGTTTTGAATTTGATGAAATAGTAAGGATAAAGTTATGTATTACATTCTTAATGCAAGCCAGTTTTAAATACTATTTGCTACATGTTATAGTTACAACTGTTTTGAATGGTTCTATTTATATGCTGGATGCCATGCTGTTTTGTATAATTAATTCTAGACTGATGGTTTGAGTCTGATGATATTTTAGATACAAAAATATTATACAGAAAGTTGCACCTGTCTTTAAGATATATGTTGGCGGGGATAAATTTGTAATTTATGTCTGAACACATAGATATTTTTAACTGGGTAATGTTTTATAACCAGGGACAATACACGGTCCCTGGTTTAACTGCAAGAGAAATATTTAAAAAAAAAAAGTAAAATGAAAATGACTTGCTGTAATTTTGTATAACAAATGTGGATAGGTCATCATTCTATGGGTGTGTCTTTAATAACCCTTAAACTTGAAACACTTTTTCAGATTCAGTTGCCTGTGAAAAATGGTCATGTGGAGTACTCAGGTATGAGAAAACCAGGAAACACGTGGATTAGCCGAATTGGTTGGAACTCAGGTTGTTGTGATAAAACTGAAATACTGCTGTTAGTGGTGTAATTGCTTCAGTCATTCAAGACCCAAATATTAACTGCAGAACAGTCAATAGTTAGTTTTATTAGAAATTAGGGTAAAGTTATGGTGAAGAGGTAATTTCCAAAAAAAATATATATACAATTTCAAGTTGACATAAATCTTTTCTAAATACTCCACATCTGCAGCAGCCGATTTTGAAAGGTAAAATATGGCGTTTCTCTTTAAATTAAAGTATAATTTATTTGAATAGAGTTAAAAACATTGTAGCAAAATGAGAAATTGCCCAATCAGATTCTTCACGGTGTGCCTTTATGTTATATAGGCCTAAATGCATCTTCTGACCAAAAACAAGAATTGTAGCCAAATAGATGTATAAAAATGTTACTTTTTTCCTTTTGCCACAATGTTTAGAACACTTTTAAAAATCATACTTTCATCTTCCAAACCTTTGCCAAAATATTTTCAAAGTCATATCCTGCAGATTTGTTGTATGTGAGTGAGGGTTAACCTTATGATATCCTATATACCAAAATAACTGCATCAGACAAACTTTAAAGTCATCTGGTTGAACATGCATCTCCATGTGGTAAAGGGTTAACCCTTTCCCTCATACGACAATTCTGCAGCAGACGACCAGATGAACATATTTTGTAAAAAAGTAGAAAATCTCTATAATTGAATGGATAACCTATGACTAAAAGTGGAAAACATTGTGGCTAAAGGAGAAATTGCACGTTTTGTGCAATTTCTTCTTTTGTCACTATGTTTTCAAATAGCCGTCTGCTGCAGAGGCGTCAGAAAGCGTCTATATGAGGGAAAGGGTTAATGAAAAAAGAGTCGGCTCTTTGTAACATAAAGTTGCATTCCATGGTTTTCATGATGTCAAACAAATTTGAAAAATCATCTCAACACTTCACTAATGTTGCAAATAAATTTTACATTTAATTTTGCTTATGGCAACATGATCAAATAATTCCAAGCATATAATATTATAAGATTAAGTCAGTTTCATCAAGGTTCTATAACATTTGGATGTACATGCGTACATATATGGAACAGATAGATAGAATATAAAGATACACTGTATCGCAAAAAAAAAAAACCCTGGGCATTGTGGGTAAGGATTATAAATGATCTGGGGTAAGATAGGGTGTCGTTACCGGGTAGATAGGATGGCATTTTATTACAGGAGTTAAATTTCAGCCCAGCAATGTCCATGACATTGTCCCATATGGCAGCCATTTGCACATGTCAACCAAACTTTGTAATATTTAAATTAGGGCGAAAAATCTAAACATTAACCAGTTCAGATTCTTTAATCTAGAACATGCGCCCCTGGCCTATATAATCATAATGCCATTATATTCCAAAGCACAGATTTGAGATTGTGACTTGAGTATCTTTAAAACAAAACATTTTCAGGTGATATTAAAAAGTTTGTTAATTAAATGCAAGGATGACAACTAAACTATGGTTTTTAAGTACTGGTATCTTACCCAGGAAACGCTGTGATATAACTGAAAAATTGTTGAAAGCGGCTTAAAACATAAAACATTCAAGATGTTTAACCCTTTCCCTGTTACGACAATTCTGCAGCAGACGACTTTGAACTTATTTTGTCAAAACATAGATCTCCATAGTTGAATGGATAACCTATGACAAAAAGTGGAAAACATTGTGGCAAAAGGAGAAATTGCATGTTTTGTGCAATTTCTTCTTTTGTCACTATGTTTTCAAAAAGCTGTCTGCTGCAGAGGCGTCAGAAAGCGTCTATATGAGGGAAAGGGTTAAGACTGTTCATTCATCTTAAGTCAGGAGATCCCTTTCAAAGAGTCACTGGTCCATTGCATGGATTGAGGTCTGACTAGACAATGAAAACTAATACCTTGTAATTCAAGCTATATCCTCAATCAAGCTGGAAGTCAACTGGGCAACCCTTTCCTTCTGTATAATAATAATAGCTCTAAATAAGGGGCAGTTTCATCTTCTTAAATCATTACATTCCCTTAAAATGCAGGTATTCAATAGAGTTGTCCTACCGAAACTATTCTCTTGAGTATCACAACATCGTTTCTAACCTTTTCCCAAATACAGACTCTTTCTGACACCTTTGCAGCAGACGACTCTTGAAAACATAGTGACAAAAGAAGAAATTGCTCATAATGGGCAATTTCTCCTAATCGGTCAAAATTTAATATTTCAATTCCAATATGTTTGCATAGATGTTTTCAACGTCGTCTGATGAAATTTTGCTGGATTTGGGAAAGATTTAACACGGTAATTTAAGGCAGCTATTTTGAGGAAAAACTTGGTTACTTCTCCTTATCAGGGTCTCAGATTGTGTTGACGCTCACAATTGTTAAAATTAGGGTGTTTTCGTTAGTTCACTTCAGCAGCCATGTCAATGACCTAAGACAACATATTAAACTAGTACTTGAACCAGTATCCTGTTAACTCTTTCCCTCGTAAAAACGCTTTCTGACGCCTCTGCAGCAGACAGCTTTTTGAAAACATTGTGACAAAAGAAGAAATTGCTCAAAACGAGCAATTTCTCCTTTTGCCACAATGTTTTCCACTTTTAGTCATAGATTATCCATTCAATTATAGAGATTTTCAATTTTTTGACAAAATATGTTCAAAGTCGTTCTAACGAAAAGCAATCATTCCATGCTACATGTACATCAGTATGGTCTGTTCTAAACGCAATTATTCCACCCTACATGAATTATACAAACAATGTGATGTTTTTTCTATTAGCCTTTTCAAGCTCATAAAAGTTCATTCAAGGAAGATCGAGTCCATGAAATGCATTGAGGAAGTTGGGCATTTTAAGCTAATTATAAGCATGCTTGTGTCCTTTTATGGATATGCTAGGGATTAAATGGAAAATTGATATTCTTTAGATGAGACCGTATAATCTTTTGTGTCAGATCGGTAGGCCATATTGTGGTTTCCATACAAGCTATTCCAGGGGAATTGTTATATTGCCTTTTCTGATTACGATTTGAAAGTATAATTCAGTCTGACAGTGTTATGATTTTGGAACATTTGTACAAGACTCTTGAGTAAAGGAAGAATTCGAGGGCTTGGCGTGAAACGGTTGTAACTCAAAACCTATTTTGAAATTTTAAACCCTGCTTTAGGGGCAATTTTGACCCCTTTGTAAACAATGCAAATTTAGGTGCCATTGCTCAGAACGAGCAATGGCACCTAAATTTCCATTGTTTACCAAGTTAAATAATTTAACGCTTATAAAGACTTTATGGCGAGGTGATTAACCTTGGTAAAAAAATACCAATTTAAGTTACAACCGTTTCACGCCAAGCCCTCGATATAGGCGCTGCTAAGACGCAGTTTCACCTTTTTACCACAACTTATTTCTAAAGTTACATTTCCCTCAGAGGTATCAAAGGGTCTCAATTATCAGACAATTTAGGCTTAAAATTTTACCTTGTTTGTTTTCGTATATCAAAATTTAATTATGTCTTAAAACAGAGCAAATTATAATTCTCTAGTCGTAAATAAAATGTACTTTATTTAACCTCTTCCGCATACAACAATTCAGTAGCAAACAAATTTGAAAACATCTAGAAAACAATTTATCTCTATGAAAAAATATATAACTATATTAGATAAACTTGAAATCATTGGGGCAATATTAAAAGGAAAAATTGCTCATTATGCCACAATGTTTCAAAAGATGTCTCAGCTGCAAAGGCTTCATAATGTGTCTGTATGTGGAGATAAGGGTTTATTATTATATTACTACTGATGATAATGATTGCTTAATTGTCCATTCAATTCTGTTTAACCTTTTCTCCCTTGCAGTAATATATTGTGACAAAAAGGAAATATTACTCAAAGATGAGCAAAGTTTCCATCTGCCACACTGTTTGCAACCTTATTCAGTTAATTATATACTTTCATTCATATAGACGCCTTCTGAAGCCTCTGCAGTAGACGGCTTTTGAAAACATAAGTGGCAAAGAAGAAATTGCTCAAAACGAGCAATTTCTCCTTTGACACTACGTTTTCCACTTTTAGTCATAGGTTATCCATTTGAGATTTTCTATTTTATGACAAATATGTTCAAAGTCGTCTGCTGCAGAATTGTCGTATGAGGGAAAGGGTTAAAAGATGTTCCAAAGTTGTCTGCTGTAGAAATGCTTGTGAGAGCGGATCAAGGGTTGAAAAAGTCCACTCAAGCACTAACAAGAAACATAATGAAACATGGACAAAGAATTGTGGGGATGAATTTGAGTCTTCTGGTGACCTCAACCAGTGAGGACAATCCACATGATTTTTACCTGGCTAACTAAAAAGCCTGACTTTGCCGGCCTCCGCTCACCTGTCATATTAAGTCTCCCCATATTGTCCATTGATTAAGTGATATCCTTTGTCAATCAATGGCCAATGCCTGCAGGTAGTCACAAGACTGATGACCTCTTCACAGTTTGACCGCTTGACCATGGTCATCAGGCTTAATTTTTCAATTGACGGGATTTTGATAACTGGATAATGATATGACCGTAATTATCTGATATTGGGAGATTTTTCAATTGAGTGATTTGTTCATAGACATTCACGATCAATACATGATTTAGATCAATATAAATACTCTTCTTTTTTTACTGAGAGACAGGCTTTAATCACCACAGAGGTAGATTATAGTTTGAAATCACTATTTGAAAAGCAGCCATCAAAATATATTCCATGTCTGAAGCATTGAGTGACATTTTTTCTGCTATAAACCAGTCTTTGGTTATTTTGAGATTGTTAATGCTCATGATTATTACTAAAAATTACATATTTAACATTTCAATCCTTTTTGGGAAAAGAATTAACAATCTCTATTGACATCTATAATTTAACCCTATCCCAGATATAGATGCTTTCTGATGCCCTTGTAGTGCAGTGCAGCATACAACTTTTTGTAAACATCATTGTGATGAAGGGAGAAATTGTTCAAAGTGAGCAGTTTCTCCTTTTGTCAAATCTTTTCAACTTTTTTCAGTAAATATACCTTTATTTATAGATATTTTCGATACTTTTTTAAGCCCTTTTCACAGTTGTCTGCTGCAGATCTGTTGTATTTGGGAGACTGGGTTTAGGCATAAAATTAATGGTACATGTAGTGAAACATAATTTATCATAAGCATATCAACCAAAGAGTTTTCGACATCCCCATTATTACCGACTCTTCTAAGATGAAATGCTTTTGGATTACTCTAAAATTCAGCCATCATGGGTAATCATTTAATATTTTGAATGCGTGCCAGAATTTATGATAACATTATTATCCCAGAAATTCTTTCATCAAAGAACTTTCATCACTGAGAAGTCATCAATCAAAACCATCTTATGTTCTAAATTAAACTATTACCAAATACACAGAGGCCTTACAAAAGGAGAAATTACTGGTTCTTACATGTCTCATAATATATCTACTTACAACACAATTCTATTTTGACTTCCCACATTACAACTGCCTCAGTGGTGTAGTTGAAGAGCGTCTGCCTCTGGAGCGAGAGGTCGCGGGTTCGATCCCCGGCATGGTCATACCAAATCCTTTAAAAATGGTAGTAATGGCTGCCCCCCCCCCCCCCCCCCCCCCCCGTGGCGCTCTGAGTTGTGGGGTTAGCATTTACTACTGACGGGCTGGTGTCATGATAGATGGACCATAGTACTGCATGGTAACTTACCAAGGAAACCCGCTGTTATCGATATAACTGAAAAATTGTTGAAAGCGGCGTAAAACACCAATCAATCAATCAATCAATCAATCCCACATTACAGGGTCAGATAAGAATTTTATAGCATGAACTACTCCCCTTTATTATGGGTTAAGTCTATTTCAGACTAAATGACTAAATGATGCACAGGGATATAATAATGCCTTATGAAGGGATCTGTAATAATATGAAACTCTTCTCTGGAGTTTAGTAGTTTCAGGGTCCTTTAGAGCAGGAGACCCGGGTTTGATCCTTGGCTTGCATCTAAAAATGTTACGATTGGCTCTTAATTGATCTTGGCTAAGCATTGATGGTTGTTGGTATAAGATAATACCAATGTACTGGTGTCAGAAACACTGTCATATAACTGAATAGTTTCAAGGGGCATATATCACCATTCAAATAAAGAAACTGACAAGTTTAATCAAGTCAAACAGGTGAAAGCCCCATACGCTGACACTGATGTGAGAGTAGATGGAAGACTAGAAAGGCATGGGGGGCTTTTTATGAACCAATAAAACTGGCTAGAGGGGCGGCACATCAATCTTGTAAAAGGTGGATGACAAACAATATGCATATTAAAAAAATAGCCGATGGCATTGATGCATCAAAGGCTATGACCAGTCAATGTCCAGTCTGTGTCCTGAGATGACCAGCGACCTGTCTTGACCGCTCTTTATAGTGATTCTTTGACCTATATACAAATGTATTAATCTTTAACATTGGAGAAAGTTGTCTCTTTTTGTATCAAGCTAGCTAGATGACTTGTCAATAGATTTAATTGGAAGATCAATTTGCATGGACATTAAATTATTTTTATTAAAGCCATTCGTTTTTTACATTCTTTATGATATAAATCTTTTAACATAAGGTCTTTAATTAATCCAAAATTAGCAATTTATCCTGAAAATAATAACTTTTTTTTTCTCTAATTTAGTGTTGATGTTTCTTTCTCCATGTAATGTTTTCTATGAGACTGCAACGACTCTGAAATGACCCTAGTATACACACAAACATTCACACAAAAAATACATTTACAACAATTGATGAAAAATTAAAATAGACGTCATTTGTTACTTTGATTTCTTTAGTTGTTTGTAAATTTGGTTCACCATGAAGTTAGGATGATCTGAAAGGGTTTACCTTAATACTGCAGAGGATGAATTTGAATGTCAAGGCAAAAATATGGAAAATCTTTTTTGAAAGTCCAATAGATTATTATTGAATTATAAGACTTGAAAACATTTAGGCAAAAGGCGTCGGTTGCAGATGTGTTAGAATACATTGATCTACACATGGGCAAGGGTTAATGGTCTCCGAGATTGTATCACTCCTTCCACCATTAGTGTCACAAGTGAAAAATGAATGAGACTTTGATTGTTAAAAAGAGTTCTAAACATTGTGGCAAAAGGAGAATATGTACTCATTATGAGAAATTTCACCATTAATTTGTCAACTTTTTCAAAGGTCTTCTGTTGCAGAAGTCTCGGAAAGTGTCTGTATGTGGGAAAGGGTTAATGTATCCATATATGATAGCAGTATGCTAAATAGGTCTGTAAAAACCTTTCAACTTTTTATTAAATATTTAAAAAATAGAGGTGACCAGCAGGTCAGGGGAATGTTTCACTTTTGTATCTCATTTTATGTCCAGTGGATTCTCTCTTTGTGCTAGGGGTTGGTATTTGTTATTGGTATTCAGAAACTTCAATGGGATTTGAAAAAATTGAATGGAATATATTCTTATGTCCTTTAAAGATTGAATTTTGTTGAAAAACGTTTTACCTTTTCCCACTGTTTTGGCAATAACATGGTAAAATCTCTATAAATGAATGAATAATAAATATGACACCATCAGATAACTATCGGAAATGTTTATAATTAAATGAAAGAACACTTATTGACTTGAGTTGAAAACCTAATGTGACAAAAGGAGAAATTGCTCATTTAGCAATTTCTTGTTTTGCCATGATGTTTTCAAAAGTCATCTGCCTAGAATGAAGCTGGATGCGGGAAGAGTTCAATGATAATGCAACTTTGCTCTTTGGGTTCTAGTCAATGGGTACAGTACCTTTAAGTTAAATCCAATATGGCTGAATAATAAAAAGGTTAGATATAATAATCAAATGTAGAGATATTTTTAGTATTTCTGAAAAGCACCCAGTGGAAAAAGAATTTGAATATCCATAAAGGACATAATTTTCTCTAATTAACAGGCTTGAAAATAACTGTTTGGATGACATTTTCTTTAACTCTTTCAGCGCCACCGGCGATATTGAGGTTTTTGCAAACAATGCAGATTCAGGTGAGTCAGCTCGTAACGAGCTGTCTCACCTGAAATCAGCATTGTTTGCCTTTTAGTTACCTAAATAGACCAAAACTTTCATAAATTGAGAACTGGACACACCCGATTTTGAACATGGAAGAGTCTACTTTAAACAATTTGGCGCTGAAAGGGTTAATAGTTAATCATTATGCGCTAAGAGGCTTGATTGACCCTTGAACAAATTTAAGACCAGATTTTTTCACTCAAGTTGAAATTAAACTCAACAGTTTAATTTCGTTGATACTAGGGTTTGAAATTTCAAATTTAAGGTCTAAAGAAAGCGACATAAAAGAGCTGACAGCTATGAAATTATAGATCAAAAGAGAACCAATTCCAGTAGAAACATGAATAGACTTTTGTCATGTATTTATAAAAAAAGACAATTATTATACATGCAAACTTCAAATGTGCAAGTTCTGATCTAAGTTATTCTTTTTGAAGAACTTTTTTTGAAACTGTATCTGCAAAACAATCTGCTTTTTCATAAACCATCTTAAATCCATTTCCCACATACAACAAATAAGGAGCAGAATACTTTTGAAACGTCTTGGCAAAAATGATAAAAACTCTCCATCAATGAAAGTTCAATTATTGAATAGGAATCCGCCATGGTCGAGTGGTTAGCGTCGGGGATTTGAAACTGGGTGTCCCGGGTTCGATCCCCAGTCGCGGCACGACGGTCATGGTGGAGTGCTCTTGGGCATGGCACATTTTCTAGCCTAGTACTGGTTTGTTTACCCAGGGATCATGAATAAGTGAACTGTTGTAATGGATTGCCTATAACAAAGTTTATTTGAAAGCTTATTTAATGTGAACGAGCTGAAATATGATAACTTTAATATTAGCACATTAACTTTACAAATGGTGAATTTGTATTCAGAAAAAAATCATTTAAAAATGGGTTCCTTATTTTGTTAGCTATTAGTTCTATATAAAGAGCTAAATAATAGTGATATATAGATTACCTAATATCCATTTTAAGACTTTCATCTAAAGTGAACACATTTGAGAAAGTTAAAAGAAACTATAGATAAATGATATTTTTGAGAAAATCATTGTTGGCAAAGAATAAATTTACCCTTTTCTCAACAATATAAATTCAGAGGACCAGATAGGGAGGAGTTACTCTCAGCTTTTCACAACTAGTATATATGTGTCTCATGGCTCAACCGTATACCTAATGTTGTGGGTACTCAAAAGAATCGTCTCAGTGAGACGATTCTTTTGAGTACCAACAACATAGGGTTTGAGTGTCAAATAAGAGTTTTAGAATCTGAAGGACTCATCTTATCTAGAGCTCTGAATATTTTTTTCTGTATCTCAAAAGTCTTGGAATAGAAAGGGTTTTTAACCTTTTCCCTCATACGACAATTCTGCAGCAGACGACTTTGAACATATTTTGTCAAAAAATGAAAAATCTTTAATGGATATATAACCTATGACTAAAAGTGGAAAACATTGTGGCAAAAGGAGAAATTGCACGTTTTGTGCAATTTCTTCTTTCGTCACTATGTTTTCAAAAATCCGTCTGCTGCAGAGGCGTCAGAAATCGTCTATATGAGGGAAAGGGTTAAGGACAGATATTTTACCTTTGTAAATTTGAGTCATACCATGGTGTTGACTATGTAAATGAAGATAACATATAAAAAAAAAAATATTCAGGTCAATATCTTCACCTTTCACACTGCATTAAATATTTTCTATTTGATGTTGACATAAACTCTGGCCTTCGAATTCAACTAACAACGCTAAAAAGAAACACTAAAGTTTCCCCATTTTTTCCTCCCTGATTTAGAAATGACATTGCAGAAATTATTATTAGCAATGAATGTCGAAGACACGATGAACGGCGCTTTACGAAAACCAACTGAAAGGCATTAATAATCAGTATAGATCCAAATCAACAAGTGAATTCACAAAGCCTAATCTTGCTCTACACTTTAACATCTGTTTCTGTGGTGAAGTGGTACATCATCCGCCTCTGGTGCGTGAGGTTGCGCGTTTGATCCCCGGTTGGGTCATACCATATAAAATATGGTAGTACTGGCTGCCCGCCTTGGTGCACAGGGCTCTTGGGTTAGCGGAATCCGCTGTGGTCGAGTGGTTAGCGTCGGGGATTTCGAAACCGGGTGTCCCGGGTTCGATCCCCAGTCGCGGCAATTCGGTCATGGTGGAGTGCCCTTGGGCAAGGCACATTTTCTAGCCTAGTACTGGTTTGTTCACCCAGGGAACATGAATAATAAAATTTAAATGCGCGCTAAATGACCTTAGCTGTCGATGCGCCATAAAACAATATACATTCATTCATTCTCTTGGGTTAGCATTACGAATGACTGGCTGGTGTCAGGATACATGGACCAGTATTACGGGTGACATACCCAGGAAACGACGTGATATAAATGAACAATTGTTGGAAGCGTCATAAACACCAAACAAACTTATTCACACTTGCAGTTATTACGTTAACCCTTTCCCTCATGTAGGCGCTTTCTGACGCCTCTGCAGATGGCTTTTTAAAAACATGGCGACAAGGGAAGAAATTGCCCAAAACGAGCAATTTCTCCTTTTGTCACCATATTTTCAACTCAATTTAATTATTGTACTTTCATTTTATTGGAGTTTCCAACAAAGTCGTCTGCTTAAAAATTGCTGTATGTGGGAAAGGGTTAATTAAGACTGGTTTACCTGGAGCTCAGCCTTAATGCTAATTATGCTTGATTTAAGGGGAAGTACCTTATTGAATAAAGTTGGAGACATATGGTGGCCAAAGGAGAAATCTTTATTTTTTCTTTGGCCACACTGTTTTCATAAGCTGTGTGCTGCAGATGTGTCAGAATGCGTAATATGTGGGAAAGGGTTCAAGAAGTTTGTACCAGGCTTTATACTGAAATATATTGGTTTTGTTTGACAAGAGTGACCTTGAACATGAAAGTTGTTGCTTGTGATCAGTTGGAACCATTTAACTAATTGTTTTCCCATGGATTTTCTTCTTTTAACCCTTTCCCTCATACGGCAATTCTGCAGCAGACGACTTTGAATATATTTTGTCAAATAATGGAAAATCTCTATAATTGAATTGATAACCTATGACTTAAATTGGAAAACATTGTGACAAAAGGAGAAATTGCACGTTTTGTGCAATTTCTTCTTTTGTTACTATGTTTTCAAAAAGCCGTCTGCTGCAGAGGCGTCAGAAAGCGTCTATATGAGGGAAAGGGTTAAAGACAGATATTGCTTATCTTTGAAACACGCTTGGATTCCTTTATTGACCTTGGTACATATGCTAAACATAGAATATGAAGTTTTTCTTTGATTCTAGATTGTTACTTTATGGACTCGGCACAGATTTAAATAAAAAAAGGTGAAAAATTAAACAATGAATTGTACATCATCATCATCATGAATACCAAACTTAACGTAAATCAAAAGAGTCTAGTGTGATAGTCCATATATAAGTAGACTAAATATTATGAAAACAAATTATAAACTCGGTAACTATCATAATAAGGGATATTATTAATTTTAAATGGATGATATTTAATGCAACGAATATAAATCAAATACTACAAGTTTGTTTCTTTTTGTTCGGTCTGTAGCCATTTTAATGGAAATATCTTTGCTCTTATACATGTTTTAGGTTTGATAACGGTGATTTTAACCTTTTACAATTGCGGGTGGGGTACTTCATAAGAATCAGTGCCTTCTTTATGAAGGAAACATTCATTAGTTTGCTTACCTATGTTTACAATAAAGTCCTGACTATAAAGCAGCAATATTCAGTTGTCACGATTAACAATGAATGCATCAAAATCAGCAATATTCAGTTGTAATGTTTAATAATGAATGTATTAAATTAACTCTTTTCCGTATGTCTATTCATAGTCTCTAGAAATAGATTACTTCTCTATTAAAACACTTGACCAAAAATAAGCCCATGCTTCATTAAGAGCCATTGGTTTATTTTATTCAACTGTTTTTATACCCTTTTTTAGGGTTGAAATTTTTGAATGTGTTTATATGGAAGTTTAAACACATGCTAATACGGGTAAAGAGTTAATGATCACACAGGCTTTACAGCGTTTGACATGGACCACTACAGACAACAAAACAGACACTAAGAGATAACAATACCTTGATGAACACCAACAAATTGTTTGATGCCACAATTTCAGATGTCACCTGCTCAACGCTGGAAATTTCATAGTATCCTAGGAAACCAGACTTTGGACCATTCCTATAAAATACACATATTGATTTGAAATACGGATGGAATTTATTTAATCAATCTGAGAACTAAATAGCCTTGAAGAGCAGGGATCCAGGTATTTGGGGCACTGTTGAAATGGTGCTGCATGGCGCAGGAAACCGGACATGCTGTTGCCAAGGGTGACTGGTTTTGATCATTCTAGAGTAACCAATCCCTTGTGGTAGCTGTGTCATTTTATAAATCATCATTATATTGAATCAAATTATACGAGGAAGCAATATTTCACGGAGCGGAGGATACAAAAATGCCAGCACAGGAGGATTGTGCTAAAACACAGCTAGAACAATGTTATGCTGAAAAAACTGCTTACACTGTTATGTTCCATATTTGTTGTACATGTCTCGTAGCACGAAGCTTGGCATGTAACCCAACTTCACCCATATTATCCTCGTGGTTTATTATACTATATTTGCACTGTTGCTATGGCAACAAGCATGTAATGAAGATATAATGTATAGTTTAATGCTTGTGTAATTGAAAATAACTAACTCTTCTAAAGACTTATAGTGGGATGATGGAATGTAATTACCCTTGACTGCCAATGAAACAAGCGGACCATTCAGAAGTAGAATAGTAGAAGTTTTACTTAAGATATTTATTCACTGTTATATGAAGATAGACATTTGTTTCTAGTTCATGATGTTTTTAAACACATGTGTACAATTTCAAATTTTATTGTAGGAAAAATTGTCCATGAAATATATTTGATAAATTGCAAGCAAATGGTAAACAGCATTGAATGCTTGGAAATAAGGGTTTAATTTCCTCATTGAGAAGCTGCAGGGACTATATCATTGAAGTTATTTAGACATGCTGCGTATTCATTAAGTTCTTTTCAATCACCCATCTGCTCATATGCTTCTAGTTTCCTTCTTTCATATGAATTAATCCGCTTGGGCTTCAGGTAATTTAATGGCTTATTCTGGTTACTAGGGGTTATAGATAACCAAACATTTATTCTTTTATATTCTCTCAGAATTTTACAATTTTTCATGACGGCAGCAGAACAGTTTTGAAAACAGTTTTGAAAACATCGTTTTATAAAAAAAAAAACCTACTTGCTTTAATTGTCCCTCAGATGTTTGTCATTCTGCTAGAGTTCTGACCTTTTGTCTGCTGGAACAGTTTTAGTGAAGACTGAGCCAGCAGCCATGCCATCTGACCTGGCTCTATACTGTTGTCTGCTGGAACAATTTTAGTGAAGACTGTGCCAGCAGCCATGCCATCTGACCTGGCTCTATACTGCCGTCTGCTCAACTCAGCATTTTTTATCCAGATTTTCCTAGATTTTGATCTTATTAATGGCCTCTTCCAAATGCACAGCTGGATGACTACATTTTGATAATTCAGAATTGAATGGGGGTATGTTACTTCAAATGATGGTTGATAGAACTGTGATAAGTTGTACAACTTTAACCCTTTCCCGCATACAACAAAATTAATCTGCAGCAGACGAGTTTTCAAACATCTTGTTGAAAATGAGTCAAACTCATTGTAGCTAAAGGAGAAATTGCTCATTTCTCCTTTTTGCCCAATGATTTTATCTGTCATCCACTTCATGACGGGCATCTTGTTGAAAATGAGTCAAACTCATTGTAGCTAAAGGAGAAATTGCTCATTTCTCCTTTTTGCCCAATGATTTTATCTGTCATCCGCTTCATGACGGGCGTTAGAATGGGTCTGTATGTGGGAAAGGGCTAATCTGTTCTATTTACATGTCATATCATTATTAACTGTTTGAATTAATTTAATCTTGCCTTCATTCAAAATTCAGATCAATATTGAAATGGTATATGAGCTGTACTTTGAGAAAAACCAACATTGTGGACTCTGCGTAAAGCATCGACCCGGATCAGCATAAACATGCCACACAGGCTAGCCCGGACAGACACTTTTCGCCTCCTGTGGATTTTCTGTTTCAGGAATCATTACTCTATACCTCTATCCCCCTGAGACGGAATGTGTCGGCCAGGATCAGTCTGCATGAACTGCGCAGGCTGATCTTGGTCGATACATTACGCAGATGCCATAATGTTGGTTTTCTTGCAGGACGGCTCATATTATGTTATTTGATAAAAACGTATTTTTGATTCTTACATACAAGTCAATGTAGGAAATTTTTAGTTTGTACGGATTTTTAATTTTCTAAATACAATGTACTTGAGCAAATTCATTTCATGGGACAGAAAGATTCTATCATGCTGTTAAATGAAATATTATTACAATTATCTGGTAACGTAACGAAGAATCTAAACAAACTTTTCATTTTTTCATGTGCATGTATGTATTAACCCTTTCCCACATACAACAAATCTGCAGCAGACAACTTTGAACAAAGCTATGCAAAAACATGACAAATCTCAATATATAAAAGTATATATTTTTAATTAGGGTTGAAAACTGTTAGTGGCAATTGAATAATTTGCTCATTTTGAGCAATTTCTCTTTTTGCCACACCATTTTCAAAAGCCTACTGCTGACATCAGCGTTTGTATATGAGAAAGGAGTGACATACATTTTACTAAACACTTTAACCTAATGTAATTTCTCCCTCTCTTTGTTTTTCAAGCAGGACTGACGGCGGGTGCATAGAACAAAGGGATCCAGCCCTTTGATTATGAATATTTGTTCGACTAGCTACTGTTATCATCTTGTTTGGCGGCATTTATTATGTAAATGATTGAATACCAAATGAGCTGCGGCATGTAAAATGGTGTCAATTTAACCCTTTCCCGCCTGCAGACGCGTTTTGAAGCAATAGCAGCAGAAGACTTTTGAAAACATTCTGGCCAAAGGTGAAATTGCTCATGATTAGCAATTTCCCCTTCGGCCAGAAAGTTTTCAACTTTATTTAATAATTAAGCTATTTTTTTTGGAGAATTTTCTGGTTTTAGTTGCCATGTTTTCAAAGTCATTTGCTGCTCATTTGCTATATGTGATCCAATGAGTTCTTCAAATTCCAAAACCCTTATGTGACACTCAAATCCTATATTGTGGGTACTCAAAAGAATGGTCTGTGAGATGATTCTTTTTGTCAGTACCCAAAAAATAGGGGTTCGTTGGTTGAGTTATAAGAGAAATATAGATGGGCAAAGACCAGCTTACTGCCCTTTATCTAACGAAGTCCTCTGATTTCGACATGCAACAAATCCGCAGCTGATGAACTTTTGAAGATTTGGGCAAACTTATGGAAAATCTCTTTGAAAGTACGATTATTGAAAAGAATATAAAACATTGTGACAAACAGAGAACTTTCTCTATTCGTCACAATGTTGTCTCCTGCAGATGTGTCTGTGGAAAGAGATAGAGCTTTGTTCTAAGAAGTAATTACAACAATATTGCATGACTCTATCAATATATGCAAGCAGTTAAATGCTTTTGCACTAAGACATGCGGGAGTTTTCACTGTTTGATTCCATATACTTTCATCAAGTTCTGCTAATAGCTTGGACTTAAACAGCCGAGGCTAAATATGGCAGGGTGAAATTATCTGATACTGTTGAAGATGTTGGGACCTATTTTGCATGGTATGGCTCTAATGAATTAAGTTGTGTGGTGGCTAGATGGATGTAGAAATAAAACCCCGCCAAATGTCAAAGCAGACCTTGTCTGTCTTATCAGTATGTTTGATCGCTGTAACATTTTGGATGATATTTTTCTCCTCCATTCATGTAAAGACAAAGCTGGACCAGCAGAAACTAGGTTTTGATCATTTTTAGCTCAACTGACCACAATGTTTCTAAAAGTCTATCCAAGTGCTAATAGAAGAAGACTTCATAAGTATGTCTTCACTGGGCAGTCAAATGGGGTCTTCACTAGTTTCAAACCATGCACTAAATCTTTCTTATGGCTGATCCAACCATTGAAAGACTTAAAAATGGGCTTAAAAGCTTCCCTCCTTGGCGCTAACGTTGCTTGGATAGTGTTTTGTGCTTCAGATGCGTCCAATTTCGTCAGCGTGTGGGAAAGGGGGGGTTAAGAAAGGTAAATAATTGTTAAAGTTAGTGTTATGTAAGCTTTGTTGATATTATCATGTATAACTGTTTTGAAATAATTATATTGGCTTGTTTATTCAAATACTATGTAAATGGGTGAACAATGGTTAAACATGGTGCCCTTCAGGCCAGACCTTTTTTATTGACATCAATTATAATTCATCACACTTTGTGAGACAAGAGAGATTGTCTCTGTATTTTGAATACAAAATATTATTGTCAAGTCATGCATTTATTTTGTGTAGGTTACATTTTGTACATGTAACAACGGTTTTCTTTTCAAAATTTAATTTAACTCTCTGTGCCTGACTAAGTGCAGTACCGGTAGCTATGTTTGGCACTCATGAGCAACCAAATTGACTGCTGATTTTAACCCTTTCCAACATACAACAAATCGGTAGCAGATGACTTTGAAAACTTGTAGGCAAAATTGTGGAACATCTCCATTAATGACAGTTCGATTATTAAAAAGAGTTGAAAACATTGTGGCAAATGGTTGAAATTGCTCATCTTGAGTATTTTCACCTTTGCCACAATGTTTTTAAAAGTTATCTGCTGCAGAGGCATCTGAATGCGTGCATCTATATGTGGGAAAGGGTTATTGCTCCAACAATGGAGGCTGTATCAGGGAATATAGTAATTGTCATGTTTGTTTGTCTGTCTGCCAGTCTGTGGCGAAAACCTAAACATTGGCCATATTTTCTGCCTTGTTGGAGATACGGATTTTTGTATTAAGATTGTTTAGTCTTTGTGGCATCCAGGAGATACGGATTTTTGTATTAAGATTGTTTAGTCTTTGTGGCATCCATCATCAGGTGGTGGAGGGAACAGGTTTGACTGTATTTATACAAAAAACAATTGTTGACTATTGACCATTGATGTTCACACAAACACATCATGTAAACTTTCATATTTTCAATATCCCGTGGTCATCATCCGAGACTTCCATGGCATAATGTTGAAGAATTTGAAAAGTTTTTAACTGTTATACAGGTATGTCTAACTTGATTTGTTGTTGTTTAGCTCTAGCTACATCAATGTCAATGATAATCAATATGGCTCAAGCATTAATTGAAGCTTTGTTTATTCTTCCAAACAATGGTGATTAATTTATAACAAATACAAATTGTAGGACAGTTTGATTAATGTGATTGTTTTGGGGATAATTTAATTGTCAAGATTCCATTACAGATAGGAAAGTAAAACTGATGGTGTGCCATACTTTGATCTATTGGTGACATTTTTCTACTTTCATAATTAATTTCCAGATTCAACGAAAGCGCATGTTTGAAACTGAATCCATTGGCGGGTGTGTAAAAGTTACGAGCCAGTTGCTTGGAAAGACTGTGGTGTGGAGTACTAGTGTGAGAAAGCCAGGAAACACCTGGGTATGTAAAATAGGCCACAGTGAAAGTTGCTGAAAACGGCGTTACCCCAATGAATAAGAAAGCATCTGCATATGGGAAAAGAGTCTTATATAGCCATGGCATATTGAGTAAGAGAATGGTAAAGTGGAAGATTCAAAGAGCCGCACAAGCGTCTACAGAACTTTCTGTTGGCACAAATACTCGGATCGGCATACCAAAGATCGTTAGGTAATTAATATCTAATAAACAAATTCATTCTTCTAAAGCGAGGCAGTTAACCCTTTCCCTCATACGGCAATTCTGCAGCAGACGACTTTGAATGTATTTTGTCAAAAAATAGAAAATCTCCATAATTGAATGGATAACCTATGACAATTAAAAAGTGGAAAACATTGTGGCAAAAAGGAGAAATTGCTCGTTGAGCAATTTCTTCTTTTGTCACTATGTTTTGCAAAAAGCTGTCTGCTGCAGAGGCGTCAGAAAGCGTCTATATGAGGGAAAGGGTTAATATCTAATAAACAAATTCATTCTTCTAATGCGAGGAAGTTAAAGGCATACTTTTTTTTCCGTTTTAACGATCAAAGTTACGTTGGAACTATGAATTTTGGCACGAAGAGAAATAACTCGTCACAAGCTATTTCTCCTTTTGGGACAATGTTTTCCAAGTTTCGTTGACTGCATATTGGAAAATGTTGAATACTTTTACCCTGTAAAGAACTGCTGGATTCTGAATCTTTGATAAAACCTCATTTCATGTTTTTTCATTCCTTAAACTCTTCCAACATACAATATTTCAGCAGCAGACGACTTTGAAAACATCTAGTGGAAAATTTCTTTTAGGGAATTATATTTAATTATTGAAAAGAGTTGAAAACATTGTGGCAGAAGGAGAAATTGATCAGATTTAGCAATTTCTCCTTTTGTTACAATGTTTTCAAAGTTGTCTGCTGCAGAGGCATCAGAAAGTGTCTGTATGTGGGAAAGGGTTCAAGTGTTATTTGTTTGCAATACAGCTAATCTTGGGCAGAAAAGGAGTTTATATAAGTTCTAGAGAAACAATTAACTGCCTTGTTTTCTAGCAAGTTTTTAAAAATTACACCCTTTCCCACTTGCAAATAGCAGAAAATTTGCTCATTGGAGACAACGCCATTTGCTTCAATGTTTAAAAAAGCCTTCTGCTGCAGACGCGCCAAAATGCCTCTGCGTTTTGGAAAGGATGTATATGGCATTTTGGGATGTGTAGATGAGGCTGTTTGGCATTCTGTCGGCGCTCACAGCTGCCTTTGAAACCTATAATGTTCTAATTACGAACAATGGAGTTGTTTTTGAAGTTGAGCTTTATGTGAGTACAGTTAAGTAGCTTGCAGGGAGTTGGAGAGAGAACCAACATGTCATTAACTGTATTCCATACAGATGTATTTACAGCTTGTTTCCATGTCTAGTTAAAGCCTTATGGAACAAAGCCAATGATGTAATTGAGTTTTATGAATATTGCGGAATTTGATTTGTTGCTTTCATGTGTTTTGGTAGCAATTGCCTATATGGGGTAGATCTTAGATTTCTGTGCAGATATCGCTTCCGGGAATCATTTGGAATTTTCACGTGTTGTAAGTGGCTTTCTTGTGGCTGTGTTAGGCTTATCTTCAGCTTGGTTTGTGGGTTTTATAAGCTTTTTTGGGGGCAGAAGATAAAAGAGAGATTTTAGATAAGTCTTTGAAAGCTGGATTCTTGAAGATTTTGAGAAGAGATTTTTGTTAATTTTTTTCAACTATTTCTGACTTAACAAGTGCAGTTTGTATAATGTATAAGAAACTTCTAAAATGATTGTATGTATAGATAATAGGCAACGTTTGAACTTTTGTAACCCGTAACCTGATAAAGATGACTTTTTGTGCCAATATTATATACACCTGGTGACCTTTGAAAACATTGTGGAAAATGGAGAAATTTCCCCTTTTCCTGTATTGTTTTTGATTCTGTCAACTTTAGATTGTTACTTTTTTTTTATCTCAGATTTTTTTCCAATGGAGACAACTTAAAAAATCAAAACGCTGATTGATGACATATTTGGTCTAAATTCAACGTCTGCAGCAGACAGCTTTTTGAAAACATAGTGACAAAAGAAGAAATTGCTCAAAATGAGCAATTTCTCCTTTTGCCACAATGTTTTCCACTTTTTAGTCATAGGTAATCCATTCAATTAGAGATTTTCTATTTTTTTTGACAAAATATGTTCAAAGTCGTCTGCTGCAGAATTGTCGTATGAGGGAAAGGGTTCATAAATAGTATGTTTTCTTTTGAGTTTTTGTAAAGGTAAGTAAAAATGGATAATTTGAATTGCTTAATTGTTTAAGGTAAGTTTAATTTGATTGCTATCAAATGGACATTTTACCCTTTCCCACATACAACAAATACGCAGCGGACTATTTTAAAGTTGACTAAGCAAAAATATATGAAAGCCTCCGTATGTTGGAAAGGGTTAAGATTTGTGTATTTTCATGCTATGTAATAGATATAGTGGACATAAGAAAATAAAAAGATACAAAAAATATGAGGGAAAAAAAAGGAGATAAATATATGAGAGAGAAAAAAAGATATTAAAAAAAAGAATGAAAAATATGTGTTGTTGCATGAAAAGAGAAAATAATTGTAAAAAATATATTTAAAAAAACCCAAACCTTATATGAAGGAACTTAAAGAAATCAATAAAGATAAAAAAAAAAATCTAATAATGCCTTGTTTGTTTGTTCAGCATGTTTGTTATGCTATTTCCATGTTTTTCCTGAAAATCCTACCCAAGTGAGCAATTGAGACAAGTGCTCTTAGTAACGAAGACCAACCTTATATTTGACAAGTGTAAAAAATGACCAATTTGCGTAGAACGGTTAAATGTGTTATAAAGCTACACTGTATGTCAGAGGTTTCTTCAATACTTTGGCTTTAAGAAGCGAACAGTGCAGATCTGGATCATACTTTTCTAATGTGCAGAGTGATCTGTATCTACACTGGTCGCAAATGACTTCAATTGTATTTTTCTGTAGCACTGCTACTTATGGTATGCTTATTGTCATGCAATAATGCCTTGTAAGGGTGAAATATAGCCTTTAGTCCTCTACCCAATCCATAACATTATAGGGTCAGGCATATAAGTCACCAATAATGGTGGCGCCCTCTATAATAAACCAGTTGAACCTTTCCAACTTGAAAAGTAGTTTGGTTCATTATTTATATGATCCATCCCGCGAGGAAACCATCATTATGGCCTCGGCGTAAAGAATCGACCCGACCCATTCCGTCTCAGGGGGATAGAGGTATAGAGTAATGATTCCTGAAACAGAAAATCCACAGGAGGCGAAAAGTGTCTATCCTGGTAAACCTGCACGGCTTGCTTAAGCTGATCCGGGAAGATACTTAACGCGGAGTCCACAATGTTGGTTTTCTCGTGGGACGGCTCATATATGTATTGATTTCAAACATCAAGTTGTACGAGTCCCCTATGAAGGTTACGAAATAAATGTTATATATATACTTATATGCAGGGGCGTAGCTTTGCAATAATCAATGTGTAGGCCGTCCCATGAGAAAATCAACATTGTGGACTCTGCGTAAAGGATCGACCCGGATCAGCCTAAGCATGCCACACAGGCCTACCCGGATAGACACTTTTCGCCTCCTGTGGATTTTCTGTTTCAGGAATAACTACTCTATACACCTATCCCCCTAAGACAGAATGTGTCGGCCGGATCAGTCTGCGCAGACAGCGCAGGCTGATCTGGTCGATACATTACGCAAATGTCTATTGCCGCAGCTGCATTTTGGGGCATTTTGAGAACAAATGTGTAGGCACCTGCCTACAGTTCCTAAAGGGAGCTACGCCCCTAATATGCGATAGTCATGCATATCTAACCAGCTGACCAATCAAGATGCTTATTCATGACAGATTATACTTTGTTAAACCGAGTACCAGAACAGGCAAAATATACCCTGTCATCAGAATATGACCAATTACCCAAGACCCATAACTCCTTCATCAATCATTCTCTGTCGCCTGACAGTAAATTGTTTGGAGAATGTACCTGGTGAGATCTGGAGACAAAAACAGAAAATGTCCATGTGAAGTAGAAATTTGAATATTGATGAAATCAATTTAATCCCATTGGATGAGAAAGTAGAACAACATCACCCAAAAAGTGTGGTCTCCTTTTGCCAAAATGTTTTAAACTCTATTAAATAATTAAACTATGTTTTATAGACGTATTCCATGTTCTTGCCTAGATGTTTTCAAAAGTTGTATGCTGCAGATTTGTTGTTTATTTGGGAAAGGGTAAATGAATCGATGCCTACAGTTACTGTGAAGACTCGGGGGTGGGGAAACCTGTGCATCCACACAGTCTCACCAGAATCCCCACTGTTCTCATAAATGTTATAGAGACTTAAAAGGAACTGCCGGCAAAGAAAACGTAACCCTTTCCCACATATAGATGCTTCCTGAAGTCTCTTAAGCAGACACGACTTTTGAAAACATTGTGGCATAGGGAGAAATTGCTCAATATGAGCAATTTCTCCTTTTTCTGCAAAGTTTTCAACTTTTTGTGTCACCCTGCGTAGCATGGTTAGGCACTTAGGGATTACCTTATTTTTGTCCGTCATCTGTCTGTCTGTCTGTCCGTCACACTTTTTATTCCCACTTTCAATGAGCAGGTGCAGGTGACACACGTGCTCCGCGGAGCACTCCATTCTAGTTTTAATAATCATACTTTCATGTATAGAGATTTTTCATGTTTTGCCTTGATGATTTTAAAGTCATCTGCTGCCGTTTGTTGTTTGTGGGTACTGAGGGTTAATACATCTAGGAACATCTGAATGATACTCATGTCATAATTTATCTGAAGATATGATTAATGTTGTAACCTGACGTAAGCATGTCAAAAGACATGTGGATCTAGATGCATGCTGGGAAAATAGTTACGGTATTGATTCTGCGTAAAATTGTATGATGCCACAGAATATATTGCTATATATACCATCACACTAATTGAAAGAGATATGTTCGGTTGTCAGGCAAAATATGTGGAAATTGGCCGCATTAACCCTTTCCCTCATGAAGATGCTTTCTGACTCCTCTGCAGGATACAGCTTTTTGAAAACATTGGTAAAAGAAGAAATTGCTAAAGTTAAAACGAGCAAATCTACTTTTTTCATTATGTTTTCAACTCTATTCAATTATTGTACTTTCATTTAAAGGTAGTTTCCAAAAACATTTCGGGTATGTTTTCAAAGTCGTCCACTGCAGAGTTGCTGTATGTGGGAAAGGGTTAACAGAGATCTGCATCAAAAACCATCCTGGGGTTTGGATTGATGAGGAGAAACATCATGCCTAAACCTATCCCATATACAGATGCCAATTCCGACTTTTGAAAACATTGAGGCAAAAAGGAAATTTGCTCTTGGTGGGTAAATTTTTTCTATTGCCACAATGTATTTTATGCCTCAGTCACATTTGCCGCGGCGAATGTGGAGTCTTAAATATCTACGGGCAATAGCTAATATAGGGACACCCCGGCATTTTCACGATCACATACTGTAGCAATCACTTATGTTAGGGTAGCCACATGGCGAATTTTGAATTTGCGGAGACAGAAAAACCTGCTGCTGCCATACAGCCTTTGAAGTGATGACGCAGGGTTGCCAGGGCATCTCTGCGGCAGCCCTAGATTTTTGACAAATACCAAGGCAGACGCAAGGCACAACCAGCGCCATCTGAATATAACTTTGTCTACAATCTATATGACAAATATGAATGATAATATACATATGAAAAAAAAACTGGTATGTATATATATACTTGTTACATGTATAGCGCAGACTGCTAAGGGCGTTCGGCCAGTGTAGGGTAGTCATGTGTGGGCCATGCGTTGCCAGCAGGATGTGCCACATACCGAAAGGCTACTATATGGGTACTGTAGGGCGTCTGGAATTCCTGCGGCCGCCTCAATTGTTTGGGGGTCCGCAAAAGTCAATTGTAATTCATAAGACCCTAGGCAAACGCAAGGCCACCGTACGCACGACCGCTTTGCGGCATAGCTAAGGCATGTCTAATTGCTACGGCGAACCTTGAAATAAAAAAAAGTTATAACTCGCGTTATAATCCCACGACGACCACAACAGCCTGTAAAAGATAGGGATACGCACTAAGGTGACCCTGAGACCACCACAGATCCTCAGCGGCCGCCGCGAGTATCCCTCGATTTCAGGGGCCTACAGCCGTAGAGCAAATGTGACTTAAACTTTCATTTATAGAGGTTAACTATATTTTTAATCAAATGTTTTCAAATCGCTGCTGATGTGTTGTATCAGGAGCGGGTCCGGTCTAAGGTTTGAATCCCTGGAGTGTTGACAGTGGGGTTTACATACTGACTGATATGGCCGCCAGCTAGTTAAATAATGGTACCGACAGCCTGTCTGCCCGGTGCCTGGCATAAAGATAGGACCAGCCAGTGAGTTGGAAGTAAAATATGTTAAGGACAAAGGTGTCTCATAAGTCAGAATCCGCTGTGGTCGAGTGGTTAGTGTTTGGGGTTTTCGATCCCCAGTCACGGCACTACGGTTATGGTGGAGTGCCCTTGGACAAGGCACATTTTCTGGCCTAGTACCGGTTTGTTTACCCAGAGATCATGAATAAAACCCCAATAAAAATAAAAAGTAAAGTCTCATAAGTCAGAAATGGCTGGCTCTTTCAATAGGGGTGACACTATGATAAACAAACACTTTGCTTTTTACTTTTACTTTTGGAAAGTGTTCAATCTCATTAACCCTTTCCCACCTACAACAAATCTACAGCAGACGACTTTGAAAGTATTTAGGCAAACACATATAAAAGCTCTTTAAATGTAGGTTTAATTATTGAAACGAGTTGAAATCATCGTGACAAAAGGAGAAATTGCTCGCTTTTTGAGCAATTTCACCTTTTTGTCATGATGTTTTCAAAAGTCATCTGCTGCAGAGGCGTCAAAAAGGGTCTATATGTGTGAAAGGGTTAACTACACTCGCTCTTATATATATAGATTTGTTGACCGACCTATACAGGTCATCTCATTTTGACCTTTTATGCGGTGTCGACCTTTTATGCGTTGTTGTCAGATCTACAGCGAAGTATTTAGGTCTGGTTTTAATGAGATTAAAAACATACATAGACTGTTTTAGGTAGTTTTGTGTCCTTAAGGGCATTAATCGATCAATTAAGTTTATACACCTGACCCCTTTCCTCATACAGATGCTTTTATAGGCCTCTACAGCAGACGACTTAAGAAAACATGATGAGCAATTTCTACTTTTGCTAGAATGTTTTTAACTCTTTCAATTATCAAACTTTCCCCCTAAAGAGATATTCCATATTTTTGTCTTGATGATTTCAAAGTTGTCTGCTGCAGATTTGTTGTATATGGGAAAGGGTTAAATTACTTCATGTGTTATTTAAATGTTTAATTAAATTGATTTATTGGAGCTTAACGCCGTTTTCAAAAATGTTTAGTCATATTACGGTGGCCAGTTTACTTACTCATGTTTTCCTGGCTTTCTTGCACAATTAAGTACCTCACACAACATACTTTCCAAGCAACTGGCTGCTTTTCCACATAGACTGTTAGCCCATTGGTGAATGCGGAATGACGCTTGTCACAGTGTCAAAAGTCGGAAAGAATGTTAGCCGAGCTGGGATTCAAACTCGCAACCCCTGGATTGACAGCCTGTGTCGCTACCGACTCAGCTACAGGGGCTCGACGCAGTCTTGTTTAAAGATGTAATTATATCTATTTTGCATCCCTCAATATAATACATCCTACATATTCATATCCTGTACATATATGATGAATTAGCAGCACCAGATGAAAAGCTCTTTATCAAGGTCGAAGAAGCAAAAGCATTGTAAATGAAAGTTAAACAAATTACTGTTAATTTATTACTGCATTGAGTGGGTCATTAACATGATGAATTACATAAAAAAAAAATACACATCTGACTGAAGTCTGTATTTGATAGAACAGTTAACCCTTTCCCACATACAGACGCTTTCTGACGCCTCTGCTGCAGACAACTATTGAAAAGATTGTGACAAAAGGAGAAATTACTCAAAACAAGCTATTTCTCCTTTAGTCACAATGTTTTCAACCCTATATTCAATAATTTAACTATAATATAATGAAAATGTGTTCATACATTTTACTAGATTTGTTCAAAGTTGTCTGCCTCCAATTTATTGTATGTGGGAAAGGGTTAATTAAGGTTATATGATCTACTTTACCAAAATGTGTCTTCTATTAGTTTAACCCTTTTCCTTATACAGACCCTTTCTCAAGTCTCTGCAGCAGACAACTTTTGAAATCATCATGGCAAACAGATAACTTGCTCATTATACGAGCTAGTTCTCCGTTTTCTTACAATGTTTTCGACTTCATTCAATAATAATACTATCATTAATTAATAGAGATTTTTCATTTTTTTTCCCTCTTGATGTTTTCAAAAGTCGTCTGCTAAAGATGTGTTCTATGAGGGAAAGGGTTTATTTCCTTCACAGAGAATAACTGGCTTTTGATGCCTTTACAGTAAATTGTACACTTGATTTTTGTGTTGCTTTCCTTGGCAGTACTTTGTCTTCTGTCGGCCAACTTTCTTTCTGACATTAATGCGACAAGTGTCATTCGTTTTTGGCGTACTCAATTGAGAAAGCCACTGAGACACCTGGGTAGTTGAACTCAGTGTGACTGCTAGCTGCGATTATGACTGAAAATTGTTGAAAACAGTGTTAATCCTTTCCCTCATATAGAAGCTTTCTGACGCCTCTGCAGCAGACAGCTTTTTGAAAACATAGTGACAAAAGAAGAAATTGCACAAAACATGCAATTTCTCCTTCTGTCACAATGTTTTCCACTTTTTGTCATAGGTTATCCATTCAATTATGGAGATTTTCTATGTTTTGACAAAATACTTTCAAAGTCGTCTGCTGCAGAATTGTTGTATGAGGGAAAAGATTAACCCCTTCCCACATACAACAAATCTGCTGCAGACAACATTAAAAATGACTACTCAAAAATGTGGAAAATCTCTATAATTGTAGGTATAATTCCTGAAAAAAAGTTGAAAATATTGTGGCAAAAGGAGAAATTGCTCATTTTGAGCAATTTCTTATTTTGTCACGATATTTTCAAAAGTTGTCTGCTGTAGATGAGTCAAAGTGCATCTATAGGTGGGAAAGGGTTAATTAACCCAATCAACAGACAGCAGCAGAGAGGTAGACACGAAAAAGGGAAGGGTTTAATTATTATATATATACATGTAGGATGTTTTTATTATGAATGATTGGTTTATAATTAACCCAGCTAACACACTTGAAGATGTATATAACATTAGAAAATTCTGAGGCTAAATTATAAATTTTTGATAATGAGCAATTTATCCCTTTCACACAATGTTTTCAAATCTAATTGATAATAATACATGTATGTATACTTTTATATAAAAAAAAATCCATATTCAGTTAGGTATTTTCAAAGTCATCTGATGCAGATGTTTAATTTATATGTGGAGACGGTTTAATTAAGCGTATACATATTTCAAATACCTTTTTATATTTAATAAAGAATATTACATTATAGGTCACACACTTTATATTTGCTTCCTTATCAATTAACTTTTTTCCCTTTTATCAAAACCGTTCAGAAGACCTTAAACCCTTTCGCTTTTTAACTCTTCTGCAGCAGACGGCTTTTTGAAAACATAGTGACAAAAGAAGAAATTGCTCATAACAAGCAATTTCTCCTTTTGACACAATGTTTTCCACTATTAGTCATAGGTTATCCATTCAACTATGGAGATTTTCTATGTTTGGACAAAATACGTTCAAAGTCGTCTGCTGGATTTGTCGTATGAGGAAAATTCAGCAGATTACTTTTGAAATTATTGTGGCAAAATCAAAAGTGTTCTTCCGTATCAGGGGGGAAAGGTGTGAAGAACACTAATTGTTATACATGTATGACTCACTGTGTGATATTTATATAATACAATTATTACTGTGATGATCATCAAACAGGTATTACAGATAGATATTTCTTTATTAACTCTTTCCCTCATACGACAATTCTGCAGCAGACGACTTTGAACATATTTTGTCAAACAAGAGGCCCATGAGGGCCTATGCACTACTGGTATGGTTCTTTGGTCATTTTCAATCCAGAGCATGTATGTATGGTGAAGATCGGATAGTAAATGGAGGCTCTTTTGTGTTCACAAGCTGTATCATAGCAATTTTTACAATTTCATGGGCTATAATCCAGTCTTGGCGGATCTGGCTGGTTTTCAAAAGGAACCAAGCTCTCATCAATATTTAACTACTATCTAAGTTTGGTGAAGATCAGATAGTAAATAGAGCCTCTATTGTGTTCACATGCTCAATTATAGCAATTTGAACAATTTCAAGGGCCATAATCCAGTCTTGCATGGGCGGATCTGGCTGGTTTACGAAAGGAACCGAGCTCTCATGGATATCTAACTACTGTATAAGTTTAGTTGAGATACAATCAAAAGTGAAGACTGTATCGTGTTAACACGCTCTTTTATAGCAATTTTGACCATTTCAAGGGCCATAATCCAGTCTTGCATGGGCGGATCTGGCTGGTTTACGAAAGGAACCGAGCTCTTATGGATATCTAACTACTGTATAAGTTTGGTTGAGATACAATCAAAAGTGAAGACGGACGCACGCACACACACACGCATGCACGCACACACGCACGCACGCACGACGGACAAATCGCCACGACATAAGGCCTTCTGGCCTTTGGCCAGTAGAGCTAAAAATAGAAAATCTCTATAATTGAATGGATGACCTATGACCAAAAGTGGAAAACATTGTGGTAAAGGAAGAAATTGCTTGTTTTGAGCAATTTCTTCTTTTGTTTCTATGTTTTCAAAATGCCGTCTGCTGTAGAATGGTGTTAGAAAGCGTCTATATGAGGGAAAGGGTTAATAATTTCAGAGGTTCATTTCATCATAAGGAGGGGTACAGTCACCACTTTTCCCCACAAATTGCACAATATCTCTCATATTTTCCAACTAATCTCTATGATATGGGTCGCTCAAAAGAATCGTCTCATAGAGTACCACAATATAGGGTTAAAGGGTCACAGAGGATACACAGCATTTTTCCTCACAATATCTCTCATATTTTCCTACCAAACTCTATGATATGGGTCGATCAAAAGAATCATCTCATTGAGACGATTCTTTTGAGTACCACAATATGCATGGGGTTTAAGAGGGTCAAATAAGAGTTTTAGATCGTGCAAAACGCCCCTTATCTAGAGCGGAGGTTTTTAATATCTTGGTTGATCATTGTGCATTAGACATGAATATTCCTAGGGACTTATGTCCAATCTGTTAACCCTTTCCCACATGTAGATGCTTGCTGACGCCTCTACAGCAGACGACTTTCGAAAACATTCTGGTTAAAGGAGAAATTGCTCAAAACAACTCCTTCTAGTAATTGAACTTTCCCCTATTAACCCTTTCCGTCCTATAGACGCTTTCTGACGCCTCTGCAGCAGATAGATTTTTTGAAAACATAGTGTCAAAAGAAGAAACTGCTCAAAACGAGCAATTTCTCCTTTTGCCACAATGTTTTCCACTTTTATTCATAGGTTATACATTCAATATAGAGATTTTCTATTTCTTGACAAAATATGTTCAAAGTCGTCTGCTGCAGAATTGTCGTATGAGGGAAAGGGTTGATTAAGTAAAAAAAGAGATTCTGAGGAAAAGAGGAGTTAACTCCCCCTTATCCAAGTCCTCTGAATGATGTGTAATATATTGGAAGAGTCCATGATGAATTGTATTATATTGAAGTCAGTCCATGATAAATTTCATTATATTGGAAGAGTCCATGATGAATTGTATTATATTGGAGGTGTCCATGATGAATTGCATTATATTTGAAGCGTCCATGATGAATTGTAATATATTGGAAGAGTCCATGATGAATTGCATTATATTGGAAGAGTCCATGACAAATTGTATTATATTGGAGGAGTCCATGATGAATTGTATTATTACAGAATGATGATACATGATGACACATAAAAACAAATCTGTCACATCAAACACATTGTTCAGTAACAATATCAGTCTTCATGAATCAAACAGGGCCTCTGGTCTCACATATATATCCCTTTCCTGTATACAAGCTTAACCCTTTCCCTCATATAGACACTTTCTGACGCCTTTGCAGCAGACGGCTTTTTGAAAACATACTGACAAAAGAAGAAATTGCTCAAAACGAGCAATTTCTCCTTTTGCCACAATGTTTTCCACTTTTAGTCACAGATTATCCATTCAATTATAGAGATTTTCTATTTATCGACAAAATATGTTCAGAGTCGTATGCTGCAGAATTGTCGTATGAGGGAAAGGGTTAACACTTTCTGTTTCATCCTCTTAGTATCTTGGCGTTGCTTGTTCATCTTTCTGTCCGTCTGTCCCTCCATCCGAAGCCATAATTTAGGCGTGATTGGATGGATTTGATTATCGGTAATATAATATATGGAAATGTTAACTACCATAGGGAAATGTCAGACTGCAAGTTTCACAAACACCACAGTTATTATGTCTAGTTGAACTTATATTGTATATCTATGATGAAGGAATCAACAAAACAGTGGCCAAGTGGTTAACTAGTATCGTGAATTTGGAACTTGACATCCCAGGTTTGATTGTATATGTATGATGAAGGAATCAACAAAACAGTGGCCGAGTGGTTAGTATCGGGAATTTGAACCCGCACGTCCCAGGTTTGATCTCCAGTCATGGCATAATGGTCATGGGCTTGGGCGAGGTACATTTACTACTTTAGTACTCAGGTTTGTTTACCCAGGGATTATGAATAAGTGAACTGTCGCCGTGATATAACTGAAATCATGTAGAAAAAAGGCGTAAAATTTTAACAAAAAAGTATATGTTATAATCCTATAATAAATGGATTATAATTACATAATGACCACTCTCTACAGGCCAGATTGAGCATCCAATCTTCACGAAAGATCATCAGAACGTTTATCTCCAATTTCTCCTTTAACATGAGTTTACTGAGAGAAAAGTGATAATTATCATAATAAGTTAAATTCAGAAGTAATGAAATAGGATGATTATTGTGTGTGACCCTTTATCAACTATTGTGCTGAAGGCCTCTTGAGATTACAAAGACATCAACGCTATTGCTCCCACTTAAAGTGAAGTAGGCAATGGGTTTCCGTACATTTTTCTTTCCGGCCTTAGTATGTTGTTGGCACGTGCCATCTGCCCATACTTGATGCTGCTTTCTTTGATAAAAAGGAAAAGATTTTGAACCTTAACCTTTTTCCACACGCAGATGCATAATTTGATGCATCATACATGTAGTGCAGCAGAATCTTTTCACTTTTAAAACAATGTTGAAAAAGTAGAACTTGCTTGTATGGAGAATCTCTATAAATGAAGCTATGATTATCGGATTGAGTTGAAAACATTTTTACAAAAGGAGAATATATTTTCATTAGTTTTCTACTGTAAACATGTTAAAT
The DNA here is from genome assembly GCA_031761405.1 of Serripes groenlandicus. Lineage (NCBI taxonomy): Eukaryota > Metazoa > Mollusca > Bivalvia > Cardiida > Cardiidae > Serripes > Serripes groenlandicus. The sequence goes on from JASEVX010000011.1 coordinate 64,802,433, forward strand.
GCATTTGGTTTGGTAGAGTCCATAACCAATTTCAGGAATATGAAGATAAAAAGGATGAGTTGAGCAGTGACAAGAGTATTTGGGCTTCACAAAATTGAATTCCAGCAGTAAAAAAGGTCAACAAGATATCAAGATAAGAGTGAGCCGATTCTTTTGAGTACCCACAACATAGGGTATTCAAGATCAAATAAAGATTTTAGAACATGAAATACGACACCCCAAAGAATGATTTAATTCTATTACATAATCACCGCCATGGTGGTGTAGTGGTAGAGCTTCCACGTTGGGTGCAGGAGGTCACTGGTCGGTTCATACCAAAGACTTTTAAAATGGTAGTAATGGCTGCCCTCCTTGGCGCTCAAGGTTGCGGGATTTGCATTATGACTGACTTGCTGGTGTCTGCATAAATGGACCAGTAGCTCTGGTAACTGACTGGCTGGCGTCAGGGTAAATGGACCAGTAGTTCTGGTAACTGACTGGCTGGTGTCAGGATAAATGGACCAGTAGCTCTGGTAACTGACTGGCTGGTGTCAGGGTAAATGGACCAGTAGTTCTGGTAACTGACTGGCTGGTGTCAGGATAAATGGACCAGTAGTCTGGTAACTGACTGGCTGGTGACAGGATAAATGAACCAGTAGTTCTAGTAACTGACTGGCTGGTGTCAGGATAAATGGACCAGTAGTTCTGGTAACTGACTGGCTGGTGTCAGGATAAATGGACCAGTAGTTCTGGTAACTGACTGGCTGGTGTCAGGGTAAATGGACCAGTAGTTCTGGTAACTGCCCAGGCAAAAAACCATGGTATTCTTCAATGAAAAACCATGGTATTCCATGATATACCATCACTGTACAACCATGGTCTACCATTGAAAACCATGCTTTGTTAAATGGCACCATAGTTTATAACCATGGTTGACCATGGTTTTCAATATCCATGGTTAACCATTGAATACCATGGTTGACAATGGTCATTGATACCCATGGTAACCCATGAAATACCATGGTATTCCATGATATACCATCATTGTAAAACCATGGTCTACCATTGAAAACCATGTTATGTTAAATGGCACCATAGTTTATAACCATGGTTGACCATGGTCATCAATATCTATGGTTAACCATTGAATACCATGGTTGACAATGGTCACTGATACCCATGGTAACCCATGAAATACCATAGTTGACCATGAGATACCATGTTGTCTCATTGCCTGTAATGACATGGCTGAATACAATGGTAGAACATGGTTTACCATGAAAGACAATGGTTTAACATGAATGACCAGTTAGACATACATTATAAATTGTTCACAATTACAAAATTAACTGAAAATGCCTTATAAGGCCTAAAAGTGCTCCAGAAAATGATCATGTTATAAGAGTTATCACCAAAGATGATGAATTTCACTTTAAATTACTGAATAAACATTCATTAACATAAGTTTTACCTGTCAAGTGTTTCCAAGCCAAGTTGAAAACATTGCCATTTCTGAATAAATTCTGTGTTTGTAAATCTTCATTTTATGTTTTTATGCCCCCACGGAATCTCCGATTCGGGGGGCATATAGTTTTTGGCCTGTCTGTCTGTCTGTCTGTTGGTCTGCACGTCTGTCTGCACAAAAAAACCTTTAACCTTGGCCATTACTTTTGAACCATAACAGGTATGGCTACCATATTTCACATGTGTATTCCTTGTGACATGACCTTTCTGTCAGTACCAACATTTTTGACCTTGCGACCTTGACCTTTGACCTAGATGTTGCCATTCTTGAAAAAAACTTTAACCTTGGCCATTACTTTTGAACCATAACAGATACGGCTACCATATTTCACATGTGTATTCCTTGTGACATGACCTTTCTGTCAGTACCAATATTTTTGACCTTGCGACCTTGACCTTTGACCTAGATGTTGCCATTCTCGAAAAAAACTTTAACCTTGGCCATTTCTTTTGAACCATAACAGGTACGGCTACCATATTTCACATGTGTATTCCTTGTGACATGACCTTTCTGTCAGTACCAACATTTTTGACCTTGCGACCTTGACCTTTGAACTAGATGTTGCCATTCTCGAAAAAAACTTTAACTTTGGCCATTACTTTTGAACCATAACAGATACGGCTACCATATTTCACATGTGTATTCCTTGTGACATGACCTTTCTGTCAGTACCAACATTTTTGACCTTGCGACCTTGACCTTTGACCTACATGTTGCCATTCTCATTTTTGTTTTAACCTTCCCCACTTCTTTTGAACCATAATAGGTAAGGCTACCATATTTCACATGTGTATACCTTGTGACATGACCTTTCTGTCAGTACCAACATTTTTCACCTTGCGACCTTGACCTTTGACCTAGATGTTGCCATTCTCGAAAAAAAAATTAACCTTGACCACTACTTTTGAACCATAACAGGTACGGCTACCATATTTCACATGTGTATTCCTTGTGACATGACCTTTCTGTCAGTACCAACATTTTTGACCTGGCGACCTTGACCTTTGACCTAGATGTTGCCATTGGGGGCATCAGTGTTTCACAAACACATCTTGTTTTTATCTGCTTTTATCATTAGAATGAGAAGAAAAGTTATTTACAAATCACTATGTACATAATATTTGATGACAATCCATTATAACTGAGTGTATTGTGAAAACATTGCCTGAATTTTAACATGTCACATTGTCATCCATTTTGAAAATTTAAAATCTAACTTCCTGTTGTTGTTGTTGCAATTATTAAATTGGTTCTAGAAGTGTTCTATAAGTGTCCTTAATAAATGTTGTAGTGATATATTTTTTAAACTTGGCTATTTATCAAACATTTATTTAAAGTCCAAATAAAACCATTAATATATTAATATTTAAAAAGAATTGTTACAAAGTTCTTGCAGTGTAACAGCAGAATAATTTCTACCATGGTAGACCATGGTTGACTATGGTCAAGCTCGAGGACATGGCTAGAATTTATTACCATGGTTGACCATGGTGAATATTTTATTACAATGGTTGACCATGGTTGACCATGGTTAAACTTGATCATGACCATGGCTGACCATGGTTAATATTTGTGTCAATGGTTGACCATGGTCAACCATGGTAATTGACTCCTAAAACCATGGAAAAACATGGCTGTTCATGGTAGTTCATGATCAACAGTAAAATACCATGGTATCCATGGTCAACCATGGTGTTCATTTCGCCTGGGTGACTGGCTGGTGTCAGGATAAATGGACCAGTACTGGTAACTGACTGGCTGGTGTCAGGATAAATGGACCAGTAGTTCTGGTAACTGACTGGCTGGTGTCAGGGTAAATGGACCAGTACTGGTAACTGACTGGCTGGTGTCAGGGTAAATGAACCAGTAGTTCTGGTAACTGACTGGCTGGTGTCAGGATAAATGGACCAGTAGTTCTGGTAACTGATTGGCTGGTGTCAGGATAAATGGACCAGTAGTTCTGGTAAATGACTGGCTGGTGTCAGGATAAATGTACCAGTACTGGTAACTGACTGGCTGGTGTCAGGATAAATGAACCAGTAGTTCTGGTAACTGACTGGCTGGTGTCAGGATAAATGGACCAGTATTTCTGGTAACTGACTGGCTGGTGTCAGGATAAATGGACCAGTAGTTCTGGTAACTGACTGGCTGTGTCAGGGTAAATGGACCAGTAGTTCTGGTAACTGACTGGTTGGTGTCAGGATAAATGGACCAGTAGTTCTGGTAACTGACTGGCTAGTGTCAGGATAAATGAACCAGTAGTTCTGGTAACTGACTAGCTGGTGTCAGGATAAATGGACCAGTAGTTCTGGTAACTGACTGGCTGTGTCAGGGTAAATGGACCAGTAGTTCTGGTAACTGACTGGTTGGTGTCAGGATAAATGGACCAGTAGTTCTGGTAACTGACTGGCTGGTGTCAGGATAAATGGACCAGTAGTTCTGGTAACTGACTGGCTGGTGTCAGGATAAATGGACCAGTAGTTCTAGTAACTGACTGGCTGGTGTCAGGATAAATGGACCAGTAGTTCTGGTAACTGACTGGCTGGTGTCAGGATAAATGGACCAGTAGTTCTGGTAACTGACTGGCTGGTGTCAGGATAAATGGACCAGTAGTTCTGGTAACTGACTGGCTGGTGTCAGGGTAAATGGACCAGTAGTTCTGGTAACTGACTGGCTGGTGTCTGGATAAATGGACAGGTAGTTCTGGTAACTGACTGGCTGGTGTCAGGATAAATGGACCAGTAGTTCTGGTAACTGACTGGCTGGTGTCAGGATAAATGGACAGCTAGTTCTGGTAACTGACTGGCTGGTGTCAGGATAAATGGACCAGTAGTTCTGGTAACTGACTGGCTGGTGTCAGGATAAATGAACCAGTAGTTCTGGTAACTGACTGGCTGGTGTCAGGATAAATGGACCAGTAGTTCTGGTAACTGACTGGCTGGTGTCAGGATAAATGGACCAGTAGTTCTGGTAACTGACTGGCTGGTGTCAGGGTAAATGGACCAGTAGTTCTGGTAACTGTCTGGCTGGTGTCAGGATAAATGGACCAGTAGTTCTGGTAACTGACTGGCTGGTGTCAGGGTAAATGGACCAGTAGTTCTGGTAACTGACTGGCTGGTGTCAGGGTAAATGGACCAGTAGTTTTGGTAACTGTCTGGCTGGTGTCAGGATACATGGACCAGTAGTACATGTAATTTACCAAGGAACCGCTGTGATATAACTAAACAATTGTTGAAAGTGGTGTTAAACACCAAACAATCATTCAATCAATTATTATAGCATGATGAGCAATTTCTTCGTTTGCCACAATGTTTTCAACTCTATTCAACAATAATACTTTCATTTATCCCTTTCCCTCATATAGACGCTTTCTGATGCCTCTGCAGCAGACAGCTTTTTGAAAACATAGTGACAAAAGAAGAAATTGCACAAAACGTGCAATTTCTCCTTTAGCCACAATGTTTTCCACTTTTTGTCATACGTTATCCATTCAATTATGGAGATTTTCTATGTTTTGACAAAATACGTTCAAATTTGTCTGCTGCAGAATTGTCGTAGGTGGGAAAGGGTTAAAGAGATTTTTCATATTTGTATCTACATGATTGTATTCAAAGTTGTCTGCTGCAGATTTGTTGTTTGTCACAGGAAAGGGTTAATATCAAATATAAAAAAATGGTCTAGTTAATAAGCATTTACTGTTATTCCATATTATTGGTGAAAACTGTCTACCTGAGTCGGAATTATTTCCTGAGAAGTTTTTTTTTACACCAGGTATTGATCTCGCTGCGGCCACGTTCATTACCGGTTTGCATGACTAGATCAGATCGGCACGAAATCTGTCATCTTTCCATCCAATCAATACAGCCACTGGCTATACTTGAAATTAAACAGATTTTACCATTTTCATTATGGAGTGCGCAATTATTGGGGATAAAATATGACGTGAAATTTTAGAGAAAAAAAAAGTTAACCACTACCTAGCGATTAGTTCTCAAGAAGTTTAGTTCATTCTGTTGTTGGGGAACAAAAAAAAATTACTTATTTTGAGTAATTTCTCATTTTCCTTCGATGTTTTAAAAAGTTGTTTCCTGCAGAGGCACCAAAAGCCATCTGTGTTAGAGAAAAGGGTTAATTAAATGTAATGGTAACCTTCTACAGATTAGTAAGTCATTTGTAGTAAGTGAACGTATCAATCGATTAGCCAGCTAGGTGACAAGTTCTAAGAAAATTAGTCCTCGTAATTGTAATCTCTCATCACTTTGATCCCTAGAATAGACATATATATATAAATAAGTCTAATATAACTCTCTCCCACCTGCAGAGGAATTTTGGTGCATCTGGAGCAGACGACTTTTGAAAAAGTTGTGGCAAAAAGGAGAAATTTCTCTTGATGACAATGTTTTAAACTACTTAATTGATAAAGATGTTTCATATTTTTGCCTGGATGTTTTCAATGTCGTCTGCTGCATGTACGTTTGAATGGGAGTAAATCTTTTGCATAGGAAAAATTGTGTTATCTCTTATCACATCATATAAAACTGATATATTTAGCTTTTAACCCTTTCCCTCATATAGACGCTTTCTGATGCCTCTGCAGCAGACAGCTTTTTGAAAACATAGTGACAAAAGAAGAAATTGCACAAAACGCGCACTTTCTCCTTTTGCCACAATGTTTTCCACTTTTTGTCATAGGTTATCCATTCAATTATGAAGATTTTCTATGTTTTGACAAAATACGTTCAAAGTTGTCTGCTGCAGAATTGTCGTATGAGGGAAAGTGTTAAGAGGGGCTACACTAGTAGCATATTTTTAAAGGATGTTTTGTCATCTGAGTGTACTCAAACCAAAATACTAGCTTGCAACAAGCTTGAAACAAGTGCTCCATAAGCTTGCGCAAGCTCACTGCAATCTTACTAAGCTTGCAGACAGACCTAGGAAGGTAAGAATGTGAATATTCCAATTTCAATCTAACTGCATGCTTAAATAAGTTAGTTGCAAGCTTATTATGTTTGCGACGGTAATCTTGCTGAGACCTTGCCGCAATCTTTATTAAGCTTGCAGTTTTGGTTTGGGTAGGCAGTTGGTTGAGTTGTAACAACCAAGGCTATCAACCCATAGGTTGTGAGCTTGAACCTGACTCAGCCATTTATCCTTTCCAATGAACGACAAGTCATTGTGACTTGGTGTCAGATGGTTTTCCATAGTCTATGTTGGAGGTAGCCATTTACCTGGAAGAATTTATAAATGGTAGTAATGGCTGCCCTCCTTGAGGCTCAGGGTTTGCTGTGAGCATTACAACTGACTGGCTGTTGTCAGGATGAATGGACCAGTAACTTACCCCAGAAACGCCAGGATATAATTAAAGTATTGTTGAAAGTTGCCTAAAACACCAAAACAATAAACTGTTTACCTGGGAAGACTTTGTCTTTGACTTTGTTTTTTGGAGTACAGGCGTGAGAAAGCCAAACATCACATTTTGGATGAATTGGTCACAGTGATATTACTGAAATATAGTTGAAAAGGTTGTTAAACCCCAATCAATTAATGTAGATATTAGTGGTGTAAAAAGATAGAGAATTATTAAGGTCTGGATAAATTTCCAATGATGGAGCAATAACGGGGGTATTTTCACAAGCCATGAGTGAATTCAAAAGTAGATCTTTTGGTATTCACAAATTATAAATAGTTTCTACATCTAAACAAACATTTGGTTCTTTTAATTTCATGCTTTGGATGTAACCTTTTCCTCAAACAGACGCATTTTGACACCTCTGCAGTAGACCAATTTTGAAAACTTGGTGACAAAAGGAAAAATAACTCCTAATGAGCAATAGAGCAATATCTCTTTTTGTCATAATATTTTCAACTATTTCATGCAAGTATTATACTTTCACTTGTAACAGACATTATTGTTCATATTTTTGCCAAGAAATGTTTAAAGTTATCTGCTGCAGATATGTGTTTATGTGGAAATTGTTAGTGTTATTATAACCCATTTTCCCCGCCCTATGGACTCTTTTTGACGCATCTGTAGCAAACGACTTTTGAAAACATTGTGACAAAAGTAGAAATTGCTCAAAACGAGCAATTTCTCCTTTTGCCACAATGTTTTCAACTTTTTTCAGTAACAATTGTAACCTTCATATAAAGAGATTAAACCTTTTATCAGTAAATAGCTCTTTTGCAGATAGATACAGGATTTTGAAAACATTGTGGAAAACAGATAAATTGGTTCAAAACATGCAATTCTTTGCTCCACTGGGCTGAAAGCTTAGGTCATGGCGATCTATCTGGCTGTCCGTCTGTCGTGCGTGCAATTGCGATAACATTTTTATTCAAACTTCTTCTCCTCTGTAACACCACTGGGCAATTGGGATGAAACTTCACAGGTAGCAGCCTCTAAATGTCCTCTTCTAAACAATTCCTTCAAATAATTTTGATCCATGCAACATTCTGATTAACATGACTTTGTCAGCTAAAAGAAAAAACTAGAATTCTTCTCCTCCAAAACTGGTTGGCTGATTTTCAAATTACATATTCAAACTATGTTGATTGGTAAAAAAATCTGTCTGGCTGTCCGTCTGTCGTGTGTGCAATTGCGATAACATTTTTATTCAAACTTCTTCTCCTCTGTTACCACTGGGCCAATTGAGATGAACCTTCACAGGTATCAGGCTCTTAATGTCCTCTCCTAAAAAAAATCTTTCAAATAATTTTGATCAATGCAAAATTCTGATTAACATGTCAACCAAAAGAAAAAACTAAAATTCTTTTCCTCCAAAACTGGTTTGCTGATTTTCAAATTATTCAAACTATGTTGATTGGTCAAAAAACATGGCTTCCAATAGGCGGCACTGTTTTGCATTATACGGCTATAGAGAAACTTTAAAGATCTTATCTCGTCCAAGTAACTGTGGCCGATTTCCAAATAAGTTTGTTACAAGTAGTGTTCCTTGGATGACACTCTCTCAGATTCCTTCAAGCCATGTTGATTGGTCTTAAAACATGGCTGCTAGGGGCTGGGTTTGTTAGCCTTATATAGGCATTTGTGAATTTGAACTTCTCCTCCCAAACCATATGATGAGATTTGGTGACCCTTTACAAAATTCCTTTCAAGCCAATTTGATGATTGGTCAAAAAATATGGCCGCCAGGGAGCTGGGCTGTTTTGCCTTATAAATGAGGTTAAAGTGATTTTATGTTTTTGCTTTAAGTGGCAAACTGCAGCGATATTATACCAATTTTCCAGATAGTATGATCGACATTTTACTTGGACAATTCCAAAGTAACCAACTTTATAATCCCCTCCAATTTTGAAGCAGGACACTCATTATGAACAATTTCTTCTTTTGCCACAATGTTTTCAAAAGTAGTCAGGAAGCATTAATTGTGTATGTGGGAAAGGGTAAACAGTGAGTTTGCAATCTGTTCCATCTGACCAATGCAATAAAATCAGTCTGCAAGTCTGCCAGCTATATGGGTAAACCCTTCACATAGTTTCAGAGGACTAGATAAGGACGAGTAAACTGGTCTTTTCCCACCAATATCTGTTATTATTCAATGACGATTCTTTTGAGTACCTACAACATATGGTTTGAGTGTCAAATAAGGATCTATTTTGGAATGTGTAATATGAACCTTATCTAAATCTCTGTGTATGCATGTATAGTTATATAATATCAATTTCATTTTTGTGTTCTTGTTCTTTAAGGGTTGGTGATAACACAAGTCTGCTTAATTAACTAAAGTGTTTGTTTATGATAGTTTCTACTATTTTGCAGGACCATTTCTGACTTGTCAAAAAATATGGAAAATCTCCATAAATTATAGCAGAATATTGAATCAAGTTGAAATATAACATTGTGGCAGAAAGGGAAATAGCTCATTATGCATTTCTGTTTGTGGAAAAGGCAAATAAGACACTTTTGCCCTGAACATGTTCACCCCATGCAAAATGAGCTCCGGCCATAATAATGGCCATCAATTGTTGACCAAAAGATTTAACCATTGTTCCAGAACCAATGGTTGACCACAAGTAACAACAGTTGACCATGGATTAATGTTTGGATAAATTGGCACCAGGAGTCAATTATGGTTGACTGGTTCATAAGAGTCATGTAGGACAATGGTTGCCTTAAACAATGGTTGACAGTGTTCTTAACAGTTAATGGCCAACCGTTGTTAAACAGGCCGGCCTGTACGAAAAAAGGTCTGGGCAGACTGGAACCAGATTCTGACCAGACTAAAACACAGAGTCTGTGCTTGTTTGCTTGTTATATGATGACAATGGTAAACCATGGCCATATTTCACAGGGTGTCGTCCAAATCCTATCCTTTTTGCCAACCTTCAAACAGGCAGGCATTCAGTTATACTTTAATAACTTTCTGGTGGCTCACAGAAAGGATCCCAATGTCACCATTAAGATTCAAACCTTCGACCTCCAGTTTCCAAAATGCATGCTTGTTTTGATTCTTTGACCTCCAGCTATTTAAGCATATGCCTTCACCACAAGGCTACTGGGACAGAATGTATGATGACAAAAATAACAAGGAATCCACTGTGAAGGAGTGAGAAAGGGGGATTGGAATCGGGCATTCTGCGATTAAATCTGTCTTGCTGCTGTCATGCTTGAGTGCCCTTGGGCAGGGTATCTTTCCTAGCATAAGACTGATTTGTTTACCCAGTGATCATGAATAATTAAGTGCTCTGTTGCCAAGATATAACTGAAACATAATTCAAACTCAGATACATGAAGAATTTAAGTCCTGTATATGGTTGGTTATGAAATGTATCTGAATATATTGATTGATTTAAATTGTAAATTCAAACGTTTTCCAAGGCACACATATTCTAGACGGATAAGAAATGGTGTCAGACTCGCATGAGTCAAATGACAGATCTTAAATGTTATGCAAGGAATTTGTGTAGGTTGATTGGTATTTAGCAACTGGGATTTGGAACCGTGCTTCCTTTGCACTAATCATAGTGGAGTACCCTTGGGTAAGGCACATTTCCTATTCTGGTTTGCTTACCCAGATATCATGAATAAGTAAACTGATACCACAATTAAATTAACCCAGTTAACCCTTTACCTCATATAGACGCTATCTGACGCCTCTGCAGCAGACAGCTTTTTGAAAACATAGTGACAAAAGAAGAAATTGCACAAAACGTGCAATTTCTCCTTTTGCCAAAATGTTTTCCACTTTTTGTCATAGGTTACCCATTCAATTATAGAGATTTTCCATTATTTGACAAAATATGTTCAAAGTCTTCTGCTGCAGAATTGTCGTATGAGGGAAAGGGTTAAGGTTGTGAACGGCCCAAAAAGCAAATATATCAAACCAATGCCATGCAGTCAACAATTAAATAAATGTTCAAAGAAAGTGCCTTATTGGCCTCAGTAAAACTGTCTTCACTCAGGAAATCCCAGAAATAAATAATTAATTTTAATCATATATCTCGCTGCTTGTCATAGGGTTTTGACTTGAAAAAAAATCAAAAATCTAACTGCGACTTATAAGAGGGTCAATCATCAAACCCTAGACTTTAGGCCTCGAAGTAGGGGGTGCGACTTATAGACGAGGGCGACTTATAACTGAGTATATACGGTACAGATCAAACATCATATTATGTCTTGGAATCTTCTTGCAGCCATATTTTAATAATGCTACACCTTTTCTATGTCATGTGACATTTTATGCCCCACGTACAACCTAGAAAAAAAGTGTGGATTGTACTTAATATTTTGATCAGCTATTTATATCTGTCACCAGTCTGTATATGGATTACTTGTCTGTCTGTCCGTCCGTCTGACATGGTTTGATCTTGGGTATGGTTATTGGCATGCAAGAAATGATTTGTTCCTCAGATGAGAATATCATCATTCTGTTAACCCTTTTCACCATATGACAAACCTGCAGCAGACGACTTTGAAATTGTCTACTCAAAAATATGGAAAATCTCTATAATTGTAGGTACATGTATAATTACTGAAAACGTTGTGGCAAAATGAGAAATTGCTCGTTTTGAGAAATTTCTCCGCTTTTGTCACAACGTTTTTCAAAAGATGTCTGCTGCAGATGTGTCAAAATGCGTCTATAGGCGGGAAAGGGTAATATAATGAAAATTGCATGAATATGATGATTCCATAGATTTCAAATTGCTTACCACTTTTAAACATACAATGAAAACAGTCCTGCAGATTGATTGGGGTTTAACGCCGTTTTTAAAAATTTCTCAGTTATATTATGGCAGCCAGTTCACCTACTCATGCATTTCCTGGTTTTCTCACACGAGTACACCACACAACAATCTTCGCAAGCAACTGGCTGCTTTTCCACATAGACTTAGACCATTGGTGGAATATGAAAGACGCATGTCGCATTGACTTTTGTCAATCCTCGGAAAGAAAGTTGGGTCGAGCCGGGATTCGAACTCACATCCCTTTTGGATTTACAGCCGGCGACGCTGTGACCGACTGAGCTACCGGGGCTTGGCTCAGTCCAGCAGATGACTGTGAAAACGTCTCAGTAAAAATATAGAAAAATCCTCTTGATTTGAATGTAGCTTATACGTGGAAAGAGTTGAATGGATTGTGGCAAAAGAAGAAATTGCTCATGAGCATGAGTTTCTCCTTTCACCATAATGCTTGCAGCGGACGGTCAAAATGAGTCTGCAAGTGGGAAAGGATTAACCCTTTCTCTCATATAGACGCTTTCTGATGCCTCTGCAGCAGAAGACCTTTGAAAACATAGTGACAAAAGAAGAAATTGCACAAAACGTGCAATTTCTCCTTTTGCCACAATGTTTTCCACTTTTTGTCATAGGTTATATATCCATTCAGTTCTGATTTTCTATTTTTTGACAAAATATGTTCAAAGTCGTCTGCTGCAGAATTGTCGTATGAGGGAAAGGATTAAAGGACAATCATGCTGATTGCTATCCGGCACCCTCTGTCATCAGGATAGCATAATAGCGCTTTCCCGCCTACGACAATTCTGCAGCAGACGACTTTGAACATATTTTGTCAAAAAATAGAAATTCTCTATAATTGAATGGATAACCTATGACTTAAAGTGGAAAACATTGTGTCAAAAAGAGAAATTGCTTGTTTTGAGCAATTTTTTCTTGTCGCACTATGTTTTCAAAAACCCGTCTGCTAAGCAGATGCATCAGAATTTAGCGTGTATATGAGGTAAAAGGGTTCATTATGTGGAAGACATGGGATTTGTATACATCGGACCAGTGGTCCATATTGTCCACCATCATCTCACACTGGTTTATAAAGTATGCATCACTTAACTGTTTTGCTCCACCCTGATATGGGCTTTAATAAAACTCGATTAAGTCATACAAAAAAGGGTTCTTAGCCTTTAAATCTCTTTTAACCCTTTCCCTCATATAGACGCCTCTGCAGCAGACAGCTTTTTGAAAACATAGTGACAAAAGAAGAAATTGCACAAAACGTGCAATTTCTCCTTTTGCCACAATGTTTTTCAGTTTTTGTCATAGGTTATCCATTCAATTAGGGAGATTTTCTATTTTATGACAAAATACGTTCAAAGTCGTCTGCTGCAGAATTGTCGTATGAGGGAAAGGGTTAAGACTGATATGTATTGTATACCCTTCCCAACGCTCATTAAATACGCAGCAGACCCCTTTGAAAGTGTACAGGCAAAATCTTTACAAATGAAAGTATTATTATTGAATTAAGTTGAAACTATATAGTGGCAAAAAGAGAAATTGGTCTTTGCAATTTCTTCTTTTGACATGCTGTTTTTAACAAATCTGCGAAAGACAATTTTTGAAAGCATCTACAAAAAGAATTATAACTTGAATTAAATTCAGTTGAAAACATTTCAGCAAATGGAATAATTGCTGCAAATGCATCAGAAAGCGTCTGTTTTAGGAAAGGGTTATGTCTCTTGCTAAGAATTGGTTTCCTACCTGCAATTTAAGGTACTGTTAAAATATTTAGGGAACACCATGATATAACTGCAATACTGTTGTAAATGCAGTAAAACGCCATTAACCTTTTCCCACAATACAACTGTTACAATTCTTCAGCAGAGGACTTTGAAAAGTTCTCGGCAAAAATGTGATATCATAGCTTTATAAGAAATGTTGATTTGTGAAAAGAGTTGAAAACATTGTTGCAAAATGGGAAATTACTTTTTTAGCAATTTTACCTTTTGTCACTGTTTTCAAAAGTCGTCTGCTGCAGAGGCGTCAGAAAGCATCTATATGAGGGAAAGGGTTAATTATGTAGAAGACATGGGATTCTGGTCCATATTGTCCAAAATGACCTGATGCTGGTTTATAAAGTATATGAATCACTTAACTGTTTTGCTCCACCCTGATATGGACTTATAAAACTTAAGTCATACAAAAGAGGGTTTATAATTAGCCTTAAAATCCATTTTAAACACCATTAAAACAAAGGTTTCCTGTAAATGGTGTGTATATCTCTACAATTAACCCTCTCCCACCTCCAGCAGATGGCTTTTGAAACAATGTGAATTGCCACTTAGAATTAATTATTCGATAATTAGACTTTCATTTACAGAGATTTTCTCCAATTCATCTGGATGTTTTCAAATTCATCTGCTGCAGATTTGTTGCATGTGGGAATGAGTATAAGAGTGTGTTAACCCTTTCCCTCCTGCAGACGCATTTCGACGCCATAGCAGCAGACGACTTTTGAAAACATTGTGGCCAAAGGTGAAATTGCTCATGATGAGCAACTTCACCTTTGGCCACAGTATTTTCATCTTTATTTTACAGGTAAGTTTTTATGGAGATTTTTCAGGTTTTTGTCACAATGTTTTCAAAGTTGTCTGTTGCAGATATACTGTATGTGTGAAAGGGTTAAAGTATGACATTATGATGAGTGCCATGACAAACTTGAAGTATCATTTTTAATTGACTCTGTGGTTAAAATATAATTTCTAATTTACATTACATTACCAAACTTGTGTGTGGCAAAATAAGGCTTTTTCGCATCGGAAATGTTTCCCCCTTTTCATGTCACAAACATTTTCAACTAAATAACAGTTTGCAATAAAACAAAAATGTAAAACGTAGTTACTGACAAGTTGTTCTTCAATTCAGTCTTCATATTTTTCCCCCCAAGAATGGTACTTATTAGATTCAAATGTGTGCATGGCCAACTACTCTCTAAACGTGCATGGCTATTATAGAAGCCGGCTTTTATAGCGACGTTAGTAGAGTGGTTGGCTTGTTCATGAAGTTAAGCAAAGTACATCGTGATAAGTGCCTAGATGGGAGACCTGCAATGTCTTAATTCAGTGAAGGGACCCAGTACATGATACAAATGCTGGCAATGGTGGAATATTTGGGTGATGTCACCATCATCCTCGGACTCTGGTGGTTCCCTGTTATGTTACCAGGTATCTGGTGTACTGCTTGTGTGCAGTTGTGTGACTTTGGGTCCCAGTCCAGAGAAAGAGGGAGACATGTAACGGGAATGGGGTATAGGCAGAAATACAACAGGCCGTAGAAGCCGGCTTTTATAGCGACGTTGGTAGAGTGGTTGGCTTTTTCACAAAGTTAAGCAACGAACATTGCGGTAAGTGCCCGGATGGGTGACCCGCAGTGGCTTAACTCCATGAAGGACACAGTGCAACTAAATGCAACCAAATGACATACAAGAATCCAAACAAGTCTACCCATAATGCCAAAGGTCGAAATTTAATTTTCAAATGAATATTTCCCGTTTTTGATGTCTCTATAGCACATAACTTCCTGAAAATATTGTGGGAATAGGAGTTATTGCCCACATACAAATGTGTTTTGTCACATTTGAAGCAGACGACTTACTAAAACATAATTGTGGCAAAGGAGAAATTTCTGCTCGTTTTGTTTTCAACTCTTTACAATTTATACTTCCATTTACAGAGATTTTCGCCTTAATTGTTTTCAAAGTTGTCTGCTGCGGCTTTGTTTTATGTAGGAAAGGGTTAGATTGAAAGAATTATAACATTATCCTTTTCCACAATGTTACCAATTTATGTGATTTTTTTCTGCCAAATGTCTTCCATTTTCCTCATTTGTTGCTATAGCAGATGACTTGACGCTTAATTCCCACATAATATTATAGTGGTCATAATGATGAATTTCCAGTTTTGCCATAATGTTTTCATTTCTTTTGAAAAATATCCATTCATTTATAGATCATTTTCCTATTTTTGCCTAGATGATTATCAAAGTTGCCTGCTGAAGATTTGTTGTGATGAGGGAATTCTTCCTTTTGGATTTTTCCCTAAAAAACCCATTATTACTGATTTAAAGTCACCAGGAAGCAGACATCTAGCATTGTTAATGTAAGCTGAAAACTTGTTTAGTGACTGATGTAAAATAAATAAGTTTTACCCACATACATAAAAATCTGCGACATTCAACTTTGTGAAAATCGGCGCATAAATATGAAAAAATCTGTAAATCAAAGTGTAATAATTGAACAAATTGTGGCAAAAGCAGAAATTGTTCATCATGAAGAATTTCTCCTTATGCCAAAATTTGTTTTTGTAAATCATCTGCTGCAGCCAGGTCAGAAAGAGTCCATTTGTAGGTTTTTTTCCCTTTCCCTCATACAACAATTCTGCAGCAGACGACTTTGAACATATTTTGTCAAAAAATAGAAAATCTCTATAATAGGATGGATAACCTGTGACTAAAAGTGGAAAACATTGTGGCAAAAGTAGAAATTGCTCGTTTTGAGCAATTTCTTCTTTTGTCACTATGTTTTCAAAAAGCTGTCTGCTGCAGAGGTGTCAGAAAGCATCTATATGAGGGAAAGGATAAGGTGAGGACACCCGGTAGACTTCACTTAGCATTGGTCCGAATTTAGGATGTGAAGGTTGAAGGGTTAGATACTTGAAATATAGATGTGGTCTGCATTTATATTTATCTTATACACTTGATCAAAATGTAAAGAAGACATCAGTGGTAAATGTCATTCAGATCAACTAAGAAGGATCCCTTTAACCCTATCCCGAATATATTAAATCTACAGCAGACGCCTTCGAAAACGTCTAGGTAGAAACATGAACAATCTCCATATTTTAATTAGAGTTTAATTATTAAATAGAGTTGAAAACATTGTGACAAAAGGAGACATTGAAAAGAACATTGCCACAATGTTTTAAAAAAATTGTCTGTTGCAGTGGAAAACATTGTGGCAAAAGGAGAAATTGCTCGTTTTGAGCAATTTCTTCTTTTGTCACTATGTTTTCAAAAAGCTGTCTGCTGCACAGGCATCAGAAAGTGTTTGTATGTGGGTAACCTGGATTAACTAGCTTGGCGATTTATACACCGAATCACATTGAAAGTATTGAAATTTCCAAATCACATAGGTCACCGAAAACTAGATCATAACAGTCAAACCTGGGCCAAAAGATCACCTTTGTTAAGCAATTTCCTGTTTATATATAGCCTGCCAAACTTGTAATTCTCACAATAACTCATTTTCTGCATAAATGACCCTGTAATTAAAGACCACCTGTGAACAAAGACAAGATTGTTCTCTTCCCATAGATGGTCTTTAAACACAGGTTGGACTGTATTTCTGTAATGTAACTGACCTGAATGTATTCATCAAGCAACAGTTCAATTGACAATAGACTGTATTGAAAATCAAGTCAAATCAGAAGGTTCTGATTGAACTGTGAATATTGCACAGCCTTGTCTGAGTCTTCACTGTTTGCACTGGCAAAAAAGCCTCTAAATTTGCAGCCGTGTTGTAGATTGATGGCCTCCCTTTAAAGATTAATTGACAGCCCTATTTCAAATTGACTGGTCCCAAATCTCAGTAAATCTAAGTGGCCATAAATCTACTCAAGGCAGTCGGTGCCTGTAGATGTCAGCCATATTTACCCAAGCTTTTACTGATCAAGATTTATTAACCCAAGCCTCTTGATGATCTGATTTAACAACCAAAAGACAATTTTGTGAAAATGAAACCCATGTTCAAACATGTTTTTCTTTCCGCAGTAAAATAAATTACAATTTCATGTAATAAGTTGTCATAGTTGACCATCACCAGATAGCACATTACTTATTGCTTATCGATCATTCAGCTGATTTGTGATGTTGATAATAGCAGACCTCATTTTAAAAGCATAATTGAACCAGTCCACGAGAAAAGGTACAAGTTGGTATTTCTGAACATAGAAACATTCAGATCAGCCTGTTCATCTGCGCAGTCGACATATCAGAATTTACACAGGTTGACGAAAACTTTTTGTATTAATTTGAATTTTGATCAGACTGTACAGATGCACACAGGCTGATCTGGATCAACAGTGTTCTCTAAAGTCAACTAGTTTCTTTTCTCTGAGTGACACACTGGCTCAATTGGAAAGGGAGAATTTTACAAACTGTTCATGAGTAAGATATTTACAAAAAATCTCTTCAAAAAAGTTTATTTGTTAAATTGAGTTGAAAATTGAGTGTTGCAAAAGGAGATACTCTTAACCCTTTCCCTCATACGACAATTCTGCAGCAGACGACTTTGAACATATTTTGTCAAAAAATAGAAAATCTCTATAACTGAATGGATAACCTATGACTGAAAGTGGAAAACATTGTGTCAAAAGGAGAAATTGCACGTTTTGTGCAATTTCTTCTTTTGTCACTATGTTTTCAAATAGCAGTCTGCTGCAGAGGCGTCAGAAAGCGTCTATATGAGGGAAAGGGTTAATACCATATTCTGGTAAGCAGAAAATGCATTACTATGAAGATCAGATTGATTGATTGATTGGGTTTTACGCCGTTTTTAAAAATTTCTCAGTTATATCACGGCGGCCAGTTCACCTACTCATGCATTTCCTAGTTTTCTCACACCAGTACTCCACACAACAATCTTCCCAAGCAACTGGCTGCTTTTCCACATAGACTTAGTCCATTGGTGGAAGACGAATGATGCATGTGGCATTGACTTTTGTCAATCGTCGGAAAGAAAGTTGGCCGAGCCGGGATTCAAACTCACAGCCCCTGGATTGACAGCCCGCATCGCTACCGACTGAGCTACCGGCGCTCGGCATGAAGATCAGAACTAACAATGTTATCTACTCTGTCGATAATCCTTTCTTGGCCCTCAGGATTGTAGGTTTAGCATTACGACCGACTGGCTGGTGTCGGGATTTATTGGATCAGCTACGTACTGGTTATTAACCCGTGATTATAATCAGGAAACCCCGTTATATGACTGAAAAAATGTTGGAAGTGGGGTGAAAACACCAAACAATCAATCAATCAACCATTATATAGTCCCACTGTCAAGATGTAATATAAATTTCTAACAAATTATTTAACCCTTTCCCACATACATTAAATCTCTAGCAGATGACTTTGAAATCATCTTGGCAAAACTAGGGAAATTATCCATAAATATGGGTTTGATCATTGAATGTATATTGTTTTATGGCGCATCGACAGCTAAGGTCATTTAGCACCCAATTGAATTTAGTTATTCATGATCCCTGGGTAAACAAACCAGTACTAGGCTAGAAAATGTGCCTTGCCCAAGGGCACTCCACCATGACCGTAGTGCCGCGACTGGGGATCGAACCTGGGACACCCGGTTTCGAAATCCCCGACGCTAACCACTCGACCACAGCGGATTCCATGGTTTGATCATTGAATAGAATTGAAAACATTGTGACAAAAGAAGAATTTGCTCATTTTGATAAATTTCTCATTTTGTTACAATATTTTCCAAATTCATCTGCTGCAGAGGTGTCAGAATGTGTTAACATGTGGGAAAGGGTTAAACAGGAATGAATTTTCACTTGGAAGTTCTTCAGTGATGTTTTTCGAGTAGACTTCTCTAAGAATGATCGCCGAAAGGCTTTATGAATTGTGCAGTCATGAACTGAACCTAACCCTAACCCTAACCCTAACCCAATCATTCTCTGATACAAATGCTGTTTATGTACGTCAATGTCAACAATGGTAAGATGAATTATTTTTATATTTTTTTTCCAATTGCAGAAACAGCTGAAGCAAGCCAAACGTCTTCGGCGCAGAAATGAACTTAGAAAAGCGGATCCCAAGGTGATGTCTGCTCTGCGGCGCAAGTTCGTCCAGCAAGCGAAGAAGTATTTTGGGTATCCATACGCAAAGAAATATTGGCCCCCAGACTGTAAGTATTAGTCAGGCAAAGAGACATCTTGTTGTCCCTTCCAGATTGTGGCATGGCATTAACCCTTTCCCTCATACGACAATTCTGCAGCAGACGACTTTGAACATATTTTAACAAAAAGTAGAAAATCTCTATAATTGAATGGATAACCTATGACTAAAAGTGGAAAACATTGTGGCAAAAGGAGAAATTGCACGTTTTGTGCAATTTCTTCTTTTGTCACTATGTTTTCAAAAAGCCATCTGCTGCAGAGGCGTCAGAAAGCGTCTATATGAGGGAAAGGGTTAATAGGCAATAGAAGTGTAGCTGGTTTAACCTTTTCCCTCATACAGGCATAATTTGACGCCTCTGCAGCAGAGGACTTAAAAGTCTTGTGAAAACATTGTGACAAAGGTAGAAATTGTAGAAAACCTTGAACCTTTGGTATGAGAGGTAGACACTACCACTGCTGCAGCACTTTCGTCTATTGTTAAAAAAAAAATCAACTACTTTCACCTGATAGTCTTGCTAAAAATTAACCCTTTCCCTCATATATAATTTTTGATGCCTCTGCAAGAAGGCGGCCTTATGAAAACATAGTAACAAAAGAAGAAATTGCTCAAAACGAGCAATTTCTCCTTTTTCCACAATGTTTTCCACTTTTAGTCATAGGTTAATCTATTCAATTATAGAGATTTTTCTATTTTTTGACAAGATATGTTTGAAGTCGTCTGCTGCAGATTTCTCATTATGAGGGAAAGGGTTAATACGGGTAAACAAATCAACGGCGATGTGTGTCATGTGTATGACTTTTTCAAAACTTTGCTATACCGTCTTTCCAAAAATGGTGTCCAGAGTGGATTTTTTGATGCAGTCACAATTCTGCTACGTTTTGATTTGATGAAAAGAAAATATCGAAACAAAAAAAAATTCTAGAAGAAATAATTAAATATGATAATACATACTCAATAAAGGAACGAGCACAAGTAATTTTATGTGTGATCATTTGCGTTTAATAACACTCGTCGTCTATTTCTAAAACGAGTTCAAATAAAAGGGTTTTGGCATAAGGGTTTTTTGACTTTCCGGAAGTTACAAATCCAAATTCCTTTATTATGACATCATAATATGACGTCATTCTATTAGCGTAATGTAAATGATGAATAAAAAAACAAAAGGAAAAGGACAGAAATGATAGGAAAGGTTAGTTTGACTCGTCACAAATGTAGTTCCATAAATTATGGAATCGTTTCATTTGAAGTAATTTATGAAAGGCAAGTTGATTATTTTTTTAACCTGTCATCATAATTTCATGGTTTTAAAATCTTGGATTCATTTTAAAATTAAAATCAGATCGTGCTGCAAGCAAGGGGCTAACTGCAGTTCACTGGGAATTATTTACGGATCACAAAAGTTAATAAATGTTTACCCGAAATAGGTAGAACCTACTTTGTAAGGTAATGCTTATGTGATTTAAATGTTTGTGAGAATTTGGATTTTAACGATTTTGACCCATAAAGATAAGGCCCCCTTTTTCATTCATAAGTTCTATGTACACAATGCAACAAAAAATAAAAAGTGTAAACATAAAGATTAAATTTTAGGAAATCTATAAAGTTATGTTCTTTTCCAAAAACAGAAAAGGTGTCCATTTAACACATTATCTAAAGTGCTTTTTTACATACTTATACATATTGAAATCTTCAAAACAAAAAAATTATTAAAACACATCATGGCAAAGATTAAACTTTAGGAAAAAAGAGGTAGTGATTGTTCTGTGCAATTTCTTCTTTTCTACATAATGGCTGCCCTCATTTGCGCCCAGGGTTGAAGGGTTAGCATTACAACGGACTGACTAAGTTGTCCAGATTAATTGATTGATTGATTGATTTGGGTTTAACGCCGTCTTTAACAATTTCTCAGTTATATCACGGTGGCCAGTTCACCTACTCATGCATTTCCTGATTTTCTCACACCAGTACTCTCTACACAACATTCTTCCCAAGCAACTGGCTGCTTTTCCACATAGACTTAGCCCATTGGTGGAAGACGAATGACGCATGTCACATTGACTTTTGTCAATTGTCGGAAAGAAAGTTGGCCGAGCCGGGGTTCGAACTCACAACCCCTGGATTGACAGCCCGCGTCGCTACCGACTGAGCTACCGGGTCTAGGTTTGTCAGGATTAATGGAACAGTAGTTACAATAACTGGTAACCCACCCAGGAAGTGATGTACTGATATAACTGATATAATTGATATAACTGATATATAACTGATATAACTGATATATAACTGATATAACTGAAAACATTTTAAAAGCGGCATTAAAAACCAAACAATCAATCAATGGAATTTTCATCTGATTTATCTGGACACATCATTGTGTTTCAGCTTAATCAAAGCTTTTTTAACCATTTCCCTCATACGACAATTCTGCAGCAGATGACTTTGAACATATTTTGTCAAAAATAGAAAATCTCTATAATTGAATGGATAACCTATGACTAAAAGTGGAAAAACATTGTGGCAAAAGGAGAAATTGCTTGTTCTGAGCAATTTCTTCTTTTGTCACAATGTTTTCAAAAAGCCGTCTGCTGCAGACTGGCGTCAGAAAGCGTTTATATGAGGGTAAGGTTTAAGAAAACTATTTTAACAGATGGTTCAATCAGAATTTGAGGCCTGCTATCCCTTTCCCATATACAACAATTCTGCAGCAGACGACTCTGAAAACATGGTGACAAAAACCTGAAAAATCTCCATAAATGATAGCTTAATTGTTTAATAAAAATGAAAACATTGTGGCCGAAGGAGAAATTGCTCATCATGAGCTATTTCACCTTTGGCCACAATGTTTTCAAAAGTCGTCTGCTGCTATTGCGTCAAAATGTGTCTGCAGGTGGGAAAAGGGCTATACAAAAGCCAACCCTATGACTTTGAATGAACCCCGGCCCGAGTCCCACACAACACAAATATGCAGATCATCATCAGGTTCCTTCAGAATTTAAGACCTGCTATACAAAAGCCAATCCTATGGGACATTGAACCAAATACTTTGAAAACGTCTTTACTCAAAATCTCTTCAAAAAAGTTTATTTGTTAAATAAAGTTGAAAATTGAGTGTGGCAAAAGGAGAAATTGCTCTTCATGAGCTTTTTCTTCTTTTGACGTACATAATGTTTTCAAAAATCATCAAAATGCGTCTGCAAGTGGGAAATTGTTAAGACGAGTGTATTATAGACCGACCTTTGCATCCATGAAGTTTGTGCTTTCTATGAACCGTTCACTTATTAGTCTCTGAAGGTCAAGAAGCTTCAGGAAAACTTTGTGTAATCTGTTTGTAACACTTTCCCACATACAGCAAATCTGCAGCAGACGACTTTGAAAATCTCTAAATGAAAGAGCAATTGTTGAATAAAGTTGAAAAAAAAACCATTCAGGTAAAAGAGTATTTGCTCATCATGAGGCATCAGAAAATGTGCGTATGTGGGGAAATGTCTAACACAATTTGTTAAGACATGCAAATTTAGGATGGGCTACCTTGAGCACCACTTATTTTCAGTTTTACTTCCTTGAAAGAGACACAATTTGAACCCTTGCCCAACACAACAAATCTGCAGCAGACGACTTAGAAAACATAAACATATAGGCAAAGATATAGAATACCTCTAAGAATGAAAGTGTGAATATACTGAAGAGTTGAAAACACCGGCAAAGGGAGAAATTGCTCATCATGAGCAATGTTTTCAAAAGACGTCTGCTGCAGAGGCGTCAGAAAGCATCTGTATTTGGGAAAGGGTTAAGGCATTTGGATGAGGACCGTTATCTTTGGAATGCAAGATTTTTGTTCCCTCTGCTAAACCATCTAGCCCAATCTAGTCCCATGTTTGAAAGTTTCCCCCTGTTAGATTGTCAAAAACTCATCAATTTCAAGGAAGGGATTAAATCAAGTCATCGCTATAATGGTGTCACATGTCACAAATAGATATACGCTAAGTACTGAAATAGATTTCAGAATTTTGACGCCCTCTTTTGGTAAAAGCGAAGGTATTGTTTTCACTCATTTTTGTCAATGCATGAAACTTGTCATAACCAAATGAGAGTCGGGCATGAATTTCCAAACTTTTTTTAACAATTTGATTGATAATTGATTAATTGTTTAGAAGTGCATTGCACACAAAATACTTCCTATTTGAATTCAATTTAATTTAAAATGGCAAAGGGTGTTACCTGTTGATTTTTCAAAAATGGATGGAAGCCAATGGGTCATATGACAATAGCTGGCCTTTAAACCCTGTTACCTGTTGATTTTTGGCCGGATTGCTTAAGCAATTCCGGTCTATAGATTGGCGATGTCCGTCTGTCCGTCTGTCTGTCTGTCTGTCTGTCTGTCTGTCCGTCAACATTTTGGTTAAAGTTTTAGGTTAGGCAAAATGGTTAAAGTTTCTGGTTAAGCAAAATCTCAGCACAAGAAAGGGTTGCAAACTTGAAACTTTGCCTGAAGGTAACCAGTAACAAGTTCTATTGATTTCTATTGTTACTTTGACCTTGACCTTAGTTTGTCGATTTTCAAGGTCAAATTGCCGACAATCCGGCCTTACCGTCTTCAGCGGTTTCTTGTTCAAAAATGGCATGGAAGCCAGTAGGTCATATGGCAATAGCTGGCCTTTTAACCCTGTTAAATGTTGATTTTTCAAAAAAGGCATGAAAGCCAATGGGTCAGATGACAATAGCTGGCCTTTAAACCCTGTTACATGTTGATTTTTCAAAAATAGCATGAAAGCCAGTGGGTCAGATGACAATAGCTGGCCTTTAAACCCTGTTACATGTTGATTTTTCAAAAATGGCATGGAAGCCAGTAGGTCATATGACAATAGCTGGCCTTTTAACCCTGTTACATGTTGATTTTTCAAAAAAGGCCTGAAAGCCAGTGGGTCAGATGACAATAGCTGGCCTTTAAACCCTGTTACATGTTGATCTTACTGGAAGCCTTTGAGCTAGGGGACAATAGCTTCCCTTTTAACTCTTTCCCTCTTGCAGACACATTTTGACCCATCTGCAGCAGACAACTTTTAAAAACGTTGTGACAAAAGGATAGATTGATCTGACATTATGATCAATTTTTCCTTTCGTCACTATGTTTTCAACTCTTCTGAATAATTATCCATGTACTTAACAAGTGTGGATGTTTTCCATATTTTTTCCGAGATGTTTTTGCAGTGACGTCTCTTACAGACTTTTAGTATGTGAGAAACGGTTAAAATTTAGGATTATGGAGATTTTTCCATATTTTTGTCTTGATGTTTTCAAAACAGGTGCCTGATGATTTGTTGTATGTGGAAAAGGATTATTCAAAAGTTCAATTCAATCATTTGGATTAACTACACATTTACCTGTTGGAACGTTATAAATGTTGGCATGGTCTTCCGAAGGTCCTTTGTTTGATTCTCAGTGAGAGCAGAGTTCAAATACGGGAACTCCTCCATCAACTCAGTGTAATTGATTGTTTGGCATTTAACGTACTTCGCTTTCAAAAAAGAATTCTGTTAATCACAACAATTCCTGGGTGTAAGTTTCCAGCACTACTCAGCACCATTTATCCTGACACCAGCCAGTCAGTCGTAATGCTAACCCTGTAACCCTGAGTGCCAAGGAGGGCAGCCATTTAACTACCATTCTAAAGTCTTTGGTTACAATAATGATGTGACCGGGGATCGAACCTGCGCCCTCCTGCAACCTAGGTGGCCACTCTAACACTACACCATTGAGGCGGTTTCATACCTAGGTGGCCACTCTAACACTACACCATTGAGGCGGTTTCATACCTAGGTGGCCACTCTAACACTACACCATTGAGGCGGTTTCATACCTAGGTGGCCACTCTAACACTACACCATTGAGGCGGTTTCATACCTAGGTGGCCACTCTAACACTACACCATTGAAGCGGTTTCATACCTAGGTGGCCACTCTAACACTACACCATTGAGGCGGTTTCATACCTAGGTGGCCACTCTAACACTACACCATTGAGGCGGTTTCATACCTAGGTGGCCACTCTAACACTACACCATTGAGGCGGTTTCATACCTAGGTGGCCACTCTAACACGACACCATTGAGGCGGTTTCATACCTAGGTGGCCACTCTAACACGACACCATTGAGGCGGTTTCATACCTAGGTGGCCACTCTAACACGACACCATTGAGGCGGTTTCATACCTAGGTGGCCACTCTAACACGACACCATTGAGGCGGTTTCATACCTAGGTGGCCACTCTAACACGACACTATTGAGGCGGTTTCATACCTAGGTGGCCACTCTAACACGACACCATTGAGGCGGTTTCATACCTAGGTGGCCACTCTAACACGACACCATTGAGGCGGCTTCATACCTAGGTGGCCACTCTAACACGACACCATTGAGGCGGTTTCATACCTAGGTGGCCACTCTAACACGACACCATTGAGGCGGTTTCATATCTAGGTGGCCACTCTAACACGACACCATTGAGGCGGTTTCATACCTAGGTGGCCACTCTAACACGACACCATTGAGGCGGTTTCATACCTAGGTGGCCACTCTAACACTACACCATTGAGGCGGTTTCATACCTAGGTGGCCACTCTAACACTACACCATTGAGGCGGTTTCATACCTAGGTGGCCACTCTAACACTACACCATTGAGGCGGTTTCATACCTAGGTGGCCACTCTAACCATACACCATTGAGGCGGTTTCATACCTAGGTGGCCACTCTAACACTTCACCATTGAGGCGGTTTCATACCTAGGTGGCCACTCTAACACTACACCATTGAGGCGGTTTCATACCTAGGTGGCCACTCTAACACTACACCATTGAGGCGGTTTCATACCTAGGTGGCCACTCTAACACTACACCATTGAGGCGGTTTCATACCTAGGTGGCCACTCTAACACTACACCATTGAGGCGGTTTCATACCTAGGTGGCCACTCTAACACTTAACCATTGAGGCGGTTTCATACCTAGGTGGCCACTCTAACACTACACCATTGAGGCGGTTTCATACCTAGGTGGCCACTCTAACACTACACCATTGAGGCGGTTTCATACCTAGGTGGCCACTCTAACACTACACCATTGAGGCGGTTTCATACCTAGGTGGCCACTCTAACACTTCACCATTGAGGTGGTTTCATACCTAGGTGGCCTCTCTAACACTTCACCATTGAGGCGGTTTCATACCTAGGTGGCCACTCTAACACTTCACCATTGAGGCGGTTTCATACCTAGGTGGCCACTCTAACACTACACCATTGAGGCGGTTTCATACCTAGGTGGCCACTCTAACACGACACCATTGAGGCGGTTTCATACCTAGGTGGCCACTCTAACACTACACCATTGAGGCGGTTTCATACCTAGGTGGCCACTCTAACACGACACCATTGAGGCGGTTTCATACCTAGGTGGCCACTCTAACACTACACCATTGAGGCGGTTTCATACCTAGGTGGCCACTCTAACACTACACCATTGAGGCGGTTTCATACCTAGGTGGCCACTCTAACACGACACCATTGAGGCGGTTTCATACCTAGGTGGCCACTCTAACACTTCACCATTGAGGCGGTTTCATACCTAGGTGGCCACTCTAACACTACACCATTGAGGCGGTTTCATACCTAGGTGGCCACTCTAACACTACACCATTGAGGCGGTTTCATACCTAGGTGGCCACTCTAACACTACACCATTGAGGCGGTTTCATACCTAGGTGGCCACTCTAACACTACACCATTGAGGCGGTTTCATACCTAGGTGGCCACTCTAACACTACACCATTGAGGCGGTTTCATACCTAGGTGGCCACTCTAACACTACACCATTGAGGCGGTTTCATACCTAGGTGGCCACTCTAACACTTCACCATTGAGGCGGTTTCATACCTAGGTGGCCACTCTAACACTACACCATTGAGGCGGTTTCATACCTAGGTGGCCACTCTAACACTACACCATTGAGGCGGTTTCATTCATTGCAAATAGAAACTACTGGTTGAGTATCCTGGTTGAGTATCCTGAAAACAGATGATGAAAGTGATCAATATAAATTGTAATAACTTGTTTCATAATTGATGTAAAATAAATAAATCTAGACTAAACTAAACAAATCGTTTATAAATTCTACACATTGAGTGAAAATTATTCATAAAGTCTGTGGGGAAGCAAACATCAAAAGTGATAGATAAAAAGTTTAAGAACTAAATTGTTTCACTGTGGATTTAAAATATATGAATTTTATCTTAAAATGGCATGATGGGATTAAATCCTTTCCCACATATAGACGCTTTCTGATGTTTCTGCAGCAGACAAATTTTGAAAACATTGTGGCAAAAGAAGAAATTGCTCATAATGAGCAATTTCTCCATTTGCCACAATGATTTCAACTCCATTCAAAAACCATACTATCATTTATAGATTTTCTATATTTCGGATTTGAAAATTTAAAGTCGACTGATGCAGATTTTTTGTATGTGGTAAAAGGTTATAGAGTTTTCAATTCTGTTTTACCTCCATTGTAAGCATCTATGCCCCCTTGGTTGTATGATAAATACGAGGTTAAGTCTTCATTAAAGACAATTTAAGGGCAATGTTTGCACAAGTTTAACCCGTGTATCTCTGTTTGCCTTTTGTATGTCAGAAAAAAACACTTGAAATTTGCTGGGTGAGCATCTAGCATTCCCTGTCAAGGTGGGCTTGCCTGTTTTTGTGTGTTAAATAATGAATTTATATGTTTTCCATGTACAGACGCTTCCTGACGCCTCGGCAGCAGAAGTCTTTTGAAAATATTGTTGCAAAAAGAGAAATTGCTCAAAACAAGTAATTTCTCAATTTGTCACAATGTTTTCAACGTTTTGAATTAACTATTCCCTCATTTTTAGAGATTTTCTAGGTTTTTGCCAACATGCTTTCAAAGTCTTCTGCTGCAGGTTTGTTGTATGTGGGAAAGGGTTAACCCTTTCCCTCATACGACAATTCTACAGCATACGACTTTGAACATATTTTGTCAAAAAAATAGAAAATCTCTATAATTGAATGGATAACCTATGACTAAAAGTGGGAGACATTGTGCCAAAAAAAGAAATTGCTTCGTTTTGAGCAATTTCTTCTTTTGTAACTGTTTTCAAAAAGCCGTCTGCTGCAGAGGCGTCAGAAAGCGCCTATATGAGGGAAAGGGTTAACTGATGAATTTATACCTTTCCTGTGTACAGACGCTTCCTGACGCCTCGGCAGCAGAAGTCTTGAAAGTATTCTTGTAAAAGGAGAAATTTGAATTAAATGAGCTCTTTCCTCCGTTTGCCTCATTGTTTTCAACTCTATTCAATACCGGTAATTGTAATTTCATATATATAGGTAGTTTTATTAGTTCTGCCTTAATGTGTTCAAAGGTCTTCTGCTGCAGATGCGTTGTAAGTGAAGAAAGAGTTCTTTATCTTTTTTTTGGTTTTACCTGATGTGATGTTTTTTAAAAATTTCCTCATACAGACGCTTTCTGATGCCTCTGCAGCAGACGACTTTTGAAATCCTTGTAGCAAAAGGCGAAATCACTCATAATGAGCAATTTCTACTTTTGCCACAATGATTTCAACCCTATTCAATGTTAGCCCTTTCCTTCATATAGACGCTTTCTGACGCTTCTGCAGCAGACGGCTTTTTGAAAACATAGTGACAAAAGAAGAAATTGCACAAAACGTGCAATTTCTCCTTTTGCCACAATGTTTTCTACTTTTAGTCATAGGTTATCCATTCAATTATGGAGATATTCTATGTTTTGACAAAACAAAGTCGTCTGTTGCAGAATTGTTGTATGTGGGAAAGGGTTAATACTATCATTTATAAAGATTTTCTATATTTTGGACTTGATCATTTCAAAGTGGTCTATTGTATGTGGGAAAGTGTTGATCATCTCACTTTTATGCATCTGAGACAAGAACAGAAATATCTGGAAAATTATGAGTTTAATTCTGACACAAAAACCTTTTGAGCAAAGGAGTAAATTAATTGTTTTTAACAATTTCTCCATTTTCCTCTAGGCTCTGATAATATTTCTCCAGCAATCTGCTTTGAAAACATTTGAAATTTTGCATTAACCCTTGTTAACCCTTTTCCTATTGCACACATATTTTGATGTATCTGCAACTGAATGACTTTTGAAAACAATATGGCAAAATTTTGCCACATTGTTTTCAACTCTTTTCAATAAATGTCCTTAAACATATTGAGTTTTTCCATAGTTTGGCCAATTTTAATAGACTGATGTTTTCAAAGTTGTCTACTGCAAAAATGTCATATGTGGGAAAGGGTTAATACAGAGAAAACATTGCAGGAAAAGAGAAATTGCTCACTTTGACATATTGCTCCAATTTCCACAATATTCTATAGTTGCCTTTTGCTTCATAGACATGATCTAACTGTCTGTATTAAAGAAAGGGTTAACCAATCTAATTCTTAATGTTACAGCACAAGAATATCATTCCAAACTATTCCTGGACTGTTGCGGACTTGTTAGACAAGTGATGCGTGACCTCGTTGATGATTTTGGGTTCATGATTGGACCGTGGAACCAGGCATACATGTACGACACATTACCCAACTCAATACGAGAAGAGGACATGAAGCCGGGAGATCTGGTGTTTGTATCAGCAACTTACTGCAACCCTAAATGTAAGTGTTTTTTATTTTTCGGTATTATTTCATGAGGAATAATAGTTCTGGCACATAAATGTAGCTAATGTACAACGTATTTTGTCTGCAGCAGACAACTTTGAAAACATCTTGGTAAAAACAGAGAAAATCTCTATAAATGAAGCTACAATTACTGAACAAAGTTGAAACAATTGTGGAATAGTATATTGTTACACTGATATCTTGTTTTAAAACAATATGAAACAGTTTTTAGCTCTACTTTTCGAAGAATAGGGAGGGCTATTGCAGTCCTTTTTGCATTGGCATCGTCGTTACAGCTTTGTCTAAAGTTTTGTATGCAAGGCCTTTTCTCAAAAGTCACAGATGCTATTACTTTAAAACTGCACACACTTATTGAGCGACATCAAATGACCTTGCAGGACAAGTCCCATAACTCTACATCATATTTTGACTGAATATTTCCCATTTTAGGACTTTGGTATTATGATTTGGCTAAAGTTTTGCATGCAACACCCTTTCTCACAAACCACAAACTTATTGGATATCATCCCATGACCTTGCAGGACAAGTTCCATAACTCTACACAAGATTGTGAATGAATTATGCCCCTTTTTGGACGTAACAATTTTGATTAAAGTTTGGCATTCTAAGCATCTTCTCACAAACCACAAATGCCATTGCTTCACAAATTTATTGGATGTCATTACATAACCTTGCAGGCCAAGTCCAAAATTATCTGTCCAAACAAAACAATCAACCTGAGTACGGCCATATTTTATACTATCAAGCCACTATCTCATTTACCACTGTCTACTATAGTATCAAATGGCCGAATAGTTGATGATGCTGTCAGACAGCTCTTGTATTTTCTGTATGTTTTCTTCTAAAGCCAAAAAGCAGCCCCACAATATGACACATGTTGAAATATGGCTTGGTGATGGTCCAAAAACAATTGGTGCTCGCTGGAATAATGGGAAGGTCCAGGTGTTTGACAGTTATCGGTTTGCAGCCAAGAGCTACTGCGACGAAACCTACCACTTCAAGTCTATAGATACTTGGTTGAAAGGAATTTGTCGAAGGTCAGTATTGTGCAATCAGCGCAATGTATTTTGTCTGGTTTTTATACGACCGTTTCTTAAAAACGGTACGTATTATGGTATGGTCATGTCCCTCCGTCCGTCTGTCCGAAATTTTGTATAAGGCTTTGTAGTGATGTGTCACAGATCAAGTTCATATTTCCTGGGATTTCGTCAATTTTTAAATGAGTTATGCCCCTTTTTGGACTTAGAATATTTGTTTTCCGCACTTTTTTTCTACATGCTTTGATGTATTGAGCTGAAATTATGTATATGGCTTTGTAATTAAGTGTCACAGATCAAGTTCACATTTCCTCGAATTCCGTCAATTTTTGAATGAGTTATGCCCCCCTTTTTTTTTTTATTGGGGCTTAAAGCTGTTTTCAACAATCATTCAGTCATATCACGGCAGCTAGTTCACCTGCTCATGTGTTTCCTAGCTTTCTCACACCAGTACTCCACACAACATACTTTCAAAGCAACTAGCTGTCCGTTGGTGAAAGAGGAATGACGCTTGTCACAGTGAATTTTTGTGAGACGTCGGAAAGACTGTTGGCCTAGCTGGGATTCAAACTCACAACTCCTGGATTGACAGCTTGTGTAGCTACCGACTGAGCTACTGGGCTGGAATAATAGCGATAGTTTTAACCATTTACCTGATTTGACTGTAAGAGTTGTCTGCTTTGAAAATATCTTAGGACAAAATTGAAACATCTGAAATATGGGAAGTAGAAGGTTGATATTGGCTTGAAAACATTGAGAGCAATAAGAGTTATTCCTCTTTATCCCACAATAGTTTCTTAAGTTGTCTGCTGAGAAGCCACCAAATGTGGTTTGTATGAAGGAAAACCAGAATACTATAGGAGACAGGAAAAGGGAGGGAATCCCAGGTAAAGGGAGGGAATCTCATCAAAAGTGTTCCTTGAGGGAGTAGACTAGAGTGTTTCGACCTTCTTGACTTCCCACACCATTTGACCTACAAGATATCTTTTGTTAAAAACCATTTTGTGAAAAGGAGAAGTTGCTCATAATGAATTTAGACAATGTGTGCTACTCTAACTTGATAAATGTTTTTTAAATGCTTTTCCTCAAAGTTGCTTTAATCTGATAGGATAATACATTTTGATAAGAACATCATTCATTTGTTTGGTAGTAGGATCTTTTATGTCGCTTATTTCAGTATTTCAATCAAATCACAGTCTTTAGCCTTTTCCCTCATATAGACGCTTTCCGACGCCTGCAGATTTGTTGTATGCAGGAAAGGGTTAATTGACTTTACACACATTTTCTTGAAACTAATTTCTGAATCAGAAAAGGCTGGAGTGAAGGATTGAATGTCAACTTTTTTATAAAAGCATGTCAAATTAAATATCTCACAAGAAAATCTTTCTGTTGATAAATATATCTTAACCCTTTCCAACATATAGACACTTTTTGACACCTCTGCAACAGATTACTTTTGAAAACATGCTGACAAAAGGAGAAATTGCTCACAACGTTTTAAACCTGTTTTAATGATAATACCTACATTTTGAGTGTTTTCTGTGTTTTTGCCTAGATAATTTCAAAGTCGTCTGCTGCAGTTTAGTTGTATGTGGGAAAGGGTCCGGGTTAACCCATTTCCACATTCAACAAATATGCAGCAGACGACTTTGAAAACATCTCAACAATAACATGGAGAATCTCCCTAAATGAAGACATACTTATTGAATAGAGTCGAAAATATTGTGCCAAAAGGAGAAATTGCTTGTTTTGAGCAATTTCTTTTTTTGTCACAGTGTTTTCAAAAGTTGTCTGCTGCAGAGGCGTCAGGAAGCGTCTTTATGTGGGAAAGGGTTAACTTCGATGTGGGAAAGGGTTAACATCGATGTGGGAAAGGGTTAACTTCGATGTGGGAAAGGGTTAACTTCGATGTGGGAAAGGTTTGACTTCGATGTGGGAAAGAGTTGACTTCGATGTGGGAAAGGGTTGACTTCGAGGTGGGAAAGGGTTGACTTCGATGTGGGAAAGGGTTGACTTTGATGTGGGAAAGGGTTGACTTTGCTAGACTATCCTGGAAAGATGCCATGTATAGGTTTTTAGTTGTTCTTGTCATAATTGGTGCAAATTTAAGTTTTTAGTGATTATTGTAATAGAGAATTTTGTTAATCAAGCATTGGATATGTTTTTTAGTTGATCGCTAAAATATATCTATTTAAACGTCAAAATATCTGTGTAGGGTTTTTGAAATAACTTGCCCAAGGCAAATCTTATCAGGCATTCGACAACTGCATTAAAAAGTCGCTGTTGAAAATAACTCTTTTTTGTAAATACATAAAACTCCTTGAAGCATTAAATGATTTAATTATTTAGTTCTTTAGCTTACCTGATCACATAGTGCTCTATGTTAAGCTATTGCAATATCACACACCATCAGTCATCAATACATTCAAATCTTCTTTTAAACTTCTGTTGGTTTGCCAATAATTTTGGCATCAATTTGACTTTGGTGACCCACTACCAAGATTGTTCAAATTATTGTGATCTGTTGTACAACATGGTCACCAAGAGTAACTTTAAGTTTTCATAATATGTATATTTTCAAAAAATCTCCTTGTCCAAAAGCACTGGCCTGATTTGTGGTTATTTGGCAACCTTTGCAGAGATTGTTCAAATTATTGTGATCTGTTGTACAACATGGTCACCTGAGGAGGAGTGACTTTAAGTTTTCATTATATGTATATTTCAAAAAATCTCCTTGTCCAAAAGCACTGGCTTGATTTGTGGTTATTTGGCAACCTTTGCAGAGATTGTTCAAATTATTCCAATCCATTGAAATACATATAGCTGCCTTGTGGTGGGATTTTATTCCTTATATCACATGTTTATTGTAAATTCTTTAAAAATCTTACAATCCAAAAGTACTGGCCCAGTCTGAAAATGTTTCAGCACTTCAGCACAAATATCCATTGGGTGATCCTCTATATTATGATTGTTCAAAATATTCTGATTCTTTCGAAACATTGCTACCAAGAGGTGGGGCTTGTGTTCCTTAAATATTACCTATATACAAATAAAAGTAAAATAATTTCCCGTCACAAACTGCTGACCCGATTAGAATTTCTTTTTTTTTTAAATAACGGCTCAACCAATTGTCAAAATGTCAAAATGAATTCTCATTCTTACAAAATTGTTCCAAATGTTCCAAATCAATGATCCAATTTCAAAATTGTTCAAACGGTTCCACATTGCTGCTCAAGACGGCTGCCAAGGCTAAAACGACAACATCTCACCCTAAACCGCAGGCCCATCTTCAAAATAAATTCTCTTAAAATTTCCTTTAATAGCTCTCTACCATAGTTATTCTGACTACATGTATTCTGTTCTCATTCACAAGAAAACACTGGGTTATGACAAAATACAAGCTGGCCACCAGAGCTTATAATAGAAAATAACTTAAAACATCATCTCCTTCTGAACAAATGGCCGATTTGTAAATTAAAATGTCATCTCCTTCTTAACAACTGACTCATTTGAAAATTAAAATGACATCTCCCAAATAATTTCCGACTAAGCTTCCTTAGGTTCAGACCCCCTCAGTGGTGTAGTGGTAGAGTGTCCGCTTCGGGTAAAGGAGGTTGTGGGTTCGATCCTTGACAGGGTCATACCAAAGACTTCAAGTAGTAGTATGGCTACCCTTCCTTGGCGCTCATGGTTGCAGGATTAGTATTACCACTGACTGGCTAGTGTCAGGATAAATGGATCAGTAAAGTTCTGGTAGCTTATCCAGGAAATGCCATGACATAACTGAAAAATTGTTGAAAGCGGCGTTGAACATGAAATAATCAATCAAACTTACGGGTATGTTGCCTTCTATCAAAATTGTTCAAACTGTTATGCACTACTGCACATCCTGGATGGGCTGCTAAAGCTTAAAATAGAAAAACCTTGAAACATCATATTTTCCTACCTTCCTTTCACTCATACGACAATTATGCAGCAGACGACTTTGAACATATTTTGTCAAAAGATAGAAAATCTCTATAATTGAATGGATAGCCTTTGACTAAAAGTGGAAAACATTGTGTCAAAAGGAGAAATTGCTTGTTTTGAGCAATTTCTTCTTTTTGTCACTATGTTTTCAAGAAGCAGCTCTTCTGCAGATGCGTCAGATAACCTGTTCCCACATACGGCAAATCTGCAGCGGATGACTTTGAAAACATGGTGACAAAAACCTGAAACGTCTCTATAAAAGATAGCTTAATCGTTGAATTAAGTTGAAAACATTGTGGTCAAAGGTGAAATTGATCATCATGAGCAATTTCACCTTTGGCCACAATGTTTTCAAAAGTCTTCTGCTGCTATTGCGTCAAAATGCATCTGCAGGTGGGAAAGGCTTAATTAATCATATTTGATATTTCTCTATTGAACATTTAGTCAATTTGCCTATCAAAATGGCTGACAAGGGAGATAATTATTGCAACTGTGGGAACTTTACATGTATTAATGCAGCCATAGTTGATCTCAGGTGACAGATACTGTATCATCATGGT
Source organism: Serripes groenlandicus (assembly GCA_031761405.1). Lineage (NCBI taxonomy): Eukaryota > Metazoa > Mollusca > Bivalvia > Cardiida > Cardiidae > Serripes > Serripes groenlandicus. The sequence goes on from JASEVX010000011.1 coordinate 64,838,386, forward strand.
CCTCTGCTGCAGAGGTGTCAGAAAGTCACTGTATGTGGGAAAGGGTAAGAAAATGGTATAGGGATTGGATAGGTCTACAACCCCTGAGAGAAAGTGGTAAATAAAAGTTAATAGCCCCATTATGTGAGTAGTTTAGGGGTAGAAATTGGCCACCACACCAATCAAAAATAAGTCTGTATAACCGGGACTCAAGGAAAGCCAACCAAGGCTTTTTTTTTTACCCTTTTCCCACATGCAGAAGCAATTAATTACCTTTGCAGCAGACGACTTTCAAAAACATGGTGGCAAATGAAGAAATTGCTCATAATGAACAATTTCGCATTTTGTCACAATTTGTTCAACTCTCTTCATTAAATCCACTTTAATATTTAAAGATTTTCCTTATTTTTACAATGTTTTCAAAGTCACCTGCTACAGATTTGTTTTATATGGGAAAGGGTTAAGGCGTAGAAATTGAAGGGCCGGGCTGTAACACCAATCAAAAATAAGTCTGTACAACCCATACTCCAGGAGAGCATTGATGGCTTTTTAGTCCCCTACCGGCGTGCCGAAGGGGACTATTAGGTTTGCACTCCGTCCGTCAGTCAGTCCGTCCGTCAGTCCGTCAGTCAGTCAGTCCGGCAAATTTTTGTCCGGAGCATATCTCCAAAACTGTACTAGCTATGGCTATGAAATTCCATATGTGGATACATCTCATCAATGCGGAGTGCAGTGCATATGAACCATAACTCTTGCTTCCCTAATTTTTGAGTTATTTCCCTTTCTTTATTTTCATACTTGATTTTTGTCCGGAGCATATCTCCAAAACTGTACTAGCTATGGTTATGAAATTTCACACATGGATGCATCTCATCAAGGGGGAGTGCAGTGGACATGAACCATAACTCTTGCTTGCCTAATTTTTGAGTTATTTCCCTTTCTTTATTTTCATACTTGATTTTTGTCCGGAGCATATCTCCATAACTATACTAGCTATGGCTATGAAATTTCACACATGAATACATCGTATCAAAGGGGAGTGCAGTGGACATGAACCATAACTCTTGCTTGCCTAATTTTTGAGTTATTTCCCTTTCTTTATTTTCATACTTGATTTTTGTCCGGAGCATATCTCCATAACTATACTAGCTATGGCTATGAAATTTCACACATGAATACATCGTATCAAGGGGGAGTGCAGTGCACATGAACCATAACTCTTGCTTCCCTAATTTTTGAGTTATTTCCCTTTCTTTATTTTCATACTTTATTGTCTTGATATACCTAAACATTGGGTTGCTATGACAACAGAAACAGACTCAAAAGTGCAAACCGGTAGGGGACTATGGTATTGCTTGCAATCCTCCAGTTACTTGTTTTTTTACATTTTCCCACATGTAGATGCAATAAGTTACCTCTGCAGCAGACAGCTTTTGAAAACATTGTGTTAACATTTGCTAATTATGAAATTTTTTCCTTTTGCCACAATGTTTTCAACTCTATTTAACAACAAAACTTTCATATTTTTCTTTAAAGGTTAGCCATTTTTTAACCAGATGGTTTCAAAGGTTACTGCTGCAGATCTGTTGTATGAGGGAAAGCAATAACCCTTTCCCACATACAGACGCCTTCTGACGCCTCTGCAGCAGACAACTTTTGAAAACATTGTGACATTTTGTGGCAGAGCTCTAGATTAAAGGGGCATTTTGCATGTTCTAAAATCCTTATTTGAGCCTCTAACCCTATGTTGTGGCTACTCAAAAGAATCGTCTCAGTGACTTTCATTTTTAGATATTTTCCACAATTGTGACTAAAAGCTTTAAACACTTTCCCGCATACAGCAAATTTGTAGCAGACGACTTTGAAATTGTCTACTAAAAAATATTGTAAATCTCAAAAAGTTGTTTCGAGCAATTTCTCCTTTTATCACGATGTTTTCAAAAGTAGTCTGCTGCAGATGTGTAAAAATGCGTTTATATGTGGGAAACGGTTTAAGTCATCTGCTGCATATTTGTCCTATTATAGCCCTATTTGTTTGGGAGTACGTACCTTCAGGCAAGGATAAATTGAAAATTCGCCAATGGCCGGGCTTTTTAACATGACAAAATCTGTAGATCTGAATCTATACGAGTTAATGAAAGTGGTTTTCCCTCCAAAAAGTTTATGATCCATAATTTCAACGATTCATTTCAAATTCAGGCAATTTTATGCAAAAATAGTTTCAAATTTCACGCTTCTCTGCTTTCAGATGAAAAAAAAAGCCAGCTTGGCTTCTTTGCGTTGAATTGAGTGTTTAAAAATAGAAAATACATTAATAAAAACTGATCTTCTACGCCCCAGGGATTCCCATGGCCCACTGGGTAGATAGATACAAAATTGATCCCACTCATGTACAAAAGGGTCCTTAACCCTTTCCCTCATATGACAATTCTGCAGCAGACGACTATGAACATATTTTGTCAAAACATAGAAAATCTCTATAATTGAATGGATAACCTATGACAAAAAGTGAAAAACATTGTGGCAAAAGGAGAAATTGCACATTTTGTGCAATTTCTTCTTTTGTCACTATATTTTCAAAAAGCCGTCTGCTGCAGAGGCGTCAGAAAGCGTCTATATGAGGGAAAGGGTTAAGGCTGTCCCAGATACAGACGCTTAAACAGACACCTCTGCAGCAGACGACTTTTGAAAACATTGCTCATAATAATGAGCAATTTCTCCAATTGCCACAATGTTTTCAACTGTATTCAATAATTATTCTTACTTTTATTGAGATCTTCCACATTTTTGTAGGTAGATACAAAATTGATCCCCCTCGTGTACAAAAGGGTCCTTAAGGCTTTCCCACATACAACAAATCTGCAGCACACCACGCTGAACATTATAATCAAGGCAAAGTTTTGGAAATTATCTCTAAATGAAAGTGTATAAGTAATTGAACAAAGTTGAAAACATTGTGATAAAAGGAGATTATAAATTAGCTCATTTTGTTTTCAAAAGTCATCTGCAGCCGATGTGTCAAACTGTTCTGCATGTGGACAAGGGTTAATATTAGGCCATCCCCATCCTTTCATAGCTCATGTGACATCTATTTGATCCTCATTCAAATTGTGAAAACTTACAAAACATTGAATGAACAGCATCCATTGCTATCAAGGAGGTATGCCTGTCATTCCCATACTTGAAGTATATCACCTATATTGTTTTTATTAAAAAAGTTCACAAAAAAACCATTCATTTTTCTATGTAATACTGCTACAATAGTAGGAAACGTACATGTATATTAACCCTTTCCCTCATATAGACGCTTTCTGACGCCTCTGCAGCAGACAGCTTTTTGAAAACATAGTGACAAAAGAAGAAATTGCTCAAAACGAGCAATTTCTCCTTTTGACACAATGTTTTCCACTTTTAGTCATAGGTTATCCATTTAATTATAGAGATTTTCTATTTTTTGACAAAATATGTTCAATTTAATCATCTGCTGCAGAATTGTTGTATGAGGGAAAGGGTTAAGATATTGATAGGATTGGATGAAAGTAGTTATATTTTATCTGTATTGTCGAGTTGATGTACATTCATAGAACTGCTTGGTGGATTAAACCAGTAGCGTTTTTTTCAATGAAGCTAGTTAAGTATCACAGCTGCACTTGCTATGGTCAATCATTTTTCATAATTTCCTAAAGAAAACCCAATTTTGAAAAATCCAAAAAGCTTATGAGGATATTGGGCCAAGATGGAACATTTTTAACATTTTACCACGTTCAAGAAATCTGTTGCAGACGATTTCGCAAACATGGAATATATGGACAATTATTTTTCTTCCTCAATGTTTTCAAATGTCGTCTACTGCAGAGGCATCAAAATGCAAGTGGTAAACTGTAAAACACTATCTACTGAATTATGCACAACTACAAGACATACTTGGGTAGATTAAGTACTATAATGACCATAAAAATCAACGAACCCAAAAACTCTTAAGCCAAGGGAAAACAAATCTTCAGAAGTTCTCTTCTAATTATCCCTTTCCCATATTCATCAAATCTGCAGAAGACAACTTTGAAAAATATTTAGTCCAAATATGGAAACTCACTATAATGAATGAACAAATCTGGATTGAGTTATAAACATTGTGTTTGTTTGGAGTTTAACGCCGCTTTCAACAGCTTTGGTCATATCACGGCGGTCAGTGCACCTACCCATGTTTTCCTGGCTTTCCCACACCAGTACTTGCACAACATTCTTTCGAAGCCACTGACTACTTTCTCACATAAATCAGAGGTGAGAGGCAATGGAAAAAATCGCCCGAAAGAATGTTCGCCTCAACCGGGTATCGAACCCGTGACCTACAGATCACAAGTCAGATACGCTACCAACTGAGCTACCCGGCCGGGTCTATAAACATTGTGACTATAGAAGATAATGCTCATTTTGTATGAGCAATCACTCCTTTTGCCAAAATGTTTTTAAAAGGTGTCTGCTGCTGCAAAAGTGATAAAATGTGTCTGTAAATGTAAGAGGGAAACTGTTAACCCTTTCTCTCATATAGACGCTTTCTGACGCCTCTGCAGCAGACGGCTTTTTGAAAACATAGTGACAAAAGAAGAAATTGCACAAAACGTGCAATTTCTCCTTTTGCCACAATGTTTTCCACTTTTTGTCATAGGTTATCCATTCAATTATGGAGATTTTCTTAATTTTTGACAAAAAAATACGTTCAAAGTCGTCTGCTGCAGAATTGCCGTATGTGGGAAAGGGTTAAAAAGCTATCTACTGAATTATGAAGACACACTTGGGTAGATAAAGTACTAATAGTGTCCATACAAATCAACAACACAAAAATGCTGCTTAATTTGGACAATACCTGTGAATGAAAATGAAATCATTATGTCAAAACGCGAAATTCCTCCTTTTGCAAAACTATATTTAGAAGTCATCTGCTGCAAATGCGTTAAAATGCGTCTGCAAGTTGGAAACTGTAAAACACTATCTACTGAATTATGCACTCTAACAAGACACACTTGGGTAGATTAAGTACTTCTGATCATAAAAATTAATGACCCCAAAATCACTGATTGCATAAATTTGAATTATTTTGAAATACAGCGTTGCCAACTCACAGGAAAACCCATCTTCAGAAGTTCTGAATACATTTAAAAACATTATTGCTGACAGAGAAATTGCTCAACATGAGCAATTTCTCCTCTTGCTGCAATGTTTTTAACTCTTTTCAATAATCAAACATTTTAACTTGGAGTCCTTTCAGATCTATGTCGGGTCTTTTCAAAGTTTTCTGCTGCAGATTGATTGTACATTGTACTGTCAAACCTGTGCTAAAGACCACCCTGGAATAAAGATTCCCTGTCAGATGTAGCCACCACACGTTAATTTCTCAATTACTCATTTTCTGCATTTATAATTGACCCTGCAAGTAAAGCCCACCTGCAAACAAAGACCATGTTGTCTTGTTCCCAGGGGTGGTCTTTATCCACAGGTTCCACCATATATGGGAAATTGTTGAAATCTTCCCATGATAAAGAAGACATTTGACACTACTAAAAGAGCACCTGTGAACAAAGACCACATTGTCATGTTCCCATGGGTGGTCTTTATCCACAGGTTCCACCGTATATGGGAAATGGTTGATAATATTCACATGATAAAGAAGACATTTGACTCTGCTAGTAAAGACCACATTGTCTTGTTCCCATGGGTGGTCTTTATACACAGGTTCCACCATATATGGGAAATTGTTGAAATCTTCCCATGATAAAGAAGACATTTGACACTGCTAAAAGAGCACCTGTGAACAAAGACCACATTGTCATGTTCCCATGGGTGGTCTTTATCCACAGGTTCCACCGTATATGGGAAATGGTTGATAATATTCACATGATAAAGAAGACATTTGACCCTGCTAGTAAAGACCACCTGGAACAAAGACCACATTGTCTTGTTCCCATGGGTGGTCTTTATACACAGGTTCCACCATATATGGGAAATTGTTGAAATCTTCCCATGATAAAGAAGACATTTAACCCTGCTAAAAGAGCACCTGTGAACAAAGACCACATTGTCTTGTTCCCATGGGTGGTCTTTTCCACAGGTTCCACCGCATATGGGAAATGGTTGATATCTTCTAATGATACAGAAGACATTTGACCCTGCTAGTAAAGACCACCTGTGAACAAAGATCACATTGTCTTGTTCCCATGCGTAGTCTTTATACACAGGTTCCACCGTATATGGGAAATGGTTGAAATTAGAAGCCTAATCAGACTGTTTACCCTTTTTCCTCGTACAGACACTTTTTGAGACATCTGCAGCACATGACTTTTGAAAACATTGTAGCAAAAGAAGAAATTGCTCATCTGCAACGATGTTTTCAACTTGAGACAATAATTTTACTTATATTAACAGTTGTTTTTCAAATATTTGCACAGATGTTTTCAAAGTCGTCTGCTGCAAATTTGTTTTATGTAGGAAAGCCTTTGGTTATTTTTGTTTGTCATCAACAATGGCCTTGTAAATGTTCTACAAGATCCATTTTTAACTTGAGCATGATGAAACTGACAGTATATGTTTGTCTTGATAATATCTAGGCTAAGTTTAAACTTGAGCATCCTAAAACTTGGTCATAAAGATGGTCTTGATCTCATCTAGGCCCAGTTCAAATTATGGGTCATGTCAGCTAAAACACTAGGTCACTAGGCCAAAATTAACTAAAATCTAGTGAATACTCTTTAGGCTGTATTTTTTTACTTGATCATCTTTAAACTTTGTCAGAATGTTTGTCTTGACGATATGTAGTCTAAGTGTAAGTTTGGGTCAAAAACCAGGTCACTAGGCCAAACTTAAGAAGAATCTTGTGAACATTCTTTTTGTTGTTGTTTTTATACAGGACTGTATGTGTAAAAAGGGTTAAAACATATAATTATGGTTTCATGGTTTTCTCATTTCAGTTATTGCAGTCAGCACATGTGGAAGAAAAGAAAGTTTAACCCCCGTAAGAAGTCTGTTTTTAACATAGAACAACAACAACAAAGCTCCAGTCAGAACAACCAACAAGACCAAGCGGCTGGTGATGATGAAGAGGACATCACCAATTTTATCATGAGAGGCAACAGCTTCTGTGCCGACAATAATTCCTCTTCATTGAAAACTTCGGCAGCGCCCCCCAAAAGAAATAAAGTCCAGAAAACTAGTTCTGCTTCTTCACTTGGCATTGGTTCTCCTGATATTGTACTTTGTACTCCAGAAATACCAGAAGATTTTGATGAGCTACTTGCGGATGATGGGGATGAAGATATTTCTGATGCTGATAACAGTGATTTAGAATCTACCTCAGATGATGTGGAAGATACTGATCACGATTTTATAGATGCTGGAGATGCTGAAGTTGAAGATGATGACATTGCGGAGGAAGATACAGCAACAAGTAATGAGACTGGTGATCATGAAGATGAACCAGACTCGAGTGATGGTTCAACAAAGTCCGGAAAACTTGTTGATCTGGACAAACGAGGCATCTATTTGAAAGATCTTATGAACAATGGAGAAGGTAATGGTCCAGCTTCCTTATCTGATCTTGTTGAAGAAAAGGCGGATGTTACTGTTGATTGTATTGTATGTCAACTCAATAAAGATGGTGACAGTCAGACAAATGCATTTGAAAATGACAATGGAGAAAGTCAAAGCATTTCTAATGAAATGAAAGCTAATATTGTCAAAGATATGAAACAAATATCTATAACAGATTCAAATGTAGATGCTTCGAATAAAATTGATGCAGCCAATGAAGCTGAGATGTCAAGTCAAGCCAACTTGCCTAACACAAACCAAAATGCATTACCAAAGTCAGACAAAGTAAGGCAAGATCAGCATGGTTCTCGTACTGCCACATCAACTGGACAGAGCCCTGACTTTTCATCATCTGATGTTTCGAATGCTGCCGGAAAAGTGAATATACAGTCTACAGGAAGTGAGGATAGTATAGCTGGTTCCCAATCCCAGGGAGAAAACACAGGTGTCTTTTGATGACTTTCGGTTTTAGTTAATGTTTCTGTGTTTATGTTGTTTTGTCCCAAAATTGTTCCTGTTTTAACTTTTTCTAGATTTTATGATGAAATGATGGTCCCTATTTTTAAAAATCATTTCCCCTTCTTGCAATATTCCTGCTTTGGCAGGATGACACAAAAGGATCACATCTCTGTGTCTGTCCATCACACTTTCTCTTACTGACTTACTGTTAGGCGACACACATATGTTACTTCAAACAATCTTGTTATGCCCCTGAATTAATATCAGTTGAAAGAAATATCTCACCAAAGGCTGAATAATTCAGGGAAAATATGCCCCTTTCCCATATATAACAGACAACTTTGATAATTTCTAGGCAAAAGTATGAAAAAACTTCTCCAATGAAAATTAAGATATTGAATAGTATTGAAACTATTGTCGCAAAAGTAGAAATTTGTCACGACTAACTCCATTTTTTTGCCACAATGTTCCTAAAAGTTGTCTGCTGCAAATGCACCAACATTTCGCCACATGTGGAAAAAGGTTAACCCTTTCCCACATACAGCAAATCTGCAGCAGACGACTTTCAAAGCTTATTGACAAAAACACGAGTTTTACTAGTAAATAGAGTTGAAAACATTGTGGCAAAAGGAGAAATTGCTCGTTTTGAGCATTTTTTTTTTTCCCACAAGGTTTTCTAAAATCATCTGCTGCAGAGGCGTAAGAAAGTGTCTATATGTGGGTAAGGGTTAAGTACATGGATATGAGTCACATCAGGTGACAAAGTGGTTGAGTTGCACATGTGAACCGTGAATACACATAGCAAGCTGGTGCTAACACACTCTCACCAACATTTAGAAAACAAACCGATGTTATTTCTGATAAAAAAAATAGAATTGTTTCACTCAATTATCCCTTTCCCAAATAAAACGAATTTGCAGCAGACGACTTTGAAAGTATCTAGGCAAAAACAACTGAAATCTCTATAAATGTAAGTATAATTACTGAAAAGAGTTGAAAACATTGTGGCAAAAGGAGAAATTGCTCTGTTAGAGCAATTTCTGCTTTTGTCATAATGTTTTCAAAAGTCAGCTGCAGAGGTGTCAGAAGCATCTTTATGTGGGAAAGGGTTAAACAAGTGGTGATGCTAGAATGGGATGCAACAAGACCCTTTTTCCCCTGAAAGTGACTCTTTTTTGTTTATGTTTTTGTTTTTATTAGCCAAATCCAACTTGCAGACACATCTTGACACATCTGCAGCAAACTTCATTTCATAAAATTGTGACTAAAGAAGAAATTGCTCATAATGAGCAATTTTTCCTAAATTTGTCACAATGTTTTAAACTTAAGTCAATAATTTTACTTAATTTAAAACAGATTTTCCACATATTTTGCCTACATGTATTTGAAGGTGTCTGATGCAGATTTGTTGTATGTGGAAACAGGTGAATATTGTCTCACATACAACAAGTCTGCAGCAGACTACTTTGGAAATATCTAGGGACGAAATATTGAAAATCTCTTTAAATAAAAGAATAATTTTACAATAAACAATTTCTCTTTTTTTCCACAATGTTTTTAAAAATCATCTGCTGCAGATGTGTCGAAATCCATCTGAGAGTGTGGTAGGGTATAAGTTTGTTGAATTTATAAATGTTAAGTTTACAATTTTGTTAATATTTGAGATATCAATGCATTTATATTCACTTCACAAAACGGACAGACTTTATGCAAATTATTATTGCCTGTTTTTTTGTTAATGTATATTTTGTCCTCAGCTTGTCCTGTAGATTTGGTTTTTAGCTCTATTGGCCAAAGGCCAGAAGAGCTTATGCCGTGGTGTGATGTCCGTGCGTCCGTAAACAATTGCTTGTGAACATGATACAGTCTTCAGTTTTGATTGTATCTCAATCAAACTCATACAGTAGTTAGATATCCATGAGAGCTCGGTTCCTTTCGCAAACCAGCCAGATCCGCCCATGCAAGACTGGAAATTGAAATTGTCAAAATTGCTATAATAAAGCTTGTGAACACAATAGAGACTCCATTTACTATCTGATCTTCACCAAACTTACACAGTAGTTAGGTTTCCATGAGAGCTCGGTTCCTTTTGCAAACCAGCCATATCTGGCCATGCAAGACTGGATTATGGCCCTTGAAATTGTCGGAATTGCTATAATAGAGCTTGTGAATGCGATGAAGTCTTTGATTGTATCTCAATCAAACTTATACAGTTGTTAGATATCCATGAGAACTCGGTTCCTTTCGAAAACCAGCCAGATCCACCCATGCAAGACTGGATTATGGCCCTTGAAATTGTCAAAATTGCTATAATTGAGCTTGTGAACACAATAGAGTCTCCATTTACTTACTAATCTTCACCAAACTCAGATAGTAGTTAAATATTGATGAGAGCTCAGTTCCTTTTGAAAACCAGCCAGATGTGCCTTTGCATGACTGGATTATGGCCCTTGAAATTGTCAAAATTGCTATAATACTACTTGTGAACACAATAGAGCCTCCATCTACTATTCAATCTTCACCAAACTTAGACAGTAGTTAAATATTGATGAGAGCTCAGTTCCTTTTGCAAACCAGACAGATCCGCCCATGCAAGACTGGATTATGGCCCTTGAAATTGTCAAAATTGCTATAATAGAGCTTGTGAACACAATAGAGGCTCCATTTACTATCTGATTTTCACCAAACTTAGAAAGTAGTTAAATATTGATGAGAGCTTGGTTCCTTTCGAAAACCAGCCAGATGTGCTCTTGCATGACTGGATTATGGCCCTTGAAATTGTCAAAATTGCTATAATACAGCTTGTGAACACAATAGAGCCTCGATTTACTATCCGATCTTCACCAAACTTAGATAGTAGTTGAATATTGATTAGAGCTCAGTTCCTTTCGCAAACCAGCCAGATCTGCCAATGCTAGACTGGATTATGGCCCTTGAAATTGTCAAAATTGCTATAATACAGCTTGTGAACACAATAGAGGCTCAATTTACTATCTGATCTTCACCAAACTTAGATAGTAGTTAAATATTGTTGAGAGCTTGGTCCCTTTCGAAAACCAGCCAGATGTGCCCTTGCATGAATAGATTATTGCCCTTGAAATTGTCAAAATTGCTATAATACAGCTTGTGAACACAATAGAGCCTCGATTTACTATTCAATCTTCACCAAATACTTAGATAGTAGTTAAATATTGATGAGAGCTTGGTTCCTTTCACAAAGCAGCCAGATCTGCCAATGCAAGACTGGATTATGACCCTTGAAATTGTCAAAATTGCTATAATACAGCTTGTGAACACGAAAGAGCCTCCATTTACTATCCTCACCATACATACATGCTCTGGATTGAAAATGAACAAAGAACCATACCAGTAGAGCATAGGCCCTCATGGGCCTCTTGTTTAGCTCACCTGAGCAGGAAGTGCGTGTTGCGCTTTTGTGTTCCTTTGGATGAACCCTCTGCAGTGGTACAGTGGTAGAGCATCGGCTTCTTGTACCAAAGGTCCCTGGTTCAGATCCTGTGATGAGCAGGTACTGCCTTTGGGATTTTTCCACACATCGATGCAGCACGAGTATTGGTTATGTCTCCAGGAAGCAGACATTGAGCATGATTAATTTAAGCTTAACCTATTACTTCACATGATATTTCAAAAGTTACACACTTTACAATCAACAGATGAACAAGTTGTAAAATCTGGAAAACTAGAAGTAACTTCTTCACAAAGAGTTGAAAATATTGCAATTAAAGGAGAAATTGCTTGTTTTGAGCAATTTCACCTGTTATTGCAACGTTTGCAAAAATGACTGCAACAGCAGGCGTGAAATGTCGTCAGTGTGAAGTAATGGGTTAAAGCTTGTTTTGCAATCGATGTAACATAATAAGTATAAACTAAATAGGACATAAATAGGACATAAATGATTTATAAACACCTCTTGGTGAATGGCAGTATATGCAGCATCTGCAAAAGCTGTCCTATCTCTTTTAACAATCATTAACCCTTTCCCTTGTATGACAATTCTGCAGCAGACGACTTTGAACATATTTTGTCAAAAATTAGAAAATCTCTATAATTGAACGGATAACCTATGACTTAAAGTGGAAAACATTGTGGCAAAAGGAGAAATTGCTCATTTTTAGCAATTTCTTCATTTGTCACTTATATATGTTTTCAAAAGGCTGTCTCGCAGCTGCAGAGGCATCAAAAAGCATCTATATAAGGGAAAGGGTTAACTCAATCTTCAGCAAACTTTAGCACAATGTTTCAGGCATAATATTTCCGCCAAATTGTATTTGAAGTTAGATTGTCTATGGCTATGGAGCCCCTGATAGGCGCTTATTGTCACAATTAGACACTCTTTTCCCGCTATGTTTTCAGAAGTTGTCACCTGAAAAGGCGTCAAAAGTCATCTGTTATCAGGGAAAGTGAGAAAAAGTGCCGAGGTCCCATTTTCATCACTTAAAATCACGAACCTCCCTCCTAATGAGCCCTGGTAGCTGTCAGTCGGTAGTGACGCGGGCTGTCATTTCCAGGGGTTGTGAGCTCGAACCGAAGCTCGGAAAACATTCTTTCCGATGTTTGATAAAAGTCAATGCGACAAGCTTCATTTCTCCTCCACCATTGGGCTTACAGTCTTTATGGTAAAGCAGCCAGTTGCTTGGAAAGACTGTTTTTTTGAGTATACGAGAAAAACCAGGAAAGACATGGGTAGGTGAACTGGTCGCTGTGATATGACTGAAAAAAAAGTTGAAAATGGTGTTAAACCCCAATCAATCAACCCTCCTAACGTAACCGTACCCCACATACAACAAATTTGAAGCAGACAGAAACATTTTGAAAAAATATGAAAAACCTCTGTTAATGAGAGTAATATGATTGAATAGTGTTGGGAACATTGTAGCAAAGGGAGAAATTGCTCATCATGATGAGATACGTCAAAATGCGTCTGGATGTGGGGAAAGAGTTAACCCTTTCCCACATATAACAATTCTACAGCAGACGATCTTGACAAAATCTGAAAAATCACAATAAATGGGGTTCAACTATTAAAAAGAGTTGAAAACATTGTGGCAAAAGGAGAAATTGCTTGTTTTGAGCAATATTTCTCCTTTTTGTCACAGTGTTTTCAAAAGTCGTCTGCAGCAGGAGCGTTTTGACGAGGGGAAAAGGGGAAAGGGTTGACCCTTTCCGTCATACGACAATTCTGCAGCAGCCGACTTTGAACATATTTTATCCAAAAATAGAAAATCTCTATAATTGAATGGATAACCTATGACAAAAAGTGGAAAACATTGTGGCAAAAGGAGAAATTGCACGTTTTGTGCAATTTCTTCTTTTGTCACTATGTTTTCAAAAAGCCGTCTGCTGCAGAGGCGTCAGTCAAAGTGTTTATATGGGGAAAGTGTTAATGGAGCATCATAAGTAGCATCATATTGGAATTCAATGTGGCAGTAAAATAAAGTGGGAGATTATCAATAAAGTGATAACTAAATATCATCATGACACAGCATATTTATACCCTTTATCTTCTCATTTAATATAGTTAACCCTTTCCCTCATATAGACGCTTTCAGACGCCTCTGCAGCAGACGGCTTTTTGAAAACATAGTGACAAAAGAAGAAATTGCGCAAAACATGCAATTTCTCCTTTTGACACAATGTTTTCCACTTTTAGTCATAGCTCTTCCATTCAATTATGGAGATTTTCTATTTTTTGACAAAATATGTTCAAAGTCGTCTGCTGCAGAATTGTCGTATGAGGGAAAGGGTTAACAAGTCAAGTCTTTCAATTTGAAGCTGTTCATTCTAACTGTTAACCCTTTCCCACATGCAACAAATCTTCAGCGGACCATAGTGAAAACATTTCGTCAAAAATCTCTATAAATGTAATTGATTGATTGATTGGGGTTTAACGCCGTTTTTAACAATTTCTCAGTTATATCACGGCGGCCAGTTCACCTACTCATGCATTTCCTGGTTTTCTCACATCAGTACTCCACACAACAATATTTCCAAGCAACTGGCTGCTTTTCCACATAGACTTACCCCATTGGTGGAAGCCGAATGACGCATGTCGCATTGACTTTTGTCAATCGTCCGAAAGAAAGTTGGCCGAGCAAGGATTTGAACTCACAACCCCTGGATTGACAGCCCATGTTGCTACCGACTGAGCTACCTGGACTCGGCTTTCTATAAATGAAAGACCAATTATTGAATAAAGTTGAAAACATTGCAGAAAAATGTCTGCTGCAGCAGGTGCATGAGAAAGCATCTATCTGTATGTGGAAAGGGTTACTGAATAGCATTGAATGGGTGCCAAACTGTGTAAATTCATGTCTGTTGGCTGTTGGTCTACTTTTGTATTTACCTTCTCCCAAGTGCACCAAGTCTGCAGCAGACTTCTTTGAAAACATCTAGACTAATTTTAAAATCTCTCCCACAAAAACCAAATCTGACATAGACTACTCTGAAAACATGTTGAAACATTTATAAAAACTCTTTCTAAAAATGAAAGTATAAATATTGAACACACAGGATAATGGAGAAATGATTCATGATGAACTGAGGCATCAACATGAGTTATTACTTTCATATCGAGGGCTTGGCGTGAAACGGTTGTAACTAAAAACCTATTTTGAAAACCCTGGTTTAGGGGCAATTTTGACCCCTTTGTAAACAATGCAAATTTAGGTGCCATTGCTCAGAACGAGCAATGGCACCTAAATTTCCATTGTTTACCCAGTGAAATGAGTTAACGCTTATAAAGACTTTATTGCGAGGTGAAAAAATACCAATTTATTAGTTACAACCGTTTCATGCCAAGCCCTCAATATACGTGTATACTGACTTTGTTTGTGTAGAAATGAGTGTTTAACTTCCCCAGAATGCATTGAATATGTGATAACAAGTTTAAATTCATTTAAAATATGTATAGGATGCACTGGAACTGTTTGATTTGATAATTTTCCCCTTTTTAGCTTGTCTGTTTTTCAAAGAAATAAAGTCTGGCTATTGTGATACCCATGGTGTCTTTGTTGTCATCACAACACTTAATTACCTTACCTCATAACTCAAATATTCCAATGAAACTTGGTACAAATGTTTATAGAAACAATATGCATGTCCATACCAAGTTACATAACTCTGGCTTTAATAATTATTTATTATAATTATGCCCCTTTTTTCGACTTAGTAATTCATTAAAACAGTTTAACCTTGCCCATGTAATTCATTAAAACAGTTTGTTACCTTGCCCATAATTCAAAAACCGTTTAACATTTTCAAATGAAACTTGGTACACATATTCCTCTGAACAATACACATGTCTATACCAAGTCACATAACTCTTGCTGTAATAATGATTCAGTAATGCCCGTTTATTTACTTAGAACAAAAAACAGACGAGCGTTGGCATTCGGTCTGTTAAAAACAGACGAGTGTTGGCGTTCGGTCCATTAAAAACAGATGATCGTTGGCATTCGGTCCGTTAAAAACAGACGATCGTTGGCGTTCGGTCCGTTGTGCTTTTGTTTTGGATTATTTTATTACTTAGAGGTTACTCTTTTCTAGGATACCGGGTGTCCTAATACCAGGTGTCTTACCCGTAAATATTTGAAGAAGTGTGACAGTTGAGGGTTGAAACTTACATGGAAATAAGGAAGGAATTTAATTGGTATTTTTTGGCCTATAGATGGCACATCGAGATCAGTCCCCATGGAGGCACGCGGCTAATCATGGTCTTACAAATGGCTCACACTTTTTGCCGTTTCCCACATACAGAAAACCTGCAGCAGACGACTTTGAAAATATCTACTCTTTAAATATGGAAAATCTCTATAATTATAGTACAAGAGAAAGTTGATGCAAGGCATCAATGTCGCCGGAAAAGACTGCATTGATTTATTTATGTATTCTTGACTTTCCTTAGTCTATTAAAACATTTGCTTATAAATTTTATATTCATACCTATACATTAGGGTATCTATAAAAAATTAACGAAATGTGTACACATTTATCTTGGCTTAAATTTAATTTTGCTGTTGTTACTTATTTAAATAATAGTATTCATTCATATAATTTCAATGTTTGTCAATCTTATTCGAATCACAAGGTAAATATCCTGGTATTGCTTTAAAGGGAGGTAATTTGAAGAAAACAAAAGTCTTCAAAAGGAGAAATATATCAGCATTACCGTCTACAGTTTAAATTGTTCTATTGTTTGTGGATTTAAAAATGTTCTTTTTTTCTTATTTCTACATGTACAACGAAATATTGCGGCTTCTCTTTGACGCTTTGCGTCAAATATTCGTCTTATACTTGTCTAAAATAAAATAATATCACTCGCTTTTTCATATCGAAATGCGCATGCGCGAAAATCGATGTTAACGGTCACGAAACTACACAACAGAATAGGGTCTATATTTAGCTTAGAAACAGTTCCTACTTTAGATATTCATGGATTAACATTATTAAATGAATTCTACACAAATCAAGACATCTCTTTGAACATGAAAACAACATTTAGTAAGTTAAAATTGCTATTAAAAGGAGAATCCGAAATTGACCTCAATGATGACACATAAGAGTCTGCATTAGGGGGTGTTGGTTCACGTCTTGAAGGGACCACTTTTGTCTTCGTAAATAAGACAAAAAACTTAAATGCGAGTGAAATAAAAAAAACTGCAAACATTAAAAAATCGGAATATTTATTTCATTTTAGATGTGTCATTTATTAGTGTTCGTAAACAACCACAATTGTAATATGTTCAAATCATCTAGATTTGTTTCTTTCTAATAATAAGCCGCCCTCCCATGTGATTTCCGAAAAGCTATTAAAAATAGAAGTCGCGGGCTTCTGCCCGGCGACTAATAATTACTGAAAAAAGTTGAAAACATTGTGGCAAAAGGAGAAATTGCTCGTTTTGAGCAATTTCTGCTTTTGTCACAATGTTTTCAAAAGTCGTCTGCTGCAGAGACGTCAAAATGCGGCTAAAGGTGGGAAAGGGTTAATGATAGAGCTCTAGATAAGGAGAGTGTCTCAAATTACAAAACCTTCATTTGACACTCAAACCCTATGATGTGGGTACTCAAAAGAATTGTTTCGGTGAGAAGATTCCTTTGAGTGCCCATAACATAGGGTTTTATTAAGGCAAAAGAGATATACATGATTGTATAGGTAGGGGAGACCAGTTTACTAGCTGGTCCGTATCTATAGCCCTCTGCTAACCATTTCCCAACTTTAGCTATTTGATGCCTTTACATCTGTAGACTTTTTAAAACATTATAACAAAAAGAAAAAATTCTCATAATAAGCAGTTTAATTTCCCCTTTGCCACACTGATTTCAATTCAATAGTTATAAATTAATTTATAGAGATCTTCCATATTTTTGTCTTCATGCTTTCAAAGTCGGCTGAAAGGGTTAACCCTTTCCCTCATATAGACACTTTCGGACACCTCTGCAGCAGACAGCTTTTTGAAATCATAGTGACAAAAGAAGAAATTGCTCAAAACGAGCAATTTCTCCTTTTGCCACAATGTTTTCCACTTTTAGTCATAGGTTATCCATTCAATTATAGAGATTTTCTATTTTTTGACAAAATATGTTCAAAGTCGTCTGCTGCAGAATTGTCGTATGTGGGAAAAGGTTAAAGTGATGACCTTTTTGTACTGTCAATCTATGATTAAAAAAGTATAGAGCTGAGCTTTTCAAACTTATGTGTGTTAATTATAAAAGAGCTGAACTATTTGAAGTTTGGTAAATAACAAAAATGAGTAGATACTTCGAAAACTTTTATGATAAAATTCATATTGAACTTTTTAATCTTTAATTTTAATGAATTCATTAAAGTCATCTA
This sequence comes from Serripes groenlandicus, assembly GCA_031761405.1. NCBI lineage: Eukaryota > Metazoa > Mollusca > Bivalvia > Cardiida > Cardiidae > Serripes > Serripes groenlandicus. Next base: position 64,856,258 of record JASEVX010000011.1, read on the forward strand.
ACAGAGTGAATAATTAATTTTGATACTTGCCAAATTATTTGCTTGCTTATTGCATTAGTTGTACTAAAGTAAGAGTAAGCTAATAAATGTCAAAATATATTAGTTTCTTAATTAATGTGATATATTGCCTGTGATAACAAATATATATGTACATGTATGATTTAGAGTAATAAATTTATCTGGATTGAAGACTTAAGTTTTTAAATTTTTGCTGTAATATTTAGTTGTAGCCTGAGTGACATTTCAATGGCTTAATGCAAAACGGTTGTAACTACATATTGAATAATATGTAGTTACAACCGTTTTGCATGAAGCCCTTGATTTGTCAGTAGTGTGAGTGGCTGTCAACCCTGAGGTTGTAAGTTCAAACCCCAGCGTGGCAAACATTCTATCCGACAAGTGTCATTCGTCTTCAACCGATGTCCATAGTCTACATGTGGAAAAGCAGCCTGTTGAAAGACGTTGTGTTTAGAGTGGTGGTGTGAGAGAGCCAGAAAAAACATGGGTAGTTGAACTGACTGCAATATTACCGAATATGTTTGTAAATAGCATTAGATCCCAATTAATCATAATAATACTTTTTTCAAGAGATGATTTGTGTCCATCGTTTTGCCAGGGTGACACTTAGCTATAATCTCCTGGCAGTCTGTCCATCTGTCCGTCCATCAGTCTGTTTGGTCAGTTCATCCATCTGTCCATCCGTCTGTCTGTATGGTCAGTTCGGCCATCTGTCCATCCATCCATCAGTCTGTCTGGTCAGTTCATCCATCTGTCCATCTGTCTGTCTGTCTGTCTCTGGGCAATAGAATGATGTATATGCTTATAACCCTTTCCTGATTGCAGACACATTTTGACGCAACTGCAGCCGGAGGCTGAAATACAATTGGAATAAAGTAATTTTTTCAGCAACGTTTAACCCTTTCCCACTTGCAGATGCATTTTGACACATCTGCAGCAGATGACTTTTGAAAACATTGTGACCAAAGGCAAAATTGCTCATCATGAGCAATCTCGCCTTTAGTCAAAATGTTTTCAATTCTATTTAATAATTAAACCCTCATTTATTCTTTATGCTTTAGTCTTTACCACATGCGGACACATTTTAATGCCGCATCTGCGGCAGACAACTTTTAATGAGCTTAAATTTCTCCTTTTCCATCAACTTGTTTCGACTCAGTGAATAATTGGACTTGGTCTTATAGAGGTTTTCCATGATCTTACTAATGTCTATCAGAGGACTTCGACTAAAAGGGAGTGAACAGGTCTTTTCCCCACAATATTTCTCTTATTACTCAACCAAATCCTATGTTGTGGGTACTCGAAAGAATCATCTCACTGAGACGATTTTTTTGAGTTCCCACAACATAGAGTTTGAATGTCAAAATAAAGATTTTAGAACTTGAAAAATATCTAGAGGTCTGGTCTACTGCAGATTTGTTTCTAAATGGGAAAGTCAATTAAAAACAATTATGAAAGCTGCAATAAGGGAGATAACTGTATGAAGGTCTCTATTTTAAATATTTCACACGAAGGAAAAAAAAACTTTAATGTGTTTTTACTTGAGTGGATATTTAGCTTGCATGGTCATAAAATCCATTTTAAGTTATAAATAAGCTTTAAAGCAAATAATCGACAGATTATCGTCTCATGCTTCATATATCTCCACACACTAAATCGTCAATAAAAATGCAAATTGTATACAAGTGGAGTGTTTTTTTGAATATGTGCATTTGTTTTGGCTTCACCCTTTTCCGAATGTAAACTCTATTATTTGATGCAACTGTAGCAGGCAGATATGACTTTTGACAAACAATGTGGAAAAATAAGAAATCTCTCAATTGAGCTATTTTTCCTTCAATGTTTTTCAACTTTATTCACAAATTGTACCTTCCATATTTTTGGTTAGATGTGTTCCAAGTTCTCTTTTGTAGATTTGTTGAATGAGGGAAAGCGTAAATTTGAAATAGATAAATGTTATGACTATATTAAAACTACATTAACCTTTAAACGGATACAGACGGCTTTTAACGGCTTATAAGTAAAATTAAAGACTTTTGAAAAATAGTGAGGGAAGGAGAAATTTCTTAACCCTTTCTGACGCCTCTGCAGCAGACGGCTTTTTGAAAACATGGTGATAAAAGAAGAAATTTCTCCTTTTGTCACCATGTTTTCAGCTCTTTTGACACCATGTTTTCAGCTCTTTTGAATTACTGTACTTTCATTTAAAGGGAGTTTCCAAAAAAAATTCCGGTTATATTTTCAAATTCGCCTGCTGCAGAGTTATTGCATGTGGGAAAGGGTTAATTAAAAGATACAATTAATTCTCATTTTCCTACTATTTAAACTAATTTCGTGTTTTATTCCCACATTTTAAGTGTATCCTACCATGCAGACACATTTTGATTTATTTGCAGCAGACCAATATTGAAAACATTGTGGTGAAACAAGAAATGAATGACCAATTTCTCCTTTTGCTGCAACGTTTTCAATTCTGTTAAATAATTAAACTCATTTTTGTGTAGACGTTTACCATGTTGCCTGCTGCAGATTTGATGTAATATAGAAAGGGTTAAACAGAGACAGTTGACCCTTTTTCCACAATGTTATGCAGATGCATTAAGCGATTTTAATGCAACGGATGCGCAGATTGAACTTCCAAAAATATATGGAGAAAAGAAAAAATTGCTTGTAAAAAGCAATTCCTTCTCACTTTCCAAGGATATTTTTTATTTTTAAAATCATTCTTTTGCCTAAATGTTTACAAATCCCACTTTAGTTTTGCTTAAACCCTTTCCCTCATACAGCAATTCTGCAGCAGACGACTTTGAACGTATTTTGTCAAAACATAGAAAATCTCCATAATTGAATGGATAACCTATGACTAAAAGTGGAAAACATTGTGGCAAAAGGAGAAATTGCACGTTTTGTGCAATTTCTTCTTTTGTCACTATGTTTTCAAAAAGCCGTCTGCTGCAGAGGCGTCCGAAATCGTTTATATGAGGGAAAGGGTTAATATTATGGGAAAAGGATAAAACTACATTAACATTTTCTTCAGGTATGTTTTATCTGTATGTGTCTGAATCAGATACATTTAGAAAATATTTTTGCAGAAATTTAGCATGTAATAAGCATGCAATAAAATGAATTGCTAGTAATAATTAAACCCTTTCCCATTCGCAGATGAATTTTAACAATCCTGCAGCTGGCAACCTTTGAAATCATTCAGCATTATGTGCAATTTCTCCTTCTGCCGCAATGTTTTCAAATGTAATCAATGATAAAACTTTCATTTAATAGAGATTTTTTTGTATTTTTGCAGCAGAGATGTTTTCAAAGTTGTCTACTGCGGATTTGTTTATTGTTGAAAATGTTCAATTATATTAATTAAAATATCATTTCACGTGCAGTTTGAATACTGTCTAGCATCAGGTTTCCTATTAACCCTTTCCCACATACATACGCCTTTTGACACCTCTGCAGCAGACTACTTTTGAAAACATTATGGTAAAAGGAAACATTCTTAGGTTATGAATGGTAAAACAGAGTGGGAAAAGGAGAATATTGCTCATAGCGACCAATTTCCCCATTTAATTGCAACAAGGTTTCAACACTTTTCAATGATTAATAAAACTTACCCTAAAAGAGATTTTTCATAATTTTGACTTGATGTTTTCAAAAATGTCCGCTGCTGATTTGTTGTATGTTGTTAAGGTTGCAAGCCTTTACCCGATACAGATGATATTTGACGCCTCTGCAGCATAATAACAGATATCTATATAACTCTTAGAGCTTTGGGGAAAGCTAAAGATATTGAACAGTGCTCTGCAAAGATTGATTGATTGATTGATTGGGGTTTAACGTCGTTTTCAACAATTTTTCAGTCATATCACGGCGACCAGTTCACCTACTCATGCGTTTCCTGGTTTTCCCACACCAGTACACTACACAACATACTTTCCAAGCAACTGGCTACTTTTCCACATAGACTGTTAAACAGCTAATTGATGAAAGACGAATGGCGCCGGCCACAGTGACTTTTGTCAAACGTCGGAAAGAATGTTGGACGAGCTGGGATTTGAACTCACAACCCCTGGATTGACAGCCCACGTCGCTACCGGGGCTCAGCGCTCTGCAAAAAACAACCTTAGTGCATTTGCAGTCGGGCTCAGTTCCCTCATACGACAATTCTGTAGCAGACGACTTTGAACATATTTTGTCAAAAAATAGAAAATCTCTATAATTGAATGGATAACCTATGACTAAAAGTGGAAAACATTGTGGCAAAAGAAGAAATTGCTTGTTTTGAGCAATTTCTTCTTTTGTCACTATTTTTTCAAAAAGCTGTCTGTTGCAGAGGCTTCCGAAAGCGTCTATATGAGGGAAAGGGTTAACATGGCTTTCCAATATACAACAAATCTGCAGCTGCAGATGACTTTTGAAACATTTCGTGATAAATATGAAAACTCTCAGTAAATGAAAGAACAATTCAAGTATTGAATGAAGTTGAAAACATAGTGTCAAAATGAGAAATTGCTCATTATGTCGCAATGTTTTCAAAAAACTCCTCTGCAGAGGCGTCAGAAGGCGGCTGTTTGTGGGAAAGGTTTAGATATTAAACCATATTAGCCAGCACTGACTGCACTATTGCACTATTAGCCAAGCTTTAGTCAGAGAAAGCTTCAGGAAACTTCTGTAAAGCAGTATCCATTTGGAGCTTTTAACCCTTTCCCTCATATAGATGCTTTTTGACGCCTCTGCCGCAGACGGCCTTTTGAAAACATAGTGACAAATGAAGAAATTGCTAAAACTGAGCAATTTCTCCTTTTGCCACAATGTTTTCCACTTTTGGTCATAGCCAATCAATTATAAAGATTTTCTATTTTTTGACAAAATATGTTCAAAGTCGTCTGCTGCAGAATTGTTGTATGGGGGAAAGGGTTAAAGCATGGATATGTAGGCAGATCTTTTCCCACACCGGTAATTATAATTCCGTTATGGTTGGTTTTACTAAGTTAAGACATGTTCCACTCACTAAATACTCTTAAGAAGAAATTTCTCATTTTCAAACCTTTATTTTAAACTCTGTATCAAACTTAAAACTATTATATTTTCCACAGATGTTTTTTTTTTTCAAAACAGATGATGAATCCCGGCTCGGCCAACTTTCTTTCCGGCGATTGACAAAAGTCAATGCGACATGCGTCATTCGTCTTCCACCAATGGGCTAAGTCTATGTGGAAAAGCAGCCAGTTGCTTGGGAAGATTGTTGTGTGGAGTAGTGGTGTGAGAAAACCAGGAAATGCATGAGTAGGTGAACTGGCCGCCATGATATAACTGAGAAATTGTTAAAAACGGCGTTAAACCCCAATCAATCGATCAATCAATCAAAAAAGATGACACTCAAATACTATATCCTGGTTCTAGGATCAAGTTACAGTAGAAGTGTATTAATTGCGGTTAAGCTGCATTCATTTTGACCACTTTTGAAAACATTGAAGAAAATGAAGAAATTGTCCATAATGAGCAAAATTATTTCATCTTTTGACAAAATGTTTACTATTCTTTTCTTGAATACTTATACTTTCATCGGGTTTCCACTTTCATTTATAAAGACTGTCTATACTTTTGCCTCCATGTATTCATAGTCATCCACTGCAGGTTCTGTATGTGGGGAACAGTTGTTGTATGTGGGGAAGCGTTCAAAAGGTCATTGGAATATTTTCATACCGTGAATATAAGATGAAAAGTAATTTATAAATATTTATAAGGGTAAGGGTTGAACTATTTTGCATGTAGTCGTTTGTTTCCATCGTCTAGTAACCAAAGTAACTAAAAACACATAAATATATATTTCATAGCCTGGGGTTTCAAGATGCTATCACATTTTGTTCAATTTGCTTCATACGATACCATCAGTTATGCAAGACTGAATAAAAAAAATCTTTAAAAGCTTCTCTTTGATGTGGATTCATCATTCTCACAGGAGAGCTCGCAAATCATGATAAATGGCTGAATCGAATGATGATTCAAAATTCTTGGCATGCCCCGGTGAATTTTGTTCATTTATGGTTAGTTATCAGGCGCGACCTCGCTGAATTTTTAATCAACTCTTTTTTTTTCTTCTGAGATGCTTCTATGTGTCTTGTTCCTTGCTTCTGAAACATATAGCTCATGTATAATATTATGGGGGAAAATATGCCATTGTTCTTGCTTTGAGTAATTGGTTGTTTTCAGAATGTCTTGTAGTTTCATTTATAATATACTCACCAAATTGTTGTAGTCTGATTTTTCACTAGATCTACTTGTGAAGGGCTTTGAATGTTAAGCCCCAAGAAAGATTGAATTGACTTTTTGAAAGATGTCCTACAAAATGATTACCCTAAACCCTTTTCCATATCCAACAAATATTCAGCAGATGACTTTGAACAATATCTTGGCAAAAATAGCTTGAAATGAAAGAATAGTTATATAGAAAAGAGTCAGAGACAAATTATGGCAAAAGTCATCCCCAGTAAAAATGTCATTGGAATACCAGTGGAATTAATATATCCTGCAAATGGTTCAAAATGTGTCGGAGCATTCCAGAGATGGTTCAATAATCTCACTTTTAACCCTTTCCCACATACAACAATTATGCAGCAGGTGACTTTAAAGACATCTAGACAAACAACTCTGTAAATGAATGCATACTTTAAAACATTGTGGCAAAAGGTGAAAGTGCTCATTTTTGAGCAGTTTCTCCTTTTGCCACAATGTTTTCCAAAAGTTGTCTGCTGATAAAGTCTCAAAAATTGTCTTTATGACGGAAAGGGATAACAAGACTTAGTACAGGTTTTAACTCTTCACCTTATTAATGAGCTACTTTTGGAGTCATTTTGAGCAATTTCACCTTTTTTTCCAATTATGTTGTCAAAAGGCGTCCGTCCAGTACATTCTGTATCTGGACTCTGATGATGATGTGCCTCATACAACATGTGACTATTTGGGTTTTCCTGTATTGAATTCATTGGAATTTTATCATTCAGTCATTTTTCCTGCCACAAACAGTCATTTTAAAAAAAAAAATATCTTGGGTAAAAGAGAAATTTAATGAAATGTGAAAGTGAACTAAAAGTTCTCAAGTTTTTCAGAATAATGTTATAATTCCACTAGTTACAATATGAACCCTTTCCCATCTGTAGACGCTTTATGAAGCCTCTGCAGCAGACAGGTTTTTGAAAACATAGTGACAAAAGAAGAAATTTCTCAAAACAAGCAATTTCTCCTTTTGCCACAATGTTTTCCACTTTTAGTCATAGGTTATCCATTTTCTATTTTTTGACAAAATATGTTCAAAGTCATCTGCTGCTGAATGAGAAAAAGGGTTAGGACTTTGCAACATTCAACAAATCTGCAGCAGACAAGTATCTTTGCAAATTCATGGAATTTCTTTATGAATGATCATAATACACCTTGTTGGTGTAGTGTACGTTAGGGCGTCTGCCTCAGGTGCAGGAGGTCATGGGTTCGATCCCCTGCGGGGTCATACCAAATACTTTTAAAATGGTAGTAATGGCTGCCCTCCTTGGCGCTCAGAGTGAGGGTTTTTGCGGGGTTTGTATTACGACTGACTGGCTGGTGTCGGGATAAATGGATCAGTTATGCTGGTAACTTACCCAGGAAATGCCGTGATATATCTGAAATGTTTTTGAAAACATAGTGACAAAAGAAGAAATTGCACAAAACGTGCAATTTCTCCTTTTGCCACAATGTTTTCCACAGGTAATATATCTGAAATGTTTTTGAAAACATAGTGACAAAAGAAGAAATTGCACAAAACGTGCAATTTCTCCTTTTGCCACAATGTTTTCCACAGGTGATATATCTGAAATGTTTTTGAAAGCGATGTAAAAACACCAAAAAAACAATCAATCATAACTATATATATATATATGCTGTAGATGCATCGAAATGCGTCTGTATGTTTGGAAAGGTTTTAATTAACTACAGTAGGTGAACCATTTTCATTGCGAAATTTTCTTTTAACCAATATACTTTCAAAAGACTTTTTCAGAGGAGTTTTTAAGAGGATTTGCTATTTAAGTTCAAACTTATTTAGTTTATATCGATTACTATACAAGTTTTAAGCTATATATACACATATAATCACGTTCGATGTCTGCTTCCTGGAGACATAACCAATACTCGTGCTGTTTGTGTGATTCCTAAGGCAAAACCTGCTCATCACAGGATTCGAACCAGCGACCTTTGGTATGAGAGACTGACGCTCTACCTCTACCTCTGCGCTACCATCTTCCACGATTAGCTATTTTATATTCATATTTTCTTCCCTGTTATTAATAAACCCACAAATGAAAACTTTGCAGCAGACAACTTTGAAAATATCTCAGCAGAATAATGGAATTTCTCTGTTATATTGAATAGTATAATTAATGAATATAGCTGTAAGTATTGTGGCAACTAAAATGAGAAATTGTTCACAATTAATGTCTTCAAAAGTCGTATGCTGCAAATGTGTTAACCCCGCTTTCCCACTTTTAGACACATTCTGAAGCATCTGCAGCAGACGGCATTTTGAAAACATTGTGACAAAAGGAGAAATTTCTCAAAACGAGCAATTTCTCCTTTTGCCAAAATGTGTTTCAATAGATATACCTCCATATCTTGAGTAGAGGTTTTCAAAGTCGTCTGCTGCAGATTTGTTTATGTGGGACAGGGTTGAAATGCATCTGCATGTGGAAAGTGATAAAGCCTTTTATTAACAAAACCTTTCACAATTTGAAAGACGGTCTGATTATTAATTTCTGTCAATTGAAAATTGAATATGTGTATGTTAATTTATGCTGTAATATGCGTCTCACAGTGTCCCAGATACTATAACCTTTTCCAACTAACAACAAATTTGCAGCAGACTTATTTGAAAACATCCTTGGTTAAAACAGGGAAATTCACTTTAACCCTTCCTCACATAAAGACGCTTTCTGATGCCTCTGCATCAAACGGATATTTAAAACTGTGTGGCAAAAGGAGACATTGCTCATAATGAGTAATTACTCTGTTTGCCACAATGTTTTCAATTAAAAAATGTTCGTCTTGATAATATATAGGCTAAGTTTAAATATTGATCATGTATGGGGAAACTAGAGTTTTAACTTTGGTAGGGTGAAAATTTGTTCATTTTCTTGATGATATTCTGGCAAAGTTTGATTATGGGTAGCTTCAGGGCACGGACCAAGCAAAATCTTGTGGACAATCTAAAGGACCCAATTTTTTGTGGATTTACTTCAAAATTAACTGGTAGCTCAGTCGATAGCGACGCGGATTGTCAACCCAGGTGTTGTGAGTTTGAACCCAAGCTCAGCCAACATTTTTTCTGATGTTTGGCAAAAGTCACTGTGACAAACGTCATTCATCTTCCACCAGTGGGCTAACAGTCTATGTGGCAAACCAGCCAGTTGCTTGGAAAGTATGTTGTATGGAGTACTGATGTGAGAAAACCAGGAAACATGTAAGTCGGCGCGATATGACTGATTTTTTTTTTAAATTGGCGTTAAACCCCAATCAATGAATCAATCATAGTAAGTGTACTATTGATGTATGTCTTATCATATCAGAGCCATGGTACTCGGTGAGCATTGCAGGGCCACAATGTGTTCAACATGTACTAGGTCTCCTGAGGCTAAGCAATTTCTACTTTTACTACAATGTTTTCAAAATTGAAAGGACTCGTCTTTCCACTGAAACAACTGAAATTTCAGATGAAAAACTTCTATTACATATTAGAAAATTCAAGCGCGATTTGTCATCCTTCCACAAAGCTCTTTTTGATAAATATACTTTCAAAGTCGTCTGCTGCATAATTGTTTTATGTGGGAAAAGGACACTTAAATGTGTGTGAAGTAACTGAAGTTACATAGTGCCTAAGAGAAGTAACTGTAGGAGGATGTTAAAAAACCTTATAAAAGTAATCTCCCTTTGGCTAAGTTGTCTCTGTGTTTTATAAATGAACGAACGTGTACATGACATATTTTGCCACTTGTTCAAAGCAGTCATGAACATTATCTTGTAGTAATTTATACCATGGGGCAATTTTTCAATATTTTCAACAGACTTTTGCCACCTGCCGAAGAAGTATGTATTGACTCATTCGATAAGGAGTAGATATAGACCAGTGTGAAAGAAAGGGTTAACCCTTTCCCTCTGGCTCATACAGACACAGTTGACACCTCTGCAGCAGAAGACTTTAGAAAACATTGACAAAATGAGAAACGTTTTATATAAAGAGATCTTATCTTTTTTATCTCCAGATGATTTCAAAGACATCTGCAGCAGATTTGTTGTTTTTGGTTAGCAAGAAATCTGCAGCAGATTTGTGGTACATTTAGTTGGTTAGCAAGAAATCTGCAGCAGATTTGTGGTACAATTATTTGGTTAGCAAGAAATCTGCAGCAGATTTGTGGTACATTTATTTGGTTAGCAAGAAATCTGCAGCAGATTTGTGGTACATTTATTTGGTTAGCAAGAAATCTGCAGCAGATTTGTGGTACATTTATTTGGTTAGCAAGAAATCTGCAGCAGATTTGTTGTTTTTGGTTAGCAAGAAATCTGCAGCAGATTTGTGGTACATTTATTTGGTTAGCAAGAAATCTGCAGCAGATTTGTGGTACATTTATTTGGTTAGCAAGAAATCTGCAGCAGATTTGTGGTACATTTATTTGGTTAGCAAGAAATCTGCAGCAGATTTGTGGTACATTTATTTGGTTAGCAAGACATCTGCAGCAGATTTGTGGTACATTTATTTGGTTAGCAAGAAATCTGCAGCAGATTTGTGGTACATTTATTTGGTTAGCAAGAAATCTGCAGCAGATTTGTGGTACATTTATTTGGTTAGCAAGAAATCTGCAGCAGGTGGGTTTTAAATATGAAGGTAAAAATATAAAGAAGTGCTATAAATGACAGTATGATCATTTGATAGAGCTGAAAATATGGTGTAATGTAAAGTGAGAAATTGCTTATCATGAACAAATTCCCTTTTTTTCCACAACGTTTTCAAAAGTTGGTTGCTGCACAGGCTTCAATCTCGGTTAAGGTTAACAGGTGTCATTTTCCTGATACAAAATACAGTTGATGTCGTTTCAGCTGAGGTTGTGGCGAATGGACTCCGCCCCTGTGAAATGAACACTTACTGTTCATGAACAGTTCTTGTATAATTCATACAAAGTTCAGGTACCTGGTTCATGAACAGTTCATGGGATGTATATGAAGATAAAATGGCACAAATTCTTAAAAAGTTCTTAAATGTGTAGTTCATGAACATGTCATAAAACATTCATGAAACATTGCCATTAAAAAATTCATGAATTGTTCAAGAACTGAAAATTCATGAAATATTCTTGATATATATATATATTTTTTTTTTAAACATGAACTGTTCAAGAACTTTTTCCAGTGCAAATTCATTGTCCCATTTTTCTTCACAGTGTTCCTGAACAGTTCTAGAACTACCATCCATGAACAATTCTAGAACTACCGTCCATGAACAGTTCAAGAACTACAGTTCTCTAAAACATTAACCTTCTGTATATTACTGTAAATAGGCTGAAATGGTGGATGTGTTCAGTTCTGTGTGTTTATTAGAGAAGTGTCTCATTTTTATCATTGAGTAATAAATCATTATGTATCATATTTCTTATATAAGCCAGGTCCATGGGGAAAAGGTTGGCATTGTTGAACAGTTTAAGTTCATCACAGTCTGTCTTACGAGAATCTACTCAAGTTGACAGAAGCTTCTATCAAGCTTTTGTAAATAATATGAGGATAGTGAAGATCTTCATCAAACTGCGTTTATGTACATGCTGATCTGGTTCTTCACTCTTCACAAATCCGAACGTGTACCTTTTCCTAATGGCATGGACAGGCCCATAATCGTTGGATGTTAGAATTTGAACAGATGAAATGGGGATCCTGTTGTATTTCCTTCAAGCCTTCCCCTGTGAAATGAACAGTTACAGTTCATGAATTATTCATGAAATATTCATGAACAGTTCATGTTCATTTGGGTGGTAACCAATGTACAAAATAATCTGGGTGGACCTAAGAACCAGATCCTGTACAGAAGAATATACAGAAAGTCTGTGCAGATTATGTACAGAAATTATTTTGGTTCATTGAAACATAGTTGAACCAGAATTTTATACAAATATTTGTTATATGAAGACAATGTGATTCTTCAATAAATCACCTATATAAACATGTTGTTTATGACATAGTCACAATGCAATTTGCTAATTTAATAAACAATGTAACATTTAAGACATTTACCAAATGTGCCCATCAAGTTGTTCATAAGAAATTACAAAAAACTTCTTTGTGCCTTTGAACACAACATATCTCTCCCACCAAAAAACGTAAAGGAAGTAGTAAACATTACTTACTTCTTTTTGAAGAGTTTTATGCTAGAGTTAACTCCCTTGGTATATTTCAAATTCAAGTTCAGTTCCAGTGGTATTTTTGGTTATTCTACTGGTATTCCAGTAACATAGCAGGTTCCAATGAAATTTCACTGGAATTGCTTTGATTTTTTTCACTAGGGCCTTTACTTTTGACAAGAAGATTTCAAAAGTGTTCACTATAATACATTTATAAGAACTTCTTTGGTTCTAGAAGTGTTCTAGACATGTTCTAGAAATGATCTATAAATGTTCTTATTTCTCTATTCAGAATGGTAGTTTAAGTTAAAAAGTCATTGTAATTTAATTAAATATTATTTTAAAATCAGTGATATATTTATATTTAACCTACTATTTAAGAACAGAATAAGAACTTATAGGGTTCATTAAAAGAACTTAAATTACACCTGACAGATGTTTATGAACTTGTTAATAATTTGCCATGTTCTTCTTCAGTTCTTGAACAGTTCACGAACGAGTTTGTCTTACTGTTCATGAACTAAAGTTATTGAACTGTGATTAAGAACTATTTAATGACAGTTCACGAACAGTTCATCAGTGGCATGAACAGTTCATAATTTCAAGAACAACATTTCACAGGGGATTAATTTAGTCTGAAATCGCTCATAATGAGCAATGTCTATATTTGTCAAAATGGTTTATTCAATAGCTGCTCTTTCATTAAGATATTCACTATTTTGACAGTATGTTGTTCAAAGCTGTCTGGTGCAGATTTGTTGTATGTGGGAAAGGGTTAATAGCATTTATAAGATATTAGCATTTCACGTAATTGCATTAATCCTTTCCCACTTGGAGAAGCATTATATAACTATGCTACATATGTGTCAGAGTGCGTCTGCATGTGTAAAAGGAATAAATGTTAATTATATATAATATGGATGTTTGTTTAATTGGGGTTTTACGCCGTTTACAACATTATTCCAGTTATATCAGTGGGACACTTCACTTATTCATGATCCCTGGGTAAACCAACCAGTTCTTAGCCAGGAAATGTGCCTTGCCCATGGGCACTCCACAATGTTCGCCGTGACTGGAGATTAAACCCGGGATGCCCGGTTTCAAATCCCGGACGCTAACAACTCGGCCACGGCGGATTCCTAAAGTATATGTTGGTAGGAAGCCAGATGTCTGAGAAAGGGTATGTATGTGCTGGTAATGGGGAGGCAGGAAAGAAATGGATTCAGCTGAATTGGCAGGAATCCGCCTTGGTTGAGTGGTTTGCTTCGGGGATTTGAAACCGGACGTCTCTGGTTCGATCCCCAGTCGGTCATGGTGGAGTGCTCTTGGGCAAGGCACCTTTCCTAGCCTAGAACTGGTTTAATAACGACTTTATTTTATGTGGCTACACATTTGGGTTGTCCCAATCTTCCATGTGAGCCTCAGAGCTAGCAATACATTATATACACAATGTTATACATATAAACAATCCAAAATAAATGCAAATCGGTAACAAAATAAAAGATAACTTAATTTCAAGAATTACCAGAAAACGTCCACGCTAAATATGATTTCTTTAAATAATTTAATGCATTTGCAGTGCATATTTGAAAGGGAATATAATTCCAAATGTTTGGTCCGGAATAGGTAAGGTATTTTCTGAAGAATTCTAGGTTTGGTTTTGGTAATTGTAACTGCTTGTTAGCAAAGGATCATACATATCTATTTTGGGAGTACTTGAATTTATCTCTGAGGTATTCAGGACTTTGTTCATTTAATGATTTGTAAATGATAATTGCTTTTTTATAGTCTATTCTTGCTTGAAATTTCATTAATAAAAGACTCGTTTCGGCTGTGATTGTCTGATGCAGACTGTCTGTTTGGAAAATTGACAGGTCTTGAAGATTTTAGACTTCAGTTCAGCTTCATTTAAACATTTTCGAAAGTGCTCTTTATCGACTGGTGGTTCTCCCTTCTTGGCTTTCTGCTTTCTGCATTTCCTTGTCGACTTTATATAATGTGTCCAGTGGTGGGCCGAAGAGTTTATTTGAGACAGAACTTAATAGGCTGCTAGATTTTGATTTTCTTTAGCTTTGTTCCTATTTTATTAGAATTGTGTTGGTTTGCTAACGTCGTGGAAGGTGTACATGGATTTTCAGCTTTCTCTGGGGTGAGATTTTTGTTAGGGTGTTTTTCAATTTTGCAGACAGGTTATTGAATATTTTGCTTTACCATAGTCCACATCCTGGTCCTTGTATCAGTATTGTTAAAGTATTATATAATGTAATCACGACTTTTCTATCTGTTATTGTTGCAAGACCGCAGATAATCCAGTATTATCTTTTGTATATGTAAAGGTGTACAGCTGCCTTAAGAACGTAAGTCATTCTTCCTGTGTGTTTTTCCTATAAAACTTAATAGACACACAATCTACCAAATCACTAATGATCACATCATAAAGGATTCCATTGTTTTCATCATGACAATCTCCAGACAAATCAAAATCTGAAAACCCATTAAAGCAGCCATAGTCTGTAGAGGTGTTAGAATTTATTGTGTTAAACTCCATTGCATAATTTTATGTTAAATTAGGTCAAGCCAGTTTATGGTAAGTTGCTATGATAAAAAAAGGTATGAATTCCTTGATGAAAATGTATCCAGTTTTAAGTAAAAAATACCCTATAGTATTCACTTAAATTGTATTTAATTTCAAATCTGAAGTCCAAAACACAAATTATATTCCATTTTTTTTTCTTCCAGAGATAACACTGAGTACACATGTAATTTTAATTAAAATTGAAAGCACTTTAACTTTTGATATAAATTAAAATAAAAGGTTTGTTTACCCAGGGATCATGAATAAATGAGCTGTCGCCTTTGTTATATAACTTAGATTCCTTAACCCTTTCCCCCATGCAGACTCATTATGACGCCTCTTCAGCAGACAACTTTTGAAAGCATTAATTGTGACAAAAGGTGAGATTGCTCATTTCTCCTTTTGCCACAATGTTTTCAACTCTTTTCCTTAACTGATCTTTGGTTTGTAGAGATGTCCCGTTATTTAAATTTAGAAGTTTTCAAAGTCGCAAAATTGTTGTATGCGGGAAAGGGTTTAAACATAAATCATTTGAGAAAAATCGCTCTCTCTCTCTCTCTCTCTCTCTCTCATCACCGTTTAAAAATTAAAAATTTGCATTTAAAAAATAAAAGCAACATTTGTAATTAATGTATATAATCCGATATGTATATGTCTCTGATTATTACATCGTAGTTGTTGTTGGCTATTTCTTTTCAACAAGTCGAAACCAGTTTTGGAAATCACGTAATGATCAGTAATACTGAAATATATTCATACATCACGTTCATGGTACTCTTTCTAGTATGCATAAAACACATCTCTAAAGTACCCGAATTGTTAAAGAAAAACCCTTTCCCACTAACAACTAATCTGCAGCAGACGACTTTGAGTGCACACAGGCAAACGTGTACAATATCTCTATAAGTAATAATTGAATTCTGGATAGAGTTGAAAACAGTGTGGCAAAAGGAGCTATTGCTCATCATGAGCAATATCTCCTTTTGTCACACTGTTTTCAAGAGTTGTCTGCTGCATATGCGTCAAATTGCGTCTACATTTTGGAAAAGGGCTAAGAAAGATAACTATGTAAAGACTAAATAGTTATAGTGTACAGTTATTAAAAAGGCCTCAATACAGATGTTCAGAAAAAAGATAGTTAGCTCATTTCGAAAATCAATTTGTCTTAAATTGACATAAATATAATATATGTTTATCAGAGATATTTACATTGCTTTGTGTATATGTATGTATACAGTCGAACCGGTGCTAAAGATCATCTCGATGGCTTGGCGTGAAACGGTTGTAACTAAAATTGGTATTTTTTTTACCAAGGTTAATCACCTCGTCATAAAGTCTTTATAAGCATTAAATTTTTTTTTTTTTCTTGGTAAACAATGAAAATTTAGGTGCCATTGCTCGATCTTAGCAATGGCATCTACATTTGCATTGTTTACAAAGGGGTAAAAATTGCCCCTAAATTAGGGTTTCCAAAATAGGTTTTTAGTTACAACCGTTTCACGCCAAGCCCCGACGATCTCTGAATAGCAAATCCCTTTCTTTAGCGACCAAAGTTTTTAGTTTCCCGTACGCTCAATTTCTGCATGAATGATCCTGTAAATAAAGGCCACCTGTGAACAAATACCAGATCGATGTCCCGTGGGTGGTCTTTATATACAGTTCCCAATGTGAGTGTATATATATAAATGTACTTGACACTTTTAACGTTATGGATCTTTAATTTTATTTATAGTACAGTCTGTATTATGAATACTTGAAAATGGGAGACACTCAAAATCCCCTCAGTCAAAATCCCCTCACCCTGAAAATGATAGGGTAGTCAAAATCCCCTCGACCAAAATGTTATGGTAGTCAAAATCCCCTCGACCGAAATGATAGGGTAGTCAAAATCCCCTCGATGGGATTAGCAGGGTAATCATAATGTTTGACATTAGGAGACATCCAAGGTGTCTAAGGCTAACATAACATTGCAATAAAAAGACAAATAACATAGTAAGTAATTTAAATCATTTTAATGTTTCTAGGACATATTATATTTTCATAGTTTAACTAACCACTTTCTACCATATTTAGACACTCATGTGTTTATCTTATTCTTATAATTTGTCCAATCTCTGACAAGAATTCCTGAAGGGACTTATGGTTTTGACAAACAGGATTAAAGCAATTATCACCTCAATTCATTTATAACATGTGACTGAATTATCACCAATCATTGGGGTTTTGTTTAATCTGCATTTTCAATCAGTACGGTTTTGTCTACTCTGCATTTTCAAAGAAGCATTTTGTCTACTCTACATTTTCAGTCATATGGGTTTTGAATACTATGCATTTTCAACGAGTAGTTTTGACTGTAAACGGAAATGATGTACTATATTTAAATTTGCATTTAGCTTTACAAGAAAATATATGATCTTAGATTGAGCGGATTATGAATACCCATCGAGGGGATTTTGACTACCCTATTATTTTGGTCGAGGGGATTTTGACTACCCTATCATTTTGGTTGAGGGGATTTTGACTACTATGCCATTTTCAGAGTGAGGGGATTTTGACATACACTCCTTGAAAATAAAGAATGAAACAATTCCTTTTTTGATCCATCAATTTATGATAATGAAAAGCAAAATGCACAAAATACTTTCGAAATAATTGTGGGACAAGTAACATGAATATATAAATATGATAAACAAAATGCACATTGAATATAATTTTCCCACATACAGGTTGTTTCGAAATACATATCTCCAATTTAGTTGATAATATTGTTATTATCCAGAAGCAGCAGCATCCTAAGCATTACAATATGGGAATATACATTTGCTCACCATTTTAACAATATATCACATGGTGGGAAAATGTTACCTTTTCTGGCGTACATGACAAGTTCTATATGACCACCCTTTTTCTGAAGGACGAGTCGAATCCTGTCTTGGAAATTTCGTATTGTCCCCTTACATCTCTCTGTATTAATCATCCTTATTTCACTCCTAATTGCGGTCTTCAGTTGGTTGATACTTATTGGCGGGGGCGTATGGACACGCGCTTTCAGGTATCCCCACATAAACAAGTCAAGTGGATTGAGGTCCGGAAAGTGTGGTGGCCATTCGACAACTGTCTTCAAGGAAATCGAAAAATTGCTCATAATCAGCAAATTCACATATTGCCACACTATTTTTCCATAGCGAAAATAAACTATATAATCTATATGTGGTACCTGGGCCACTAATATGTTAAAGTGGTCCCAGGTGGTACGAAGTCTCCAACCGAGTGGTACGAAGTCTCCAACCGAGTGGTACGAAGTCTCCAACCGAGTGGTACGAAGTCTCCAACCGAGTGGTACGAAGTCTCCAACCGAGTGGTACGAAGTCTCCCTTTAGGATGAAGCAGGTGAGTGAATGGACACTTCCTCTCAGAAGAAGCTGGAAAAAGCATGTTGTACGTCTTGACTTGTCGAAGGTTGGAGCAGAAGAGAGAATCACTTAATAGCGCGCCACCGCGGGTCAAATGGAATCGGGGTCAAAAAGGAAAAACTAAAAAGTCCAAAAAATTCAAAGGAACGGATCAAAAAGGCCCACTTTGTGAAACCGGTATTCAATTTCATATTTAAGTGGGTTTTTTTTTAACTTTTTATTAACTATATTATAAATAGAATCTACTTTAAATGCTAGGTAATATTGAGATACAGCCCTACATGTGTTTATTTGATTATAATCGTTTTCGTCTTTCATCAAGATAATACATCTAATTGTGTTCCGATCAACATTCATTTAACCCTTTCACTTTCATAAATTAGCAATAACGTGTCGATATTTAATTAAACCTTTCACTTTCATAAAAACCATTGGAATTCAATTCATAAAACATCTTGACAAAGGAGAAATTGACCAATTTAAAGTTTTGGGTAGAAAGATTACGTAACAGATGTAACAACTATTACACATTGTTATACAAAATATAGGATCATTATAATTATGATGGAAATAATTTATTACTAATTTTTATTACAATATTATCATTTTTCTACGACACAAACATAATCTTGTATTATAAAGGTGGGCCTTTTGTTACCATTTTTTTTTTAAATATTTAAACAAAAATACATGTATATCTTTTTCTAAAACACAAGCATAATCTTGTATTGTAAAAGTGGGCCTTTTTGACCTGTTCCTTTTTTAGGTTTTTGACCTTTTTGACCTGATACCGGTCAAAGGTCATTATTCTGATATACGTGCTTTGACACAGCTACAACAATAGTCCGATTAATAAATGGGCGGAGCTTTAACTTTTTTGAGCAGTATATCCACACTTGCTACTGTATTTTACAACCGTAAACATGTAATATACCAGGATCAGTATTTCTGTTTGTGCTTTACTTAATTGATATTCAAAATCATGAATGAAACGGACGGCATGGGTGAGTTAATTTAATTCAGTTTTTCTACTTTTATTTGCTTTTGTCCGAGGTCTTACGTCAAAAAGTAAATGTTACTATATTTAGAATATTGGTTATTAAAAAGATATCGGGACTGTTCAAGTGGTATGCTTCGTTGCTTAGGCAGCCATTTGTAAACAAAGTAACTACTTCGATGTACATGACCGCTAAAGGGGGAAACTGATAAGTCGTCTGCGTTGAATAAACACAAGTAAACTGCTGTTTGTTTGTTCGTTTGACAAGTATGTTGATAAAGTGTTAACTGATTGGTGTTACCTTGTTTGTTTTAATTTCACTAACCCCTTTTTGTGAAACGTTTAACCTCCCGACTTGTAACTTTAGACATAGATGGGTTTGTTTTTGTTACGTACAAACAAACTATATCTGCACTTGAATGGGATGACTTGTTGATGACTTGTATTATATAATTGACAGATTGATATGATATGTTTAGGGTCGTCTCTCTCATACTAAGAAAAACTCTTATAGTTTGAACAATTGAATATAATCCTACAACAGAGGGCTTGATAATGAGGAGTAGACCCATTTCTTCACATGACTTTTCAAAGGTCGTCTACTTAACAATCATCAGACGAACAATCTTGAAAACTGAAAGATTTATATTGACAAAGAGTTAAAAATATTGCCATAAAAGGTGAAATTGCTTGTTTTGATAAATTTCACCTTTTATTGCAATGTTTTCAAAAGCCATGTTCAAGGGCATGTGTCAAATGTCGTCTGTGAAGTATTTCAGTAGCGACGCAGGCTGTCAATCAAGGGGTTGTGAGTTCAAATCTCAGCTCAGCCAACATTCTTTCCGATGTTTGACAAAAGTCACAGTGACAAGCGTCATTCGTCTTTCACTAATGAGCTTACAGTCTATGTGGAAAAGCAGCATTAGTTTCTTTGAAGGTATGTTGTGTTGAGTACTCAGTATGAGAAAGCCAGAAAACGCATGAGTAGTTGATCTGGCCGCCGTGATATGACTGAAAAATTGTTGAAAACAGCGCTAAACCCCAATCAATCAATTCTTTTTCCACAATGCTTTAAAAAAAACGTCTGCTTCAGATGCATTAAAATGTGTCTGCAAGTGAGATTGTGTAATGATATTTAGATATAGAGCTGAAAATTCTCTATTTTTGCCATGGAGATGTAGTTGGTAGAGCATCTGCCTCAGGTGTTGAAGGTCTTGGGTTGGATCCCTGGCCTGTTCATACCGAAGAACGTTAATCTGGTAGTAATGGCTTTCCCTCCCTGGCTCACAGAGATGTAGGGTTAGCATAACGATTAACACAATCGCTCGTGCCAGTATAAATGGACAAGTGGTACTGGAAAGCCAAAAATAATAACTGAAAGATTCTTCAAAGCTGTGTAAAACCCCATAATACAGAGTACTAGATAAGGAGGAGTTAAGGGTTTCTGTATGTGGGAATTTGGATTGATAAGAACATCCTCTTCCAATATGTCAGTAAGTCAAAGAGTGACGGACGGACTGACACACAGATGATGGAGAAGTGATCAATGTGTGTCTCCCTGCAACGGCAGATGACAACAAATCAGGCTTGTATAGAGGCATAAAGTGTTAACCCATTACCTTACATGATATTTCAAATGTTGTCTTATAAGTTATATACAGATGAAAAAGTTGAAAAATCTGGAAGTAACTTTTTGACAAAGAGTTGAAATTGTTCGTTTTGAGCAATTTCACATTTTATTGCAGTGTTTTCAAAAGTCGTCTGCAACAGATGGCATCAAATGTAGTCAGTGTGAATTAAAGTGAATACAATTATAAGAATGGTATATCAAACAAACATTTGTTTAATCCTATCCCACATACGACAATTCTGCAGCAGACGACATTGAACATATTTTGTCAACAAATAGAAAATCTCTATAATTGAATGGATTTATAACCTATGACTAAAAGTGGAAAACATTGTGGCAAAAGGAGAAATTGCTTGTTTTAAGCAATTTATTCTATTTTCACTATGTTTTCCAAAAGCCGTCTGTTGCAGAGGCGTCAGAAAGCGTCTATATGAGGGAAAGGGTTAACCCTATTCCACCAGCATACCCCATACTGACCAGTTTGCAGCAAATATGTTTTGAAAATCATTTTGGCAAAAGAAAAATTGCTTGTAATATATGAAAGAAAAAAGATGAAAACATTTTAGTCCATATTGTGGCATATTTTTAAAAAAAATTAAAATCCCTTCCATTTCATTTGGTATAATGTTTACAAGGGAGATAGTTTTGATCATGCCAACTTTTTAATTCTGTAAGAGTTATCTCTTTTTATCCCTTCAACCACCAGAAAGACTTTCCCATTTTAGTGGTGAACCTGTCCAGTTTTACATTTGGAAGAGTCCAATAAAACCAATTCTATAAGAATGTCCGGAAAAATTGTTGAATTGATAGAGAACAACAGTAAAGATTCTGGTGAGACAGCTGTCCTGGCTCTATCCCTTTCCCTCATATAGATGCTTTCTGACGCCTCTGCAGCAGACGGCTTTTTGAAAACATAGTGACAAAAGAAGAAATTGCTCAAAACGAGCAATTTCTCCTTTTGTCACAATGATTTCCACTTTTAGTCATAGGTTATCCATTCAATTATAGAGATTTTCAATTTGTTGACAAAATGTGTTCAAAGTCGTCTGCTGCAGAATTGTCATATTAGGGAAAGGGTTAAAGCAGACGGCGTTTTGAAAACATAGTGACAAAAGAAGAAATTGCACAGAACGTGCAATTTCTCCTTTTGTCACAATGTTTTCCACTTTTAGTCATAGGTTATCCATCTGACAAAATACGTTCAAAGTCGTCTGCTGCAGAATTGTGATATTAGGGAAAGGGTTATACCAGTGCCTAGTAGTGATCAGGCTTCACAAACTTGGTGCCAGCAGTCAATTGGTTAACCCTTTCCCTCCTACGACAATTCTGCAGCATGAAAGGTTCTTTTAGTGTTGAACTATTGAAATGAGAAATGAGAAATTGCTTATTTCAAAAAGGCTGTCTGCTGCAGACATTTGTCTATGTGACTGCAGGGGCGTAGCTAGGGTATACAGAGTGTGTACGCAAGTTTTTTAAGGGGGTCCCTGGAAAAAAAAAATCCCGTCTCTATCGTCTGTGGTGACTTCTGGGAGCATTTCAGTAGCAAAATATGACTGATCTTGATGGTGAAATAAAGGTATTTTCTAGGAAATTTTGAGATAGTAAAAGGTGTTGCATTTGTCATTTTTCGTCAAATCTATCAAGTCAGATCGGTTGTTTTATACTTACACATTCCCCATGTGAAGTTTTAATTGCATATTTGAACTCTTTTAAAATTTGCGTGCTGGAGACAATGCGTACGCAGCTGCGTGTTTTGCGTACAGTCAGCTACGCGCCATGGTCTGTATGTGAGAAAAGGTAAATAACATTGTCGGAATCTTACATTGCTCTTCAATCAATCACATTAATACCCCATTCCCACATTTATAAAACAAATCTGCAGCACTGACGACTTTGGAAACATTTAGTCAAATATATGAATACTCTCTATTATATATGAATTTATTTATTTATTTATTTATTGGGATTTTACGCCGCTTTAGACAATATTTCAGTTATATCACGGTGACAGTTCACTTATTCATGATCCCTGGGTAAACAAACCAGTACTAGGCTAGAAAATGTGCCTTGCCCAAGGGCACTCCACCATGACCGTAGTGCCGCGACTGGGGATCGAACCCGGGACACTCGGTTTCGAAATCCCCGACGCTAACCACTCGACCACAGCGGATTCCTATTATAAATGAAAGAACAAAAATTAAATAAACATGAAATTATTGGCACCGTAGTTGTGTCAAAAGGAGAAATTGCTACAGAGGTTTCAGAAAGCATTTGACATTGTGGGAAAAGGATAATTACATCATTCAGTTACACAGTCTTGATTTGTTTCTTGGGATGATGTTTTAACCCTTTCCCACATATTACATTTCTGCAGCAGACGATTTTGTAAACATGGTGACCAAAACCTGAAAAATCTCCATAAAAAATATAGTTTAAAGTTGAAAACATTGTGGTTGAAGGAGAAATTATGCATGATACATTTGGCCACATTTGTTTTCAAAAGATGTCTGCTGCTATATTACATCAAAATGCGTTGATTTTCAGGTGGAAAAGGGATAAAATTCGTGGCAAATAGAAACCGCCTATAAAGAGAAGAGTGCACTATTTCAATATAGATAAACAAGTGGAATATTAACCCTTTCCCACATACAGCAAACCTGCTGCAGACAACTTTGAAAACATTTAGGCAAAACTACGGAAAATCTCTGTCAATGAATGTATGATTATTGAAAAGAGCTGAAAACATTGTGGCAAAGGGAGAAATTGCTCATTCAGAGCAATTTCTCCTTTTGTCACAATGTTTTCAAAAGTCGTCTGCTGCAGAGGCGTCAGAAAACGTCTGTATGTGGGAAAGGGATAAATAGTCAAGGTTTGTGTACCCAAGGCCTTGTTATTGGTGATCTTTTATGGGAATATATACCTACATATTTAACCCTTTCCCAGATACAACAAATCTAAGGCAGATGACCTCGAAAACATCTAGGTTAAAATTTGGACATTCTCTATTAAAGACAGTAAAATTATTGATTATAGTAGAAAATATTGTTAACAAAGTAAAAATTGCTCATTATACGTAATTTCTCCTTTTGCAGCAATGTTTTTAAAAGTCGTCTGCTGCAGAGACAACAAAATGTGTCTATGCAAATGGAAAAGGGTAAATGCTTCACCCAATATGGACTATTTTACTCGTTTAAATTTCTAATAAACTTAACGTCAACGTTTGACAAAAATGGTCCAGAATACTCTGATGAGGTTGAATATATTCTGGTTAAGGCAACAATTAACCATGACAAGAAATGGCTTCTTTTCCACAATTATTTTTATAATGGCATCTGCCTGTATGCGAATATGTAACAAATGTGGAATCATGGAGAAAAGATTTAACCCTTTCCCTCATATAGATGCTTTCTGACGCCTCTGCAGCAGACGGCTTTTTGAAAACATTATAGTGACAAAAGAAGAAATTGCTCAAAACAAGCAATTTCTTCTTGTGCCAAAATGTTTTCCACTTTTTGTCATAGGTTATCCGTTCAATTGTAGAGATTTTCTATTTGTTGACAAAATATGTTCAAAGTCGTCTGCTGCAGAATTGTCGTATGAGGGAAAGGGTTAACCTACTTGTGTTCTGAGAGCCTCTTTGTTCTGAATATATATTTAGTAATATCAGATAATATTCTTTTAGCTATTTTAATTTAAGTGCCTTAATGATCTATGTATTATTTTTCGTCTTATTGATAGGTTATTCTAGAAGTAGTTTGTTTTGTAAGGAAATTATGGTTAATTTGCAATTTTATGGTGTAACGAATATTGGCAGTGACTGTGGCCATTTCAAAGCTTACATGTGTTTTTCTTTCTATTTATATTATTGTTATAATTATCATTATTTGTATGTACAAAAAAAAAAGGATATTCAATGTATGTGTTATAAATTCAATATATGTGTCTCTTTTTAAAAACTTTGTTAAATTAAGAAAAATTTTATGAAAGGTTGGTTGGCATATAATATTTAAACAAAGACACTGGAATAGATGAACAGCATTTCTAGTGGGAATATTTCAAATCAGATTAATCCTAGCTGCTTCCTCATACAACAATTCTGCAGCAGACAACTTTAAACATATTTTGTCAAAACATAGAAAATCTCTATAATTGAATGGATAACCTATGACTAAAAGTGGAAACATTGTGGCAAAAGTAGAAATTGCTCGTTTTGAGCAATTTCTTCTTTCGTCACATCACTATGTTTTCAAAAAGCTCTCTGCTGCAGAGGTGTGAAAATGCGTCTATAGGTGGGAAAGGGATAATAATTTTGTTGTGAACAAACTTAACCCTTTCCAACATACAGACATTTTAAGACACCTCTGCAACAGACAACTTTTGAAAACATTTAGGCAAAAGGAGAAATTGTCCGAAGAAATTGCTCAAATCAAGCAATTTCTCCCCTTTGCCACAATGTTTTTGACTTTTTTCAGTAAAACATGTGTACCTTGATTTATAAAGATTTTCAATGTTTTTGACTTAATGATCTCAAAGTTGTCTGCTGCAGATTTGGTGTATGTGGCCGGGAAGGGTTAATAAATATGTTTGTGATAATCAGGTGAAAAAACTTCAGACAATGTTAAGACAGCACTTATAATACACAGGCTCTAGAACTTCTGCCAGAGACATCAGAAGATGGCCGGTTGCTGATTTATAATCACATATACATGCATAGTTTGTCTCATAAAAGTAAAGTCTCAGAGAGGTATGGACACGGATGCCAAACGATTATTTCACTTGATGATTACTATTTAGATTTAATTATAATGGGGAGACACAAAAGGAAACAAGGTGAGTTTACAAGCAGTAACTGTTTTCATGTTTTATTTGAGATCATTTATTATTTTTACCTGCTTCAGGGTGGATCCATAAAAAGGTCACCTTTATCCTTTAATTCTCACATTCTACATTTATCTGCAGCAGACGACTTTGAAGACAAACCCGAACAAAATTGGAAACTCCCTTTAAATAAAAGTACAATAATTGAATAGATTTGAAAAAATGGTGACAAAAGGAGAAATTGCTTGTTTTGAGCACTTTCTTCTTTTGTCCTCATGTTTTCAAAAAGCCACCTGCTGCAGAGGTGTCAGAAAGCGTCTTTATCAGGAAAAGGGTTTAGCTAAATTCGCACATGCAGTTGAATTCAAATTGACTGTTCTTTTGAGAACAAAATGGGGGATTTGTTCATAATGAGAAGTTTCTTGTTATGCCAAATACGGCTAGTTATTAACTATATTCAATACTGATTCATTTATTTTTTATAAATTGTTCATATTTTGACCCAGATGTTTTCAAAGTTGTGAGCTCATAATCGGCGCTTGGCTATAAAAAGAACAAATTATCAAATACGGTAAAAGGTTAGAGATCAACAGGATAATCCAGTTTTGTTTAAGCTGAAATATTGGGGATTTAATCCCTAAAAATTGTACTTTTAACCCTTTACCAGATACAGACTCCTTCTAAAGCCAATTCTGTGCGCATATGTCTTTTGAAAACATTGAGGCAAAAGGAGAAATTGCGCATTTCTCGTTTTGTCAAAATATTTACAACTCTATTCAATTACCGGTATCATACTTACATTTATAAAGATTTGTTCATATTTTTGCCAAGATCCTTTTAAAGGCATATGCTGCAGATTTGTTGTTTTCAGGAAAGGCTTTATTTTGGATTCTTCTTTTCTCATCATAATTCATTCTTCTTAGTTTTCCTTCATCCTTTCACACTATACACAGCTAGCTGTACATATGTAATACTATTTCCAATTAAATTCTTTTCTTGGAATATCTACACAACATTGTGTGAAGTCTGGAGTAACTTACCCCTTCCATTACATGAGGTCAGGGATACGCCACTAATGGTGGCGCTCTTTGGAAAATTAAACTTTTTGTGGACCACCAGGTTAACCTCCAAACAGGGTCGTCGAGTGTATATTAATAAAAGCCTGTATTTATGTGTCCCAACCATGTCATCAATCTAGGGACTTCCTTTCTTATTTGATTTTTATGGAACTTTACACACATGTTCAGTATCATTGCCTTAAATTGAACAAGTTTGAGTTTCATCGACCTACTGGTCAAAGGTCAAGGTAACAGTGACAATTACATGTACCGGTATATGTCCGTATGAAGTGACGTCATCACTCTAGCGACTTTTTTTCTTATCCGATTGTTATGAAGCTTAAATCATATGTTCACATGCATTGCCTCTTGTACAAGTTCACGTTCCACTAACTTTGGTCAAAGGTCAAGGTAACAGACCACCTCGGTGGTGAAGTGGTTAAGGATCCGCTTCGGGTTCGGGAGGTCCGGGGTTAAATCCCCGCCCAGGTCATACCAAAGATTTTAAAAATGGTAGTAATGGCTTTCCCTCCTTGGTGCTCATGCAGGACTGTGGTGTTAATACATGATAAATGGACCAGAAGTACTGGTAAGTTACCCAGGAAATACCGTTATTTGTTGATTTGTCATAAAACACCATTGCATACATAATATCAAGGTCACATTGACTAATTTGTACAAAACTTTGTGATCACACTAGCAATTTCATTTTGGGACAAAATTCCTTGATACCTTTAACGAGTTCAGTATCAAGAGAGTTTGGATGGGTTCCTGTTTTACCGAGCTAGATCAAGGTCACAATGGCTATAAGATAAATCTGTACGAAACGACACTGTAAGAGGATTTGTATCGTTGGCAATGATCTTGTTTATGTTTTGTATCCAAACATTAAGTTGTAATCTAAACTTGATTCCTCGTTGAACATACATAATTATATGACAACAGGAAGAGGCTAATTGGACATGCTGCAGCAAATCAAATTTATTGTCATAGATCATGTTTGGCATTATTTCAATCTGTCAAAATGTTAAACTAACGATGATTTTGATTTTTCTGTGCAAACAAAGATATAGTTTTAACAAAATTAACATGTTTAGAAAAACTAATTTTACTTGAATAAAACCAGTTTTAAAGTCTTGTGTATTAAAGGATCACTTTAAATTGAGATACGCTAGCTGCTGTTTTTCACACAGGGTATGGAAAGTCTTGTCCGTCTGAAGTCTCTGAAAACCCCAAAGGCAGAATTTTGCCCGTTTTTATTGGTCCGTACCGATCCCTATATATGCAATAGCATTATGTTAGGGAAGGAGGCCAATCTAATTGTAATGGTGCACTGTAGATCAGTTTACTAAAATCAGTTGTTTATTTACTATACATCGTTTTTGCGATGGGCGATATATAAGGGGAGTTGAACAATCTAGTTGCCATTGTTACTTCAAGCCAGATATACAATTATACTATAGAACGATGGATTCCTGACTATATTGTAAATTGGAGAAATCAGAAAAATATGATAGGACTTAATTGTCGGCAATTTTTATACTTAAAGATATTGGAAATAAATTTAAGAACGAGTTGCCAAAGTAATGTAAAATAGATATAAAAAACACCTTTTTGCTTTAGATGTACATTGTAATATATAAAAATAATAAGAAGAATTGTAAAAAAAGGTCAATATAATTAAGTGCAGGGAATCTAACCCACGTCCAAATGTATGAAATGACTTCAAATTAACCACTCGATCTGTGGCAGTAATCTGTGGTATATTTAAAACTCTTTCCTTCATACAATAATTTGGCAGGAGACAATTTTGAAAACTTGTAGCCTAGACATATATAAAATCTCTATTAAATGAAATTATAGCAGACGACTTTGAACATAGAGTCTAACTCTATATTAGGGAAAGGGTTAAAAGAATTGTGGTAGAAGGAGAAATTGCTCATCGCATTTCGACATCTGCAGCAGATGACGTTTGAAAACACTGTGGCAAAAGGAGAAATTGCTCATCCCATTTAGACATATCAGCAGCAGATGATGTTTGAAAACACTGTGGCAAATGTAAGCTGCAACAGTGTTAAAATTTGAACAGTTCGATAACTGTTTCATCATGTTTAGGAATTTTCCATATTTTTACGTACCTTGTATTTATATCAAATTCGTCTGCTACAGATTTATTGTATGTGGGAAAGGGTAAAAGCCCTCATTGCCCCAGGATTTAATATTTTATGTGTTATTATAATCTATTTGCGACATACAGGTATGGATTAAAATTGTTGTAAACTGAATTATTAATACAAATAAAGGTAGTATTTTGGATCAATCCCAGTACACTTAACCACAGCCTTGTAAAAGACTTCAACTTTGTCAAATTAGCTTTACTTTTTCCTATTTACAACTAATCTGTGGCAGAAAACTTTCAAAAAACATCTATTAGAAAATAATATAAACGCTTTCTGTAGCAGATGGCTTTTTGAAAACATGGCAACAAAAGAAGAAATTGCTCAGAACTTTTGTCTCCATGTTTTCAACTCTATTTAATTATTTTTCTTTCATTAAAAGGTATTTTCCGTGCTTTTGTCTAGGTGTTTTCAACGTCATCTGCTTCAGAATTGTCGTGTGAGGGAAAGGGTTAACCCTTTCCCTCATACATGTACTACAATTCTACAGCAAATGACTTTTAACATATTTTGTCAAAAAATAGAAAATCTCTATAATTGAATGGATAATCTATGACTAAAAGTGGAAAACATTGTGGCAAAAGGAGAAATTGCTGGTTTTGAGCAATTTCTTCTTTTGTCAATATGTTTTTAAAGAACCGTCTGCAGCAGAGGCGTCAATAAATGCCTATATGAGGGAAAGAGTTAAAAAAGTATGATTATAATGGACTAGGATTGGAAACATTGAGGCATAAAGATAAAAACTAATTTCTTCCTTAAATGTAACAATGTTTTCAAATGTTGTCTGCTACAGATGTGTCAAAACGCTTCTGTAGGTGGTAAATGATTTTGTTAATGTCCGAGAGGAAAGTATTAAATCATTGAAAATCGGCAGTTATAATTTAACTATGTAATAATTTATAATTGGAAACATAGTGGTCAAAGGTGAAATTGCGCATGTTGAGCAATTTCTTCTTTGGCCGCAATTTTTTCAACTTATTTTAACAATTAAGCCATCTTTTTATGGAGATTTTTCAGGTTTTTGTCACAATGTTTTCAAAGTCATCTGCTACAGATTTGTTGTAGTAGGGAAAGTGTTCAATCCTGAATACTGAATGTGGGCGAGGAATCAGAATCTTTCTTCAGGGTAATAGAACGTGACATATTACAAGCCCTCATATGAAAGAATCAATGGAGAGGTCTTTTGAACTGATTGTAGTAAATGTCAATGGATGTTGTATTTTGCCATTTTAGATTAAAAATCATGGGAGGGTTTATTGATTGACCACTTTCCCACATACAGCAAATCTGCAGCAGGCAACTTTTTAATACATCTAGGCAAAATCGTGCAAATTCTCCATAAATGAGAATTTAGTTATTTAAATAAAATAGAATTTGAAAACATTGTGGCAAAAAAAAAGAGGAAATTGCTCATTATGCTTTAAAGTTTTGCCTGCAACTACATTATAAGAGTCAATATCTCAATAATTACTAATTCAAACTAATTTTACATGTTTACAAGCCCTCCCATTCATCACATCTTTGTCAATTATCAAGTTAAACAACTCTGTCCTGCATAATGCAAATTATGGCCCTTTTCTTACATTGATATTCTGGTTAAATTTTACTTGCAACAACATTAAGAGTCCATATCTCAGTTACTTCTTGATACATTTCATTGAAACTTTATACAACCCTTCCCAACCATCACACATATATGTAATAAATCAAGTAAGATAACTCTATCCTACATAATTATAGTGAAAATTATGGCCCTTTTTTTACTTAGAAATTCTGGTTAAAGATTTGCGTGCTGCTGCACTACATTAAGGGACAATATCTTAAGTCACAACTACTTGATGCACTGCATTGAAACTTTATACAAGCCTTCCCGACCATCACACTTATGTTAAGTATCAATCTAGACAACTCTATCCTTTTGATCAGGCTTGACATGTTGCCTGTGGGCATCTTAAGTTTTGAATTTCCACAACATAGGGTTTCGTGGTCAATTAATGATTTAACCCTTTTTCACTTGCACATGCATTCTGATGCATCATGACTTTTAACAATATGACTTTCGAAAAATTTGTCGCAAAATGAGAAAATGTTAATAATGAGCAATTTCTCTTTTTGCCACAATGATTTCAAGGCTTTTCAATAACTTTTTCATATTTTTGTCTGAATGTTTACAAAGTCATTTGCTGAAGTTTGTCATATGTGGATCGCCTCAGTGGTGAAGTGGTATAGAGCGTCCACCTCTGGAGATGGAGGTCGCAGATTCGATCCCCGACCTGGTCATACCAAAGACTTTAAAAATGGTAGTAAGTGGCTGCCCTCCTAGGCGCTCAGGGTTGTTAGCTTAAATGGACCAGTAGTACCAAGGAAATCCCGTGATATCACTAAAAAATTGCTGAAAGCGGTCTTAAACACCATAAAATCAATTGGATCGAGTGGTTTGTAGTCATTTCATATGTGGGGAAGAGTTTTATAACATGAAAAACACCTCCTGAGATCTGGTTTGACATAAAGACGATTACTGGGATGAAATCAAAAGATGGCTTGATGATTTATAACCCTTTCCCACATGCAGACGTTTTCGGACGCCTCTGCAGCAGATAACTTTTGAAAACATTGTGGAAAGTTTCTCCTTTTGCCACAATATTTTCAACTTTATTCATTGAGTGATCATTAATTTATAGTTTCCATATTATTGACTTAATGTTTTCAAAGTAGTCTGCTGCAGATTTGAAGTATGTGTGAAAGGGATAAGCTCCCATGTGACCTGGATTCAGTGACCATTGACTGTTACCACAATTAATTCTGGTTTTATATTGAATAAAATAATCAATGTTTTATAACGAATGCGAGATGGTTTGAATGAATTTTAGGAAGCTCTTTCAGTTGTTGGGTAGTTGCTCAAGAGTTGTCAAGTAGTTAATTGTGTAGTAAATATCTGTTGGAGTATAAAACAAAATATTCATTGGAATAGCGGAAGAAGTTAAAATATTATTTGGTTTGAAATAATTATATGTGTATTAATAAAAAAAATTAAGACTTAAAGCAGTTGTACTCAAATTTGTAAGGTACAATTATGTTTTTCAATCGTTTAGCAAAATTAACATGAAATTTGTAATACATGTATTTTCTTATTTTTTACTTTGGAAAAAGAAAAAAACCACATATACCCGGTACACTCTCAATACCATGTTAGGCTATGAAAGCCCAAATAAAGCTTATGAGGGAAAAGTTGAAAGTAACTAATAAAGTCAGTTAATCGGGATTGTGGGCAAAATTGTGTGACATTTTAACTAAATCAGTAATAGACTAGATCGAACCTATAGAAAGTCAGAAATAAATATTTATTTATCATTATATATAGGTAGAATTTTAACTTACTCTTTAACCCTTTCCCACATTCAACAAATCTGCAGCACTCAACTTGGAAAACATCTAGGCAAAAAAAAATTAAATTGTTATAAATGAAAGTAATTAATTACCGAAAACAGTTGAAAACAATTTCTCCTATTGCGCGCCACAGTATTTTCAAAAGTCGTCTGTCGCATATGCATCAAAACGCTTCTTCAGGTGGGAAAGGGTTTAACTTCAAGAAAAACAAAACGACAACATTTAAATTCAATAGTTGTGACAATGATGTACTTGATTAACCCTTTCCCTCATACAACAAATCTGCAGCAGACGACTTTGAACATATTTTGTCAAAAAAATGGAAAATCTCGATAATTGAATGGATAACCTAGCTATGACTAAAAGTGTAAAACATTGTGGCAAAAGGAGAAATTGCTCGTTTTGAGCAATTTCTTCTTTTGTCACTATGTTTTCAAAAAGGCGTCAGAAAGCGTCTATATGAGGGAAAGGGTTATCTGTATATTATCAGTAAGATTCTGATCTTGTTCTTAAGTGCTTAAACCTTTCCCACATACAACAATTCTGCAGCAGACAAAATTTGAAACATATACTGTCAAAAACCTGAAAAATCTCCATTAATGAGAGTTTATAATTATTAAATGGAGTTGAAAACATTGTTGCAAAATGAGAAATTGCTTGTTTTGAGCAATTTCTTCCTTTGCCACAATTCAAAAGTTGTATGCTGCACTGATGCGTCAAAATGCATCTACAATAATTTCAACCAGCAAACACAAATATTTCTTTTCACATTTCTCATATATATAATATAATGAAACATCAATGTGTACCAGTACCTGACATCAACTACAAAAAAAATAACTTAAATCAGTACCTGACATCAACTACAAAAAAATAACTTAAATCAGTACCTGACATCATGCAACTACAAAAAAAATAACTTAAATCAGTACCTGACATCATGCAACTACAAAAAAAATAACTTAAATCAGTACCTGACATCATGCAACTACAAAAAAAATAACTTAAATCAGTACCTGACATCAACTACAAAAAAAATAACTTAAATTTAAATATCATGGTCTTGAAACAATAGTATTCATTCAATTATTTCAACCGCCTTGGCGGTGTAGTGGTTGCATGAGCATCCATGTAGGGTGCAGAAGGTCGCATGTTCGATCCCGTCCAGGTCATATATATATATACCAAAGACTTTAAAATTGATAGTAATGGCTTTCCCTCCATATATAGATTAGGATATATAGGATCCATCATGAGTTTTCTTTGGAGATCAAGATTTCTTAAATGAGTCTAGAAAAAGACGGTTATTAACCGAGCCTCTTGGCGAGGTTAATAACTCTCTTTTTCGAGACGAATTTAAGAAATCTTCTCCAAAGAAAAACGAGTGATGGATTTTTTTTATCACCTAAACAGTGTGTTTTAATGAAAAATATTGACAACATCAAAACAAAGACCGAATAACATATTCTTCATAAAAACTTGTGATTCACCGCATAAAATTAAAGTAGTCCTCATCATTTTTCAATAAGAAGAAAAAAAACAACAATGTTTTAAACAATTTATTATTAAGACTCGTTATTTATTCAAAATAACGTATTATTGCATTTTTCAATGTGTAAAATTTAACAACTTAACAATAAACATAATAAAGATAAAGGTCAAAATGACGTCATCAGTAGTCGCGTGTATGACGTGTTTTTGTTATCACACATGTATGATAACGTTGTTCCGTGATTTGTTCTCAACTTGAAAATAAGGGTATTTATGTGATAAAATGGGTTAATTAGCATTACAACTGGCTAAAAATATCAGGATAAATGGAACCAGTAATACAAGTTACTTACCCAGGAAACACCGTGATATAAGTGAAAAATTGTTGAAAGTTTGGAATGAATTTTTCTAACAGAATTTGGAGAGATGTGAAAATATGTATATTTTAACAAATATATTGCATTAATTATCTAATAAAAACAGTACAAGTTTAAAGTGTTTTTTTGTTAAGACATTTGGAGTGTTAAGAATTGCATTCTATCTAAACAATTCTAAATACAAGCAGTATTGACAATAAAGAAGTAGAAAAGCTTATAATTTCCATTGTACATGTAGATCTGAACGCTTTACCTGTTACAGGTGACAATTTACTTGTCTGCATGCATTATATAGACTTTGGATAACACATGAATAGGAGAAATTGCTCAATACAAGCAACATTTTCCTTTTCACATAATGTTTTCAACTCTGTATCATTAATGTATATAATTAACTTCCACTTTTCAAGTTGTTAGATCTTTTTTCTCTTAACTCTTTCCCTCATACGACAATTCTGCAGCAGATGACATTGAACATATTTTGTCAAAAAATAGAAAATCTCTATTATATTTCTATAATTGTATGGATAACCTATGACAAAAAGTGGAAAACATTGTGGCAAAAGGAGAAATTGCTCGTTTTGAGTAATTTCTTCTTTTGCCACTATGTTTTCAAAAAGCCGTCTGCTGCAGAGGCTTCATAAAGCGTCTATATGAGGGAAAGGGTTAAATGATTTCAAAGCAGAACATATCAGGTAAATTGTTAAAATTTGGCACACCGTACGTGTTAATTATAATTTAAATACTCAAAAGGTTTTGAAAGCGCAAATTGAATTGATCACTGTATGGATTATTATGGCTTAACAATAGGTATGAGATCCTGTAAGTAATAAAATAGAAAGTGAAAAGAATGGGAGAAAATTGGAGAAAAGACATCTGGGATCTATTATATATTTTGTGTATTTAAACAGTTGTATTTTAATTTCTTCAAACTGGTTTTACTTGTTCTCTGAATTTTTTTGTCTAAATATTTGGATGTAACCAACTGCGACAACAGAAATTTGTTCTAGTGAATTTAATACTTACATTATATATTGCTGTATTTATCAATGTACATCAACTTGAAACTCAATGTTCTCCTGATATTTTTTGCTTGTTTGGAAAATTATCTTAATTCTTGTATATGGAAATTTGGAAGTTTATATATAATTTTGACACAGGACTAAAAAACATTGTCATGAAAAATATGAGAGACAATTAAATATGAGAGACATTAATAAAATATGAGAGACAATAATTAAATATGAGAGACATTAATACAATATGATAGACAATAATTAAATATGAGAGACAATAATAAAATATGAGAGACAATAATTAAATATGAGAGATATTAATAAGAGAGACAATAATTAAATATGAGAGACATCAATAAAATGTGAGAGACATTAATAAAATATGAGACAATAAAATATGAGAGACAATAATTAAATATGTGAGGAATTAATAAAATTATGAGAGACAATGATTTGATTATATTGATTTTAAAAAATGATACCAATTTTTACTGATATCGGTAATTTGTTTGATATTAATAGGTTTATTGATATTTAAAGAGCTTTTGAACAAATATCTCAATCATCTCTTTATCTTTGTATATAATTTTAGACCTTTAATTATCACATACATCAAATCTTTAACTTATGACTTTGAAAAATTCTTGGGTGTATAAAGAAACCCTTTAATGCTAAACTTTTACTAAAAGACAAACAGTGCAGATTAAAATCTGACTTCTTGCAAACGTTGTGGCTCATAATGAGCAATTTCTCCTTTCGTCACAATGTTTTTTAACCAATGTTCATTTATAAAGTTACACAGGGTAAATGCCGACACAATTCTGATACAATCAAAGCAAAGATGGAAGAATGAATATATATTAGTGAAATATACAATATGATGGAAACAATGATTGACGGATTTTCCTAAATGTGTGATAATGGTCATCAAAAATCAGTAGTTTTAGTACTTTATTCATTGACAAAGAGAAGGAATGTACGGAGTGCGGGATGTTATGCTCGTGCAGAATTGCGTAGTAATCGGTCAGCGTCAGTATCGTCTGTTGCTAGCTCCATGATGCCGTTACAGACGTCAGGTATTTTGTTACAGTTTTTTAGATCTATAATTGTCTGTCATCCCCCTTTTCCTACATACACTTAACCCTTTCCCTTATATAAACGCGTTCGGACGCCTCTGCAGCAGACGCCTTTTTGAAAACATAGTGACAAAAGAAGAAATTGCACAAAACGTGCAATTTCTCCTTTTGCCACAATGTTTTCCACTTTTAGTCATAGGTTATCCATTCAATTATGGAGATTTTCTATGTTTTGATAAAATACGTTCAAAGTCGTCTGCTGCAGAATTGTCGTATGAGGGAAAGGGTTAATCAGCAGCAGAAGACTTCTAAAAAAATTGGGGCAAACTAGGGTAGACCTCTTAAATCAAATAGAGTCGAAAACATTGTGGCAAATGGAGAAATTGCTTGTTATAAGCAACTTCTCCATTTTCCACAATGTGTTCAAAATGCTTCTGCTGCAGAGGCGTCTGCATACGGGAAAGGGGTATAAGCATTATTCGAAGATTTTAATTTTCGGTTCTAGAATATAGAAGTCCATTTCTAAGAATCATTATTTCTACGCTATAAGCATTTAATTTTCATGTTAAGCTTCCTTTCTATTACACAAATAGTAGTAAAATGGGAAATTGTTCATACTGAGAATATTTTTACGCAATGTTTTTACCCTATATCCAATTTTTCAGATATTGCACTACGTTACTCAATTGTTGTCATTTAACGAGAACAGATATTGTTTGTTAATGGTATAGAAATTTGATGGCATTCACCAAACAAATACATAAACAAATGTGTCATTTTATAGCGCTGTTTCAAAAGAATCTTCATATACCTGTATTAACCCTTTCTGAAACTCAGCAGACGGATTTTTAAGATAGCTGCAGCAGACGACTTTTGAGCAATTTCTCCATTTGTCACAATGTTTCCAACTTTTCTCAGTAATTTAACCAGCATTTATAAAGATTTTCTGTTGTCTAGGTATTGTCTAGGTATTTTCAAAGTCATCTGCTGCAGATTTGTTGTACGTGGGAAATGGTTAAGTTTTAATTACTCGAGTGTGAATTAATACGATAACTTTCCTTCCTATAAGTTGTCTGCTTTACAGAAGACAAATTTTTAAATAATGAATTTTGGTAGGAATGTATCACTCGGAGTTCAATGAAACATTGCGATAAAAGAAGTATAAAATGCTCATTTTGAACAATTTCATTTTGTTTTTCTCAAAACGGATTCAAAAGTCATGTGCTGCAATAGATAATTTTGTACAATTTCATTTTTAAGCTCCGGCTATTGTGATAGATACCCTTGGTGTCATTGACATTGTCGTTACAAAACTGTAACCGTACCTCAAACATTTTACAAATATTCAAATGAAACTTGGTACACAATGTTCCTATGAACAATATGCTTGTTTATAACATTAGTCAAATAACTCTGGCTTTTATAATTATTCAGTATAATGCCCCTAGTTTTAGACCAGTGTTGGCCTTAGCTACGCATCTCTATTGTTTCTTCTCAAGATGTGTTTTAATTAAAAGTCATCTAATGCAAAATATTTGGTCATAAGTTTTCTTTATCAGGAAAAGTGTTAACCCTTTCCTTCTTACAGACGCATTTTGATCCACTTCTGAAAACAATGTGACAAGAGAAAAAAAATCTCATGATGAGCAACTTCTCCTTTTGCCACTTTTGTATTCAATTCTATTTAGTAATAATTGTTCCATTTGTAGATATTTTTCTATATTTAATTGTTTAGCTAGATATTTTAAGTCTTCTGCTGCAAAAATGTTACATGGAAGATATGGCTAACCTTTTTCCAGATACAAAACATCTGCAGCAGACAACTTTGAAAACCTTGAGGCAAAAACACGGAAAAACTTCATAAATGACTGTATAATTATGCCCCCTTCGAAGAAGAGGGGTATTATTATTGCTTTGCACATGTCGGTAGGACGGTTGGTCGGTATGTCGGCCCTACGGTCGGTAGACCAAAGCTTGTCCGAGTGATAACTCAACAATGCCTGGTCCTCAAACTTGACTTGGATGTTGGGGATGACCAGTAGACGAACCCTATTGATTTTGAGGTCATCAGGTCAAAGTTACAGTGATCTTGAACACAAAAAGCTTGTCTGAGTGATAACTCGACATTGCCTGCACCCATGGCCCTAACATTTGACATGGGGGTTGGGGATGACCAGTAGAAGAACCCTACTGATTTTGAGGTCAAAGGTCAAGGTCACAGTGACCTTGAACGCAAAAAGCTTGTCCGAGTGATAACTCAACATTGCCTGCACCCTTGGCCTTCAAACTTCACATAGACGCTGGGGGTGACCAGTAGATGACCCCTATTGATGTTACGGTCATTTGGTCAAAGTTCAAGGTCACAGTGACCTTGAACCTGAAAAGCTTGTCCGAGTGATAAATCGACATTGCATGCACCCATGGCCCTCAAACTTGACTTCGAGGCAGGGGTTGACCAGTAGATGACCCCTATTGATGTTGAAGTCATTTGGTCAACGGTCAAGGTCACAGTGACTTTGAACGCAAAAAGCTTGTTTAAGTGATAACTTGACATTGGCTGCACCCATTGCCCTCAAACTTGACATGGAGGCTGGGGGTAGATTACCCCTATTGATTGTGAGGTCATCAGGTCAAATGTCAAGGTCAATGACCTTGAATGCGAAATTTTGTCCGAGTGATAACTCAACATTGCATGCACCCATGACCCTAAAACTTAACATGGAGGCTGGGGGTGACCAGTAGATGACCCCTATTGTTAGGTCATCATGTGAAAGGTCAAGGTCACAGTGACCAAGCTTGTCCGAGTGATAACTAAACAATGCCTGGTGCTTTAGTCCTCAGACTTGACTTGGAGGTTGGGCCTGATCAGTAGATGACCCCTTTTGATTTTTGAGGTCATCGGGTCAAAGGTCAAGGTTACAGTGACCTTGATCGCAAAAAGCTTGTCAGAGTGATACTTACCACAATGCCTGCACCCATGACCATAAAACTTGACATGGAAGCTGAGGGTGACCAGTAGATGACCTCTATTGATTTCGAGGTAATCGGTTAAAAAATCATCCAAATATTCCTGACAACATGGCGCTCACATGTCTTGTTATTGAATAGATTTGAAAACGTTGTGGCCAAAGGAAAAATTGCTAGTCTTAAGCAATTTCTTCTTTTGGCACAATGTTTCCAAAAAGTCTTCTGCTGCAGAGGCGTCGGAAAGTATCTATATGAGGGAAAGGGTTTATTTCTGTTTTATATTCAGGGTCAATAACTTTATAGAATATTTGTAAGGAGATCCAATATTCTAACTTTTCAAAAATCAATTAGCTATGTAACTTGAACATAATAACATTAACCCTTTCTCACATACAACAAATGTGCAGCAGATGACTTTGAAAATATCTAGTCAAAAACATGGAAAATATATATATAAATAAAGGTTAAATTACTGAAAAAAAATGAAAACATTGTGGCAAAATTTGGAGAAATTGCCTTTTGTCAGAAGGTTTTTAAAAGTTGTCTGCATTAGAGGCATCAGAAAGCATCGGCATATGAAAGCATCTGTAGGTGGGAAAGGGTTAACCCATTCTTTAGCCCCCCTTTCCCACATGCAATAAATCTGACTTTCAAAATTAACATGTAGGCAACAATAAAGAAATTCTCAATAAATCAAAGTACATGTAGATTATATTAAACAATATTCTGCAGCAGGAAACCTTTGTGAGAAAAGTATGATGCTTTTAATGAGTAATTTCTACTTTGCCTCATTTAATTTATAATGTTCAACTCTTAGTTCATAGACATCTTCCATGTTTTGTTCATAGATGTTTTCATTGTCATCTGCGGAAGATTTGTCTCATTGTGCGAAAGCGGTTAGCCAATTTAATCAATGCTGCAGCAGTACTCAACTCAAGTAACGAAGCACTCAAAATTGTTCGATCATTAAATGCAAATTTCATCAGTAGTACACACTTGTGACTATTCAAATATAGGAAACCTGTATGAAAGTTGGTAATAATACTCAATTCATATCAGTGTCAATATTGGCATTTTTGTGTATGAGTGTTTAATTTCTCTATAACAATAAAAAAGGTTTTTGAAGCTTTATCCCTTTCCCTCATATATAAGTTTTGTGCAATTTCTTCTTTTGTCACTATGTTTTCAAAAAGCTGTCTGCTGTAGAGGCATCAGAAAGCATTTATATGAGGGAAAGGGTTAAAGCCTTTCCCTTAAATAGACGCTTTCTGATGCCTCTGCAGCAGATGACTTTTGAAAACACTGACAAAAGGAGAAAGTGCTCATAATGAGCAATCTCTCCTTTTGCCACAATGTTTTCAACACTATTCAATCATATAATTTGCATTTACAGAGATTTTCCTTATTTCTATGTAGGTGTTTTAAAAGTCTGTCTGCTGCAGATTTGTTGTATGTGGGAAACGGTAAAGATTTGGGTCAATATTGTGAGTACTGATTGTAAATAATATCGGTTACCATTGACTGAACTTTCATTTGTGAATAGTGGAAATAGTAGAAGAGTAGCTGTCAGTGCAATAAAAATCATTTTCAAAGTATATTTCTGTACATTACTGTGTTTGATTAGTTTAATTACATTAATTGTATGTATTGTATAAATGACTAGAATTCATTGGGGTGTTTTGTTTTTTCTCATACAAAAGAAATAAGTGAAAATTAATAAATATCAATTTGTCTTTGTTTTTTACTGTGAAGTCATTTTGTATTCAACGGCTCAATTTTTATGGAAACCATGGATTAAATTTGTTCACAGCTGAAATTCTGTTTGTGTTTAACTTGTGTTTACTGAATGTTAGAATAATGACTTCTACTGAGAATGTTTTATAGTATCATACTGTTCTTGTGTGAGATTGGAATATACAAAATTATATTTTAGCCCTTTCCCTCAAACAAAATATCTGCAGCATAAACAATTTAACTTTGACAACTATAGAAAAATTATGCCAACTGTCTATAAATAAATTAAAGTATAATTATTGGATAGAATTGAAAATATGGTGGCAAATGGATGGATTAATATTGCTCATAATTAATGAGAAATTTCTCCCTTTGTCAGTACAATATTTTCAAAAGTTGTCTGATTCAAATGAGTCTGCAATTGGGCCAATGTGTTACTCAATTGGAATTTTTAGTGATCATACAGCTGATTTGCTGATCGGATACTGCTGAATTTAAGTCATTGTTCCAAGTTCCTCTATGACAATGTGAAAGCTAACTGTGATTTATTGGTACATATAATATAAATGTGGTTTGACTTATTGGATGCAAGCTTTCTTAGCACATAGCCGGGAAAAAATGTCCTACAGATATAGTTCTCAAAGAGCAACACCAATTTTTAATGATCTACTGGGTAATGAGGATAATTTACTTTTAACCCTTTTCCCAAATACAGATGACATTTGACCCTTATGGCCAACAGAGGGCTTTTAATTGAGCAATTGCTCCTCTTCTCACAATGTTGTTTTCAACTTTATATCTAAATGATAAAAGTTTATATATCTGTAGTTCCAATGTTGTAAATTTATCATTTTTGGCAGGATTGCTCTAGCAATTCCTGTCTATAGATTGGTGATGTCCGTCCGTCTGTCTGTCTGTCTATCCGTCAACATTTTGGTTAAGTTTCAGGTTGAGGCAAAATCTCAGCACTGGAAAGGGTTACAAACTTGAAACTTTGCCTAAAGGTAACCAGTAACAAGTTCTATTGCTTTCTATGGTTACTTTGACCTTGACCTTGGTTTGTCGATTTTCAAGGTCAAATTGCCGACAATCTGGCCTTGCCGTCTTCAGCATTTCTTGTATTCTTCATTTTGTTATCTGGGACAAGTTTTAGTTAGCCATGCCACTTAAAATCCAACATTTGATCAGAACTCCAGCTCAACCAACTTTCTTTCCTATGTTTGGCTTAATTATTATGTGGAAAAGCAGCCAGTTGCTTGGAAAGAATGTTACAAGTGTG
Source organism: Serripes groenlandicus (assembly GCA_031761405.1). Classification (NCBI taxonomy): domain Eukaryota; kingdom Metazoa; phylum Mollusca; class Bivalvia; order Cardiida; family Cardiidae; genus Serripes; species Serripes groenlandicus. The sequence goes on from JASEVX010000011.1 coordinate 64,898,681, forward strand.
TAGTACTTGTTTTGAGTACTTTCAATATTGGATCTAAAGGTCAATAAGATTGTAAAACAAACCACTTATATGTGTGTGAGAGAGGGGGACTCCAGGGAGGAGGGCTATGTATGGCTGCTCTGTATCTCTATAGAATTGGTGGAAAAATACGTAAAACACATACAGTCAAACTTGTCTAAGGCATCTACCCTGGGGAGAGTCAAAATATGGCTGCTGAACACAGGTTGCTGCTTAACCCTTTCCCTCATATAGAAGCTTTCTGACGCATCTACAGCAGACAGCTTTTTGAAGACATGGCGACAAAAGAAGAAATTGCTCAAAACGACCAATTTCTTCTTTTGTCACTATGTTTTCAACTGTATTCAATTTATGTATTTTCATTTAAAGGGTTAATATGTTGAGTAAAATAAAGAAGAAGATTTTGTTTTGGTTTAACCTCGAGTGACTGCTGAATAGAGGTGACCCCTAACACAAGTTTGACTGTATTAGTAAATATTTCTTTCCTTTTCAGAACCAGACAGTGGAGATTTAACAGAGTATACAAGTGGATCTGAATCAGGAAAGAAAAAAGGCGGTAAAAAGTCACCTGGCAACCACACCCGACCAACCAAACTCCCGTCGTGCAGTCTTCCAACCAACATGACGCCATCGTTCTATGTGGGCGGTGGAAATGGGGTGGCACTGTAAGTATAACTTAACCCTTTCCCTTATACGACAATTTTGCAGCAGACGACTTTGAACATATTTTGACAAAAAATAGAGTATCTCTATAATTGAATGACCAATCTATGACTAAAAGTGGAAAATATTGTTGAAAAAGGAGAAATTGCTCGTTTTGGGCAATTTCTTCTTTTGTAACTATGTTTTGAAAATACCGTCTGCTGCAGAGGCGTCAGAAAGTGTTTATATGAGGGAAAAGGTTAACAATATTAAAGGTGCTGAACACCAGATGGAGATAAAAAAAATTGAAATGTTGAAACTTTTGCAAATATTGCAAATAGTGACAGCAAAGTAAGTAATAACTTAAGTTCAAAACTATTTTGGCAGAAAATCCTCATGGCTAACGAAGTCAGTGACACACAGTTTAACTTTTTCCAACTTACAACAATACAATCCTCAGCTGAAGCCTTTGAATAACAATTATGGAAACTCAGACTGTAAAAATGAAAGAATAGATTATGAAGTTGTTTGCAGCAGAGGCGTCAGAAAGCGTTTGAATGCATGGAAGAGTTACTCTAAGAATGAAAATTATTCTTTAGTAGAGTTGAAAACTTTTGGCTAAAGGAGAACTTGATCAGTATGCGCAATTGCTACTTAGGCCTTAATGTTGCAAAAGTTGTCTCGAGCAGATGCACCCAAATATGCCCTGCAATTGGATAAGAGATAAATTTTATAAGAATACAGTTTATTGTACTTAGATGTCATGATGACAATAAAATATACAGATATCTTTTTACAGATCAGGTTAAAGTTTGTCAAATGCAATTAATAGAGTATAAACCTCAAAATGAAATGACCAATTACCCCTTCTTTAAATTACTGTTAATCCATTCAATATATAAACCCTTTCCCACTTACAGATGTTTTGTGGCTTTTACAACAAATGTGACTATTGAATAATAATGAACAATTTCTCATTTTGCCTTAATGTTCTCACCTTAATTCAAGATCATAATTATTAATTTTTAAGGAATTTCCATATATTTACTTTGGCGTTTTCAATGTCATTTGCGGCCGATTTTGTGTGTGTAGGGAAGGGATATAAAGCTGATATAATTTGAATAAACTGAGTAGGCTTTATTGTAGCTAAGCCATTATAGGTAAATAGGCATTTAGATGAAAAAGATATAATTCACAACCATTTCCCTCATTCAGGCGATTCACTCAACTGTTGCAGACAACTTTTTGAAACTTTATGGGAAGGAATAATTTATAACTGCTCCTTTTCCTATAATGTTTTTGAATCTGTATACACTAAAAATGACAGTGACTTTTTCTCAAATATTTCCATAGAAGATGACTTTTAATCCTTTCCCACATGTAGACGTTTTTTGACGCCTCAAGAGCAGAGAACTTTTGAAAACATTGTGGCAAAAGAATGAATGTATATTGTTTTATGGCGCATCGACAGCTAAGGTCATTTAGCGCGCAATTAAATTTAATTATTCATGATCCCTGGGTAAACAAACCAGTACTAGACTAGAAAATGTGCCTTGCCCAAGGGCACTCCACCATGACTGTAGTGCCGCGACTGGGGATCGAACCCGGGACACCCGGTTTCGAAATCCCCGACGCTAACCACTCGACCACAGCGGATTCCTTGTGGCAAAAGAAGAAATTGCTCAAAACAAGCAATTTCACCTTTTGCCACAATGATTTCAACTTTTTGACACATCTGCAGCAGATGACCTTCGAAATTGATCCATTTCTCCTTTTTCCACAATATTTCAACTCTTCTGAATTATTTGTTGCTTGTGGGAAAAGGTTAAAGGATTTGTGGGGAACAGGAGCATTAAGTAAATAGACAACCCGAATTCTATTATAAGCAATATTTAAAAAAAATGTACCCTTTATCAGTGAAACTAATATTTCTTTAACCCTTTCCCATATAAAACATATCCGCAGCAGACGACTTTAATCCATTGATTAATTGACTGTTTGGTGTCTTAGGACGCTTTCAACAATTCTCGGCATTTCCTGGGTTAGTTACTTAAGTACTGCTCAGGTTCCAGTTATCCTGACAGTCCAGTCAGTCCTGCATAATCCTAACCCCGCATCCCTGAACGCCGAGGAGGGCAGCCATTGATATGACCTGACCAGGGATCCAACCCGCGACCTTACGCACACATGAGGCTGACGCTCTCTCTCCTTTTGCATTAACATTTTAAAAATAAATCTGCTGTATTGGTATCAGAAAGTGTCTGCCTATTACATGATGGTGGAAAGGGTTGAACCCTTTCTCTCATACGACAATTCTGCAGCAGACGACTTTGAACATATTTTCTCAAAATATAGAAAATCTCTATAATTGAATGGATACCCTAGGACTAAAAGTGGAAAACATTGTGGCAAAAGGAGAAATTGCTTGTTTTGAGCAATTTCTTCTTTTGTCACTATGTTTTCAAAAAGCCATCTGCTGCAGAGGCGTCAGAAAGCGTCTATATAAGGGAAAGGGTTTAATAAAAGGACAACCCAAATTCTATATCTGTGAAATAAATATTTCTTTAACCCTTTCCCACTTACAATAAATCTGCAGCAGACAACTTTGAAAATATCTAGACAAAAACACAAAAAAAAACCTTCAAATACAGGTATGCTTACTGAAAAAAAGTTGAAAAAAATAACAACAATAGGAGAATTTTCTCATTATGAAAAGGCATCAGAGTGCACTTGTATGTTGGAAAGAATTACGTAAAAGGGCAACCAAAATTCTAAGTAAGCGATATTAAAAAAAAAAGTGTGCCCTTTATCCGTGAAATAAATATTTCTTTAAAAGATTCACAAAGATCACTTTAGTACCTTAGATCTAAACAGTCTAGTAAGAAATCACAAATCAGTGACCATGAAACAGGCCTTGGCCTTGGTTATTAAATTACTTTACCCTTTTCTTCATACAACAAATCTGCAGCAGACAACTTTGAAAACATTTAGTCAAAAGTATGGAAACTCTCTACAAAGGAAAGAATTTAACAATTATTGAATTAACTAGAAAACATTGTGGCAATTAAAAGGAGGAATTGCTCATCGTGAGCAATTCTTCTTTCACTACAATGCCTTTTCATAATGAGAAAATTCTCCTATTGTCGTTATTTTTTTTCAACTTTTTTTCAGTATTCATACCCGTATTTAAAAGAGTTTTTTAGTGTTTTTGTCTAGATGTTTTCAACGCATGTGATTTAACCCTTTCCCTCATACGACAATTCTGCAGCAGACGACTTAAAATTGAACGTATTTTGTCAAAACATAGAATAGCTCTATAATTGAATGGATAACCTATGACGAAAAGTGGAAAACATTGTGTCAAAAGGAGAAATTGCGCGTTTTGTGCAATTTCTTCTTTTGTCACTATGTTTTCAAAAAGCTGTCTGCTGCAGAGGCGTCAGAAAGCGTCTATATGAGGGAAAGGGTTAAGTATGGGCGCCCCTAATTTAATTTGTGCTTGCAACTTTCTTAATGGAGTGCCCTGTACAGTTGCCAGGAATCCGCTGTGGTCGAGTGGTTAGTGTCGGGGATTTTGAAACCGGGTGTCCCGGGTTCGATCCCCAGTCGCGGAACTACGGTCATGGTGGAGTGCCCTTGGGCAAGGCACATTTTTTAGCCTATTACTGGTTTGTTTACCCAGGGATCATGAATAATTAAATTTAATTGCGCACTAAATGACCTTGGCTGTCGATGCGCCATAAAACAATATACATTCATTCATTCTGTACAGTTGCCATGATGTAACTCAGATATTGTTGAAAACTGTAATAAACCAAGTCAAACAAAAAAAGAATAATGATAGGCTTGATGTCAATGTCTTTTAACCCTTTCCCACCTGCAGATGCATTTTGACGCAATAGCAGCAGACAGCTTTTGAAAACATTGTGGTCAAAGGTGAAATTGCTCATGATGAGCAATTTCTCCTTTGGCCACAATGTTTTCAACTTTATTTAACAATTAAGCTATTTTTTATGGCGAATTTTCAGGTTTTTGTTACTATGTTTTCAAAGTCGTCTGCTGCAGATTTGTTGTATGTGGGAAAGGGTTAACCTACAGATAGAATTAGTTTTTGCTTGCATTATTAAAACATGGAATTAAACATTGGGGGCCAATTGGGTGTACAATGTCAACTTTATGAAAACAAAATAGGAAGAGGGACAATAAATGCAGAGCTTTAATTGTAAATGATATAAGAACTTTCAGTACAAAATATCTGTGTTTATATTTATACTGAAGATAATGCTTTTGATAATGCAACCATTATCAGATATTGTTATACCCCCGCAAACAAAGTTTGAGGGGGGTATATAGGAATCACCCTGTCTGTCCGTCCGTCTGTTTGTCCATATGTCTTGTAAGCGCTACTTCTCCTTAACGGCTGACCGATTCTCATGAAACTTTAAACAGTTGCAGTATACAATCTGAGGATGCGCATGAAGTAAGATTATCCTGGTCGGAAATATATCCATCCGTCTGTCTGTCCATATGTCTTGTAAGCGCAACGAGGGGTATCTTTTTGTGAGTTCATTCACAGTTCTAGTTTATACCTGTAAGACATGTACTGAAAAACTTTGCTGGATAAGGAGAGCTTCCTCAGATACGGAATTGTTCTGTGAAAGCTCTAGATCCGCAATATTTTCACTCATTACCAATTTTCTAGATATAACCTATTTTTACCTCAGATATCTTGAAGACAGACTCACTGCGGTCACAGACAGACAGAACTTAACCCTTTCCAACTTACAAACGTGGCTCTGAAAAGAACTACGCAAAAGGAAAAATTACTTGTTCTCAAATATCTGTCAATTTTCTGCTGCAAATGTGTCAAAATGCATTTACATGTGGGGAAAGGGTTAAAATATCACAACAGATGAAATACAAAAAAAATATTAAGACTGTTTCCTTTTATTACAGTGTTGAGAGTTCCTTGACTGGATTAGGATGGAAAAGAACCACAGACAAGTATGATGAGAGATTCAAATTAAAGTGGGTGGAGTGTAAAAGTAGAATCAACTATGGTGCTTTCAGGGAAGGTAGGTTATACTTAGTCTGTGGAGTAACTTACCCCTGCCATTACATTATAGAGTTAACCCAGTCCCACCTGCAGCAGCATTTTGACACCTAGCAGCAGACGACTTTTGAAAACAGTGTGGCCAAATGTGAAATTGCTCATGATGATGTTTTCAACTTTATTTAACAATTAAGCTCTCTTTTATGGAGATTTTCAGGATTTTGTCACTCTGTTTTTTAAGTCGTCTGCTGCAGATTTGTTGTATGTGGGAAAGGGTTAAGCAAACACCAATAATGCCCGAGCCTTTCGAAATGCTATAGAGACAACCGTTTTATAGACCAAATGGTTAACGTTTCAAACACTGAATGTAGTAGGATTCATTATTTATATGTAGTGATTCAAACATCAAGTTGTAACAGACAGCTAAAGATCAAATTCAAGCAATTCTCCTTTTGGTACAACTGTTTTAAACTTCTTTCAATGAAAAATATTATCATTTATAGTGAGTTTTATTAATGTTTTTAAAGTTTTCTGCAGCAGAAATCTTGTATGTGGGAAGGGAGGGTTAAAAATGTGATGAACAATGGCACTTGTGTTGCTCTTTTAGTTTTCATTTGAGCCCGACCTTCAGTTCTCTGATTATGTATGTACAGACCAACAATCTGGTATTTGTTCACAGGTGGTCTTTAAATACAGGTTCATTATTCAGAAAATGGAGATTGGGAAATTAAAAATGTGGTTGCTATAGACAGGGAATTGCTAAACAAAGGTGTTTTTTTAGCACAGGTTGGACTGTATCTAGTTTACGCTGACCTATCTATCTGTCATGTGATTGGGCATACTTTCAATGTGACACTGTGTAAAGATCGCCATGCTAGTTAACCCTTTCCCACATACAGACACTTTCTGGGGCATCTGCAGCAGACAACTTTTGAAAACATTGTGGCAAGAGGAGAAATTGCTCATAATGAGCAATTTCTCCTTTTGTCACATCTTTTTCAACTCTATTTTATAATTATATTCTAAATTATGGAGAATTTTCCCGTTTTTACTTAGATGTTCTCGAAGTCGTCTGCTGCAGATTTGTGGTATGTGGGAAAAGGGTTAAAGGATCCTAAGCAAGGATGGTCTTTTAGCACAGGTTTGACTGTATATTTCAGGAGAACAAATGGTGAACCATCTGCCCAACTCCCATTTGCTCACAAACAAACTCGGGTTGCTCAACAGTCTGAAGGAGTACGAGAGAGTCACCCTGAGTACCAAGGGGAGGTTACCCCGATTAAAGATGTCCGACTTTCATCCAGAAACCTACAAGCTAGATGAGAAATCGGACCGCGAGTTATTTTTGGATATATATAAAGGTAATTATGCTACTACACGTATATATTTTTTTTAGCTCATCTGTTTTTCGAAGATAGACCGTTGGGCTATTGTGATACCCTTGGCGTCATCGCCAAACTTTAACCTTACCTCATAACTCAAAAACTATTCAACATTTTCAAATGAAACTTGGTACACATGTTTCTATGAACAGTATGCATGTCTAAATCAAGTCACTGAACTCAGGCTTAAATAATTATTCAGTAAAGCCCCTTTTTATAAGCCCGTTTTGAAGAAAAAACTTTGTCCAATCATCAGCAAATTTGGTCAGAATGTGTATTGGCATAATATCTCGGACAAGTTTGATAACTAGCCGTATCGCTTTAGTCAAACGAGAGTTATCACCCTTTAATTATAGAAATTACCTAAAATTTGTCTTGTCAGCTCAATAAACTTTAGAAGCCCTTGTCCAATCATCACCAAATTTAGACAATATGTTGATGGGCAGAATATCTTGGTTAGGTTCGATAACTTACCACGTTATCTTATTCACTACACACTTATGTCCCTCGAAATGGCCAAAACTGTACTAACAGTGTCTGCTCTCTAAATTTGCCTGACGTACAACCAATTATCACTATACTTGGTCTCAAAAAAAAAAAAACGGGTGTATTTTGTGACATTTGGCGCTCTTGTTTAACTTGGAATGAAAAGCATTGGTGTTCGCTTCGCGCCGCTCTTGTTACCCATTCCCACATGTAGATGCATGATCTGCAGTAGACAACTTTTGAAAACATCATGCCAAAAAGAGACATTGCTTATAATGAGCAATTTCTCCTTTTCCATAATATTTTCAACTCTTTAAAAAATGACACTCTCATTTATGGAGGTTTTTTTTCACATTTTTGCCAAGATGTTTTCAAAGTCTTCTGCTGCAGATTAACTCCATATGGAAAAGGTGTCAAATCCTGATACAGATGACATTGGATACAATTGAGGCTGGCATCCTTTGAAAGCAATCAGTGAAGGAGAAATTGGTCATGATGATTAATTTCCAATTGGAACTTTTGAGCCAAACTTGTAAATTTAAATTTAACCTGAACCTGGGCATTGTTCTTTAACCCTTTCCCTCATACGAGAATTCTGCAGCAGACGACTTTGAACATATTTTGTCGCAGAATAGAAAATCTCTATAATTGAATGGATAACCTATGACTAAAAGTGGAAAACATTGTGGCAAAAGGAGAAATTGCTCGATTTGAGCAATTTCTTCTTTTGTCACTATGTTTTCAAAAAGCTGTCTGCTGCAGAGGCGTCAGAAAGCGTCTATATGAGGGAAAGGGTTAACCCGATTCTACATAAAAACAAATCTGTAGCGGAAGCATTTGAAATAAATCTAGGCAAAAATATAGAAAATCTTGATAAATGAAAGTATAATTGTAAAAAAAAGAAAAAAACATTTCAAGCAATTTCTCCGTCTGCCACACTGTTTTCAAAAGTCGTCTGCTGTAAAGCCATCAGAAAAAAACGCTTGATAACAACATGATGCATTCCTATTTCAGACGGTGAAATATGGATATGTAAGCCTGTAGGAATGAACCAAGGAAAAGGCATCTTCCTAATACGGACAAAGGCGGAAATAACACAGCTTTTAGAAGAAAGAGACCAGAAAAAGCAGCAGCAGCAAAAGCCAGGGAAACCCCTCATGAATAGAATAGTTCAAAGGTTAGTCCATTTACATGATTAATTGATAGCTCGTCTATTTTTATAGCCTTTGTGTCGTCGTCTTCGTCGGCTTCTGAGTCTGTGTTCAGCATTTTCAAATGAAACTTGGTAAACATTTTCCTATGAACGATATGCATGTCTATACCAAGTCACATAACTCTGGCTTTAATAATTATTCAGAAATGCCCCCTTTTTCGACTTAGAAAAGACCAGACGAGCGTTAGCATTTGCTCCGCAGTGCTCTTGTTAATTTCTTAATTAATCCATTTAATTAAAAAAAAATTAGTTTATCACACATGTTGGTCATAGAGAAGGTTTCAAGAATCTTCTGTAAAGCAGTTTATTTTGATCCAAAAAGACTTTAGTGTGAATGCGCAAACAGGCCTTTAATTAACCCTTAGCCCCGGTAGCGACGCGGGCTGTCAATCCAGGGGATGTGAGTTCGAATTACGGCTTGGCCAACTTTCTTTCCGACGATTGACAAAAGTCAATGCCACATGCGTCATTTGTCTTCCACCAATGGGCTAAGTCAATGTGGAAAAGCAGCCAGTTGCTTGGAAAGATTGTTGTGTGGAGGACTGGTGTTAGAAAACCAGGAAAAATGTATGAGTAGGTGAACTGGCCGCTGTTATATAACTGAGAAATTGTTAAAAACGGCGTTAAACCCCAATCAATCAATCAAATTAGTAACCCTTTCCCACTTGTAGATGTATTCCTACACATATGAGGCAGACGACTTTTGAAATCATTGTGGCAAAAAAAGAAATTGATCATAATGAGCAATTTCTCCATTTGCTACAATAATTTAAACTCTTTTCCATAAATAAATGTTCATTTTATAGAGAATTTCCATATTTATGACTAGGCATTTTCAAATGTGTCTGCGGCAGATTTGTTGTATGTGGGAAAGGTTTATCAATTGTAGAATAATTACATTAAGGCTGGTGTTGCTGGTGCACCACTTAGTAATTAGATAGAGTTGAAAACATTTTGGCAAAAGTAAGCCAGATGCTGTAGATTCTTTATAAGTATCTGTATGAGGGAAAGGTTTAACCGTTGTACTCTACAGTTTAACTGTGAAGTCTCTGCTTAATGCTTTCACACATATAGACCCTTTCTGATGCCTGTAGGAGAGATTGCTTATAATGAGCAATTTCTACTTTTGCCACAATGTGTTAAACATTATTTAATAATCAGATTTTCATGTAAGGAGAGATTTTTCCTGTGTTTGCCAATGTGTTTGGAAAGTCATCTGCTGCAGATTTTGTTTTACCCATATAGTCCTAATACATTCATCTATTTGCAGATATATAACGAACCCTTTGCTGTTAGACGGTAAAAAGTTTGATGTTAGGTCGTATATGTTAATAGCGTCTACTGTGCCGTTCCTTATCCTTTATCACAAAGGTTATGTTCGACTCTCCTGCCTCAAATATGACACGGACGACCAAAACCTCGGAGTTCATTTAACCAATCAGGTAATCTTATTTATCTAACCCTTGTCCATCTGTTGATATGTTTGAAGCAGACAACTTTTGAAAACGTTGTGGGCAAACGCTCAAATCTATTAAAAAACATAGCCGCCAGGGACCGGCTTTGTTTTTAGCTCACCTGTGCACGAAGTGCTCAGGGTGAGTTATTGTGATCGCCCTATGTCTGGCGTCCGTTGTCCGTCGTCCGTCATCCGTCGTCCATCAACATTTTCTCCTCTGTAACCGGTGGGTCAACTGGGATGAAACTTCAAAGAAAGCATCCTTGCAATGTCCTCACCAGAATTCCTTAAAATGTTTGGGATCTATGCAGAATTCTGGTTTCCATGGCAACGAAATGAAAAAAATTTCAAAATTCTTAAAAATCTTCTCCTCCCAAAGTGTCAGGCCGATTTTCAAATTATTTTGTAGAAATGATCCTTGGGTGACCCTCTATCAGATTCCTTCAAGCCATGTTGATTGGTTGAAAAACATGGCCCCCGGGGGGGGGGGGGGGGGGGGGGGGGGGGGGGGGGGCTATTTTGCCAATATGGCTATAGTGCAAACTTAAAAAATCTTCTCCTCCAAAAGTGTCAGGCCGATTTTCAAATAATTTTGTAGAAATGTTCCTTGGGTGACCCTCTATCAGATTCCTTCAAGCCATGTTGATTGGTCGAAAAACATGGCCGCCAGGGGTCGGGGCTATTTTGCCTTTTATGGTTATAGTGAAAACTTAAAAAATCTTCTCCTCCAAAAGTGTCAGGCCGATTTTCAAATAATTTTGTAGAAATGTTCCTTGGATGACCCTCTATCAGATTCCTTTAAGCCATGTTGATTGGTCGAAAATCATGGCCGCCAGGGGGGGCGGGGCTATTTTGCCTTATATAGCTATAGTGCAAACTTAAAAAATCTTCTCCTCCAAAAGTGTGTGGCCGATTTTCAAATAATTTTGTAGAATTGTTCCTTGGGTGACCCTCTATCAGATTCCTTTAAGCCATGTTGATTGGTCGAAAATCATGGCCGCCAGGGGGGGCGGGGCTATTTTGCCTTATATAGCTATAGTGCAAACTTAAAAAATCTTCTCCTCCAAAAGTGTGTGGCCGATTTTCAAATAATTTTGTAGAAATGTTCCTTGGATGGCCCTCTATCAGATTCCTTCAAGCCATGTTGATTGGTCAAAAAACATGGCCGCCAGAGGGCGGGGCTATTTTGCCTTTTATGGTTATAGTGAAAACAAAGTGTCAGGCCGATTTTCAAATAATTTTGTTGAAATGTTCCTAGGGTGACCCTCTATCAGATTCCTTCAAGTCAAGTCGATTGGTCGGAAACTATGCCCGCCAGATGGCGGGGCTTATATAGCTAAAGTGAAAAAAATAATCAGGTGAGCGATTCCAGGGCCATCATGGCCCTCTTGTTTTATATACATGTATATGAAGTGAAACTTTTAAAAAAAATCTTTTACAAAAGTACTGGCCTGGTTTGAAAATAATTATGCACAAATGTTCTTTGGGTGACCCTCTACTTAGGTTGTTCAAACTATTCCAATCATTTGAAAAACATGGCTGCAAGGGTGCCCGGCTTGCTTTCCTTATATTTATATAAAGTAAAAACTGAAAATAATTTAGCACAAATGTTCCTTGGGTGATCCTCTACAGAGACTGTTAAAATTATTCCAATCTGTTCAAAATCATGGCTACCAGGTAACCGGGTTGTTTTCCTTATATGTATGGAGTAAGAAAATTGAAAACTGTTAAAGTTCTATTAACCCTTTCCCTCATACGACAATTCTGCAGCAGAAGACTTTGAACATATTTTGTCAAAAAATAGAAAATCTCTATGATTGAATGGATAACCTATGACTAAAAGTGGAAAACATTGTGGATAACCTATGACTAAAAGTGGAAAACATTGTGACATTGTTACTATGTTTTTAAGAAGCTGTCTGCTGCAGGGCGTCAGAAAGCGTCTATATGAGGGAAAGGGTTAAAACAGATGAGCAATATAGGACTATCATGGTCCTCCTGTTGCTGAGACATTTTCAAAGTGATCTGCTGCAGATTTGTTTTTTATCGGAAAGTGTTGACTATTTCAGTTTGTTCAGAAGAAGGATCCATTGTATAAAGATTTGAAGGAAGAGACAGCCTGGAGTATGGACCGCTTTAATAACTATATAAATGATGAGATACGACCCACTAGTCATGTAGAGTTTGAAGAGGACTGGGTCTTTAATACATTTACAGTAAGTATGGACCGCTTTATTGACTATATAAACAATGAGATATGACCACATAGTAATGTAGAGTTTCAGGAAGACTGGGTCTTTAATACATTTACAGTAAGTAAAGACCGCTTTAATGACTATTATAAACAATGAGATACAACCACATAGTCATATAGAGTTTGAGGAGGACTGGGTCTTTAATACATTTACAGTAAGTATGGACAACTTTAATGACTATTATAAACGATGAGATACGACCCACTAGTCATGTAGAGTTTGAAGAGGACTGGGTCTTTAATACATTTACAGTAAGTATGGTTTGCTTTAATGACTGTATAAACAATGAGATACGACCCACTAGTCATGTAGAGTTTGAAGAGGACTGGGTCTTTAATACATTTACAGTAAGTATGTGACTTTAATGACTATTATAAACAATGAGATATGACCACATAGTCATAGAGAGTTTGAGAAGAACTGGGTCTTTAATACATTTACAGTAAGTATGGTTTGCTTTAATGACTATTATAAACGATGAGATACGACCCACTAGTCATGTAGAGTTTGAGGAGAACTGGGTCTTTAATACATTTACAGTAAGTATGACGACTTTAATACATTTAAAGTTATATTGGCAAAAATAGGGAAAATCTCTACAAATGAAAGTACAAATATTGAAAAGAGTTAAACACATTTTGGCAAATGGAGAAATTGCCCATGAGGAGCAATTTCTCCATTTGCCACAATGTTTTCAAAAGTCATCTGCTGCAGATGCATCAGAATGTGTCAGGTAGTTTGTGTTTTCAAAGTCGTCTGCTGCATATTTGTTGTATGTAAGTAAGTGTTAAGAATCCTATAACCTTTTTGATCACCCCTCATATACGAACGTTAATTACAACCTCAAAGTCCCGGAGAATTCGGTGGTTTCAAATTTGTCTTCATCATGCGATTCAGTCATGTGTATGGGAGGGAAAAAAATAACTTGCACATAATAGGTCGAAGAATTTTGAAATATTGATATGTTTTTATCATATATTTGGCATGTCTAATGAATAGGTAAACACTTCAAAAGTCTCAATTCTGTTTACATAGTGATATGACACATGCATATAGTGATATGACACATGCATATAGTGATATGACACATGCATATAGTGATATGACACATGCATATCTAGTTTTATTTCCTTTCCCGCATAGAGATGCATTTAACCCTTTCCCTCATATAGACGCTTTCTGACGCCTCTGCAGCAGACAGCTTTTTGAAAACATAGTGAAAAAAGAAGAAATTGCACAAAACGTGCAATTTCTCCTTTTGCCACAATGTTTTCCACTTTTTGTCATAGGTTATCCATTCAATTATGGAGATTTTCTATGTTTTGACAAAATACGTTCAAAGTCGTCTGCTGCAGAATTGTCGTATGAGGGAAAGGGTTAAAAGTGTCAGCAGACAACTTATGGAAACTCATTTCCTCTTTTGCCCCTTTGTTTCAGCTTTTTTCAATAGTTTTACTCATATTGATAAAGACATTTCAACGTTTCTTTCAATTGCCTTGAGGGTTTCAAAGTCGTCTTTTGCAAGTTTGTTGCATATGGGAACGGGTAAAGTAGGTTGAAAATCCTGGGCTGGTAAAAATAGGGCTGTGTGGGATAACTCAATAACTCTTTCCCCCATACAAGAAATTTGCAGCAGGTGACTTTGAACACATCTTGGTTAACCCTTTCCCTGATACGACAATACTGCAGCAGACGACTTTGAACATAATCTATCAAAAAATAGATAATCTCTATAATTGAATGGATAACCTATGACTAAAAGAGGAAAACATTGTGGCAAAAGGAGAAATTACTCGTTTTGAGCAATTTTTTCCTTTGTCACTATGCTTTCAAAACGGCGTCTGCTGCTCAGGTGTCAGAAAGAGTCTGTATGTGGGAAAGGGTAACATAGATGTTGACTCATTGAACTACAATAAAACTGTTTTTCGGTAAGATAAGAGTCCTTCAAAGAGCAAACAATATTTCTATATAACAAGAAATATTGGAAGACAATAAAACAGTTACACTTTTAACCCTTTCCCTCATATAGACGCTTTCTGATGCCTCTGCAGCAGACGGCTTTTCGAAAAATTTGTGACAAAAGAAGAAATTGCACAAAAGGTTATCCATTCAATTATGGAGATTTTCTATGTTTTAACCCTTCTCCACATACAGATGCTAATCCTTACTGTAGCAGCCCACTTTGGAAACATTGTGGCATAAGAAGAATTTGCTAAAATTGTTTTGAACTCTGTTCACTAATTTTACTTTCATAAAAAAGAGTTTCCAAAAATTTGCAAGGATCATTCCAAAGTCGACTCCTGCAGATTTGTTGTATGTGGGAATGGGTTAACCCTTTTCCATATTTTGGTTTAGAAGTTTTTGAAAGCAGTTTGCTGCAGAATTGTATATGTGGTAAAAGTATAATATAATATCACTTTCAAATTTCAGAAACAAATGCAGAAGATCATGATACACTGTTTTAACAGTGTGAAACACAAGCTCCAGGCTCGACTTGGTTTCTTCGATCTGTTTGGTCTGGACTTTATGGTGGACACGGACATGAAGGTATGGATTTCTTTCCCTGAATTGTTTCTCACATGCAGATGCATTTTGAAGCCTCTTCAGCAGACAAAACATTGTGGCAAATGGATAAATTCAGCGTAAAGAGCAAACACTTCTTTTGCAACTCTTCTCAATAGTTACACTTTCATTTATTGAAATTTTCAAAAGTTTTGCAAAGATGTTTTCAAAGTCGTCTGCTGAAGATTTGTTGTTCTATTCTTTGAATCCATTACCTTTTAAATAGATTACTTCAAAAACTTCGAAACAAGCAATTTCTCCTTTTTTCGCAATGTTATCAACTCGCATGTTGAAAGAATTCTCCCATTTTTTCAGATGTTACAAATTTGTTCTCCGATGTTTTCAAAACATACAACTGCGAAAATATTTTAGCAAAGAACTGATTAACCGTTTCCTAAATACAACAAATTTGCAGCAGACAAAAACATCTAGCCAAAAATTTGGAAGTTCTCCAAGTTATAAGTTTATATAACACTGAAGTAAATCTATTGTTAGTGTTGAAAACATTGTTACAAAAGTAGAAATTGCTCATTTTGAGTCACTTCTTTGATCGCTGCAGACATACATTTGATACTTTTAATGAAATATATATTCTTTAATTAGCCCCGACGCTGTCCGACACCTCTGCAGCAGAAGACTTGAAAACATTGTGGCAAAAGGAGAAATTGCTCGTAATGAGACTGCTTGAACTGATTTTGTGTATAGAACCTGGTCAGACGGCTTGGTTGTGCTGGTTGACCTGGTTCTATACACAAAATCAGTTCAAGCAGTCTCATACTCTATACTCTTTATTGTTCGCAGTAACTCAACTCAACATTTTAATTTTGATATTCCTAGAATTTTCTATAGACGACTTTAAAAAAGTCAAGACAAAAATGTGAAAATCTCCTGAAATAAAAGTTCAATTAATGAAGAGTTGAATATATTGTATCAAAGGGGTAATAAAAGGTTTTTTTTGTTTTTTTATTAATTGGGGTTTAACGCCGTTTTAACAATTTCTCAGTCATATCACGGCGGCCAGTTCACCTACTCATGTGTTTCCTGGTTTTCTCACACCAGTACTGCACACAACAATCTTCCCAAGCAACTGGCTGCTTTTCCTCATAGACTTAGCCCATTGGTGAAAGAAAAATGACGCATGTCGCAATGACATTTGTCAAACGCCGGAAAGAAAGTTGGCCGAGCCGGGATTAGAACTCACAACCCTTGGATTGACTGACAGCCCGCGTCGTTTCCGACTGAGCTACCGGGACTCGACTATTCAAGTCGACTCAAATAAAAGTTGTTTGCAAGTGGGAAATGTTTTAACATTGTTTATTTGTTGTAGTTTCATCCAGAAAGAATCTTAGAATCTCCCCTTTATTATTGCATTGGTCTTTTTTGTTGGTACCCATACTTTCTCAATATGTATTCTAATGAAATCTTTGAAATTTTATATTAATTGCATTTAATTAATTGTCTAGTAGAAAAGTTCTACAGTCTTTGAAAGGATTAACCCTTTACCACATAAAAACGTATTTAGATGTGTTTGCAGCAATAATGGTTGGTTAAAAGACATGGTTTACAGGTAGCATCCGAAAAGGGGTAACATTAACTTTTAGCTTAAAATGACATCTCCTCCTAAATATCAACTGGATCAATTTCAACCAAATTTGATAGGAATGTTACTTTGAGGGTCTTCTTTCAAAATTGATAAAAGATATAGTTTGATACAAAACTTTGGTTGTTGTGGCATCAGAAAGGTTTAAAAATGCCATATAACTTTAAATTTCTTCTTCTCTGAATCTTCTTGGCTGATTCCAAGATAATGTAGTTGAAATGGTCCTTGAGTGACCCTCTACAAAAATTGTTCAAGCCATATTGATTGGTTGAAAAACATGGCAGCCAGTTGACATCAGAAAAGGGGCAAAATGAATTCCATTCTTATTTATAGTCTCGTCTGATTCAAAGACAGAGTAGCAGAAATGTTTCTTAAGTGACATTGTACGTAATATTTCAAGCCATACTCTTTGGATGTATGAACAAAATGGCTGCCATTAAAAAAGGGTCAAAATGAACTTTTAGCTTCAAATGACATATCCTCTTAAACTAATTGACCAATATCAACCAAACTTCACAGGTATGTTCCTGTAATGGTCCTCTTTCAAATTGTACAAAGATTGAATGCCGTATTACAAATTTCCCTTACTGATAAGCTGTTTCATTTCCACTCTTGATCAAATTGTCAACTTTATAGCAGGAGCATTTGCTACTATACCTATCACCTAACCCTTTCCCTCATACAACAATTCTGCAGCAGACGACTTAATTTGAACATATTTTGTCAAAAAATGGAAAATCTCTATAATTGAATTGATAAATTGATAACCTATGACCAAAAGTGGAAAACATTGTGGCAAAAGGAGAAATTGCTTGTTTTGAGCAATTTCTTCTTTTGTCACTATGTTTTCAAAACACTGTCTGCTGCAGAGGCGTCAGAAAGCGTTTATATTAGAGAAAGGCTTAAGGGCAATCTTGTTGGAAATTTGGCATTTATTTGTCTAGATGTTTGAAAGTGGTCTGCACAGATTTGTTGTATGTGGGAAAAGGTAAACTAACAAAGGATATTGTTTTTGATAAATTTGTATTAACTTTCAGCTGAATGAGACTTATTTCTGTTACCTTAATCTAGATCCATGTTAAACTCACCTGAACACAAAGTGCTCATGGTGGGCTATTAACCTGATGTTGGTCAATTTTTTCTATAAATGACATCTCCTACTTAACCGCTGTTTGGAATTTAACTAAACTTGTTAGGAATGATCCTTGGGTGGGCCTCTTTCAAAGTTGTTAAAAATAATTAATTTCATGCAGAACTCTGATTTCCATGGCAACAGAAAGGAAAAACGTAATCAAATCTTCCTATCTGAAGCCAGAAACCCTAGAGTTTATATATTTTGTGTGTAGCATTGTCTAGTGGTCCTCTATCAAGATGGTCCAAATTATGCCCCGCCAAAGGGGTCACCTGTTTTACATAAGAGATATATAGGGAAAAAATCTTCTTGTCTGAAACCGAAAGGCCTATAGCATAGATATGTGGTGTGTAGCTATGTCTAGTGGTCATCTACCAAGATTGTTCAAGTTACGCCCTTTGGTTAAAAATTTGTCCTAGCCAGGGGCTCACCTGTTTTAGCAGGGACGTAGATCTACATCCCTCGTTTTACATAGAGGTTTATAGGGATTTTTTTTTTGTCTGAAACTGAAAGGTCTAGAACTTAGATAATTGGTGTATAGCATTGTCTAGTGGTCTATCTAGTGGTCCTCTACTAAGGTTATTCAAATTATGTCCCTGGGTTCAAAATTGGCCCAGCCCTGGGCGTTACCTGTTTTACATAGAGATTTCAGGGAAAAGATTATTATCTGAAACTGAAACCTGTTACCTGTTTTACGTAGAGATATATAGACAAAGACTTATTGTCTGAAACTGAAAGGCCTATAGCTTAGATAATTGGTGTATAGCATTGTCTAGTGGTCTATCTAGTGGTCCTCTTCTAAGGTTGTTCAAATTATGCCCCTGAGTTCAAAATTGACCCAGCCCTGGGCGTTACCTGTTTTACATAGAGATATGTAGAGAAAGACTTTGAAAATCTTCTTGTCTGAAAAAGAAAGGCCTATACTGCTTAGTTGTTTGGTGTGTAGCATTGTCTAGTGGCAAAGTAGTCCTTCACTAAGATTGTTCGATGTATGCTCCTGGGATAAAATTCGCCCTGCCCTAGGGGTCACCTATTTTACATTAAGATATTTAGGAAAAACTTCTTTTAGCTGTGTCAGTTGGTAAAAAATAACACGTTACGATAAAGGGTAAGGCTAGTTTTCACTATATTCTTATAGTGGAAATGTTTCAAATCTTCTTCCACCCTCCTGGTGGAATATAAATAAGCCATCTGCGTACTCCCAGTAGGAAGTCGGAATCCCCCAATGAGTACTTAAAACTCACTTGAGTAGGATGCAGGAATATAATATTCCTTTCCAGTATTCATCATCATCTTCATTATTTTCATTTTTGCTCACCTCCATTTCTAATTCTGATACTATATGTGGTGCAGTGCTGTAAAACCAAACTCATTCATTCTCTAACAAAATGAAAGGTATAAAACTTTCACTCAAGTGAGGAATCCTGTTTAACTTTTATTGCCGACTGCCATACAAATTAACCCTCTGATTTTATTTTATTTTATTTTGTTTATTCCAGACCAGAGTATGAATTAATTCAGAAAATGTCTATTTCAGACCTGAGTATGAACTAATTCAGACTTTTCTCTCTTTCAGACCTGACTAATTGAAGTGATTTCTAACCCTATTTCAGACCTGAAGATGCAATTATTTAGAATTTTCTCTCTTTCAGACCTGACTTAAAAGCTAACCCTATGTCAGACCTGAGTATGAACTATAATGCATACTTTTCTCTCTTTCAGACCTGACTTATTGAGATGAAAGCTAACCCTATGTCAGACCTGACTATGAACTAATGCAGACTTTTCTCTCTTTCAGACCTGTTTAATTGAGATGAATGTTAAGTGGTTAACACTATTTCAGACCTGAGTATGAACTAATTCAGACTTTCTCTCTTTTAGACCTGGCTTATTCAATAAATGTTCAGACCTGATCTTGAATTAATTTAGACTTTACCCTCTTTCAGACCTGGCTTATAGAAGTGAATGTTAAATCTATTTCAGACCTGACCTTGAATTAATTCAGACTTTACTCTCTTTCAGACCTGGCTTATTGAAGTGAATGTAAACCCTTGCCTTTCACGTAAATGCTCTGCCCAGAAAGAAGTTATTCCGAGGCTCATAGCCGACTATTTATGTACGTTCCCGTGTGTTGTTAGCGTTCTGCCTTTTACTATTTAAGCGGTTAAGTTTCTGCACTCTATCTATTTGATTATGTCTTCATTAAAACATTGTGAGAAGTTCAAGAAATCAACGTTGCCTAAGTTAGGTGTGCAAAGGCCAAATTAAGAATAAATGGCCAGATGAATATGATATAACCTTTCTGCACCTAAAGCAAATCTGAAGCAGACAACTTTAAAATAATTTTGGAATAATAATAATAATCTTTAAGAAAGTATATATAGTTATATATTGTACCGGTAGATAAAAATAAAAATGACATAAGGAGATATTGCTCATTAAGAGCAATTTCTCCTTTTGTAATAATATTTTCAAAAGTTGTCTAGTGCAAAGGCGTCGAGAAGTGTCTATATGTGGGAAATGGTTAATGGTAGCTTTTACCGTGATGTCATTTGTTTTCATCTTTTATAACATCAGACCTATCTGACCAGTTTTTGTGATGTTGAAACACTTTTAATCACAAAGGATATTTCCTTATGAAGTAAATAAGTCAAATGACAAAGCTAACTGATATATTTTCCATTGAAAACTCCATTGAATGTTCACTTTCTGTAGTGATCACAGCAAAGCGACAGCAACATTTGTCCTTCTTGAACTTCTCTTAATACTTATTGACTACACAATGTTTGTTTATATAGTTTCAAAGCTTGAATAACGAGATAATAATGTTTAAAAAGTACTGTTGCCTTGCTGAATATGACGGCATGTTAGTATTTAACCCTTTCCTCATATAGACGCTTTCTGACGCCTCTGCAGCAGAAGGCTTTTTGAAAACATAGTGACAAAAGAAGAAATTTCTCCTTTTGCAACAATGTTTTCCACTTTTAGTCATAGGTTATCCATTCAATTAAAGAGATTTTCTATTTTTTGACAAAATATGTTCAAAGTCGTCTGCTGCAGAATTGTCTTATGAGGGAAAGGGTTAACCCTTTTCCACATACAGCAGCCGCAGTAGATGACTTAGAAAAACAACGATCTGGCAAAAATATGACAAATCTATTTAAATGAAAGTATAATTATTGAAGAGAGTTAAAAATATTGTGAAAAATGGAGAAATTGCTCATGAATGGCCAATTCCTCCTTTCCCAACTATTTGTTAAGAAAGTTTTCTCCTGCAAAGGTTTCTTAAATGAATGTTTTCTATATAAGGCAATTCAGGAACAATAATGATTTACTTCATTAGAGTACTTGTAACAACTTCAAATAATCATTATTATAGTTATACAAGCTATGAGTGTTTGGTCCTGGGTTGGCTAATTAAGGGTATTAACTACTCGCCTGTAACCGTCTTTAAGAGCAATCAGACAAGCAAAAAATGTGATGCCAAATTGAAATCTTATCATATTTTTTGTAACTGATTGTTTAAGCTTAAGCATCTACTTAAAGACTGTAACAATCTTTAACTTAGTTTATTATTCCTAATCTCAACAATTAACATGGTTTCTTGGTGGATCCAGAAATGTTGAATAAGATCAAGGTAATGCCTTGCTCAAGACTGTTAGCTTAACCCGTTCCCACATACAACAAATCTGCGGCAGATATCTTTAAAATTATGGAATTTCTCTTGAATTAAAGAATTATTTTTAACATTGTGGCTTTTATAGGTAGAAAATGCTCATCCAGAGCAATCTCACCATTTGCCACAATGTTTTCAAAATCATTTGCTGCAGATTCACAAAAATTATAAGGTTTGCATGACATTGTGGGAATGAGTTAATGTTTACTAAAATTGTCATGTTAGATATGTTAGATTGGTAGTTAGTAATAAACTCTTCTCTTAAAATCACACTTGACTGTGTGATATAATGCTTGTTAAAATGTTGTATTTCACTGTAACACATGTTGACATCATGTTATATTCTACAGGTCCATTTAATTGAGGTCAATACAAACCCAGCCCTCCATTGTAACTGTGAAGCCCTTAAAGATGTGATCCCACATGTTGTTGAGGAAGCCCTATGTATGTACACATGCACATATGTTGACATATCTCCGTGTATACACATCACATATACGCACATTTTGTAGAAATTAGTCAAAACCCATTTTCCATAGTCATCTCTTCTTAGAATCATAATTCAGACGCTAAGATAAGGATGAATATACTTTTGCTGGACATCAATCTTTTTTCTCATTTACCCTTTCAATCATGCAATAAATCTGCAACAGACGGCTTTAAAAACGTCTTGACAAATATATGAAAATATGGAACTGGGAAATTATTTTTCCACAATGTTTGTAAATGCATCAAAATGCATCCACAAATGGTAAAGGGTTGAAACCCTATATTGTGGGACTCAAAAGAAGCCATCGTTGATATGATCTGTTGATCATACCAACATAGGGTTTGGCAGTCATATAATGATTTTAGAACATAAGATACGCTCCTTATCTATATCTGTCTGACATTAGTTAAAACTTATTTATTTTACATCGAAACAAGCTTATCCCTTTCCCTCATATAGATGCTTTCTGACGACACCTCTGCAGCAGACGGCTTTTTGAAAACATAGTGACAAAAGAAGAAATTGCTCAAAACGAGCAATTTCTCCTTTTGCAACAATGTTTTCCACTTTTAGTCATAGGTTAATTATCCATTTAATTATAAAGATTTTTGTTTTTTGACAAAATATGTTCAAAGTCGTCTGCTGCAGAATTGTTGTATGAGGAAAGGGTTAAAGCAGACGGCGTTTTGAAAACATAGCGACAAAAGAAGAAATTGCACAGAACGTGCAATTTCTCCTTTTGCCACTATGTTTTCCACTTTTAGTCATAGGTTATCCATGTGACAAAATATGTTTAAAGTCGTCTGCTGCAGAATTGTTGTATGAGGGAAAGGGTTAAAGCGTATATATATCATTGAATCCCCTGTTACCGAGTGGTTTGTAACGAGGATTTGGAACAGGGCACCCCTGATTTGACATTGCACATTCTATAGCCTAGTACTGGTCTGTTTACCCAGGGGTCATGAATCAGTGTTGTTGTGATATCACTGAAATAATGTTTAAATTGCATAAAGTCCCAATGGATAGAAAAATCACAGTCAATATCTCAATGCTTAATGGGGACAAAGCCAGTACTGTCTTCGTATGTACTGAAACACCACAAAGGCAGAACCTGCTCATTCTTTAAATTAAATAATCATTGAATAAAGTTGAAAACATTGTAGTAAGAAGAGAAATTGTTCATTATGAACAATTGCTTCCCTTGCCACAATGTGTCCAGAAGACGTCTGCTTCTAAATAATTTGTCGAAATGTGACTGCATGAGAAAGTGTTATCTTGAATTTTATTATGCCATTTCTTTTCCTACAAACAACAAATCTGCTGCAGACGACTTTGTTAAAATCAAGGCATTTATATTCAAAGTTTCTATCAATGAAAGAATATTTAAAACATGGAAATAAAAATCTTAAAACTCAGAAGAAATTGCTCAAGATGAGCATCTTCAGCAATTTCTTCATTTTCCACATTGTATTATTAAATTGTGGTCTGCTGCAGATTCTTCTAAATGCGTCTTCATGTTGGAAAGGGTTTAAAGCACACAACTTATCCCTTTGTTAAATACAGATGCTTTCTAAATGCCTTTGCAGCGGACAACTATTGAAAACATTGTGGCAAAAGGAGAAATTGCACATACCGTTTTAAAAAGTTGTCTCTTGAAGTTTGGGAAAGAGAGGAATTAATGCATGAATAGAATATTTTGGTGTCAGTAATGAAACATGTGATAGAAAGTGTAAGGTTAATCTTTTTTGCTATCTTAATCCTTTCTCTCATATAGACGCTATCTGACACCTCTTTAACCTTATTCAACTATTTTGCTTCCATTTAAGGAGACTTTCCATAATTTTGTCAATATATTTTCAAAAAGTCATCTGCTGCAAAAATTGTTGTATGTGGGAAAAGAACTGGCATAATTAAAGTCAGGATAACAATTTCTCACTTGCAGTCGTATTTTGACAAATTATTTAGCAGCAGACGACTTCTGGACATATTGTGGCAATAGAAGCAATTGCTAAGGGGATTAAACCTTTCCCTCTTGCCATACAATCCCACATTTCAATTGGGCGACTTGTGAAAATATTATGGTGAATGAGCATTCATTTATAGATAGTTTCCGTATGTCTGCCTCAATGGTTTTCAACGTCATTTGATGCCGACTTAATATTACATGTATGTGGAAAAGGATTAAATACATGTATGAAAAAATCAGATAAAAATGAATACAATATGCTTTTGAATTTTAAAGAATAATTATGGAAAGGCATTGGAACTTTATTAGAATGATTGGTAGGTTTTATATCGGCAGTATCATTTTAATGTATCGAAAAAAGATATTGCTCAATATGAGCAATATTTTTTGCTTGTTCAATCTTTAATTAACCGTTTCCCAAATATAAGACAACTTTGAAAACAACGAGGCTAAAATATGCAAAATATCTATAAATGAAAGTACTATATTTATTGAATAGCATTGAAAATATTATGGTGAAAGGAGAAATTGATCATTATGAATAATTTTTCCTTTTGCCAAAATGTTTTTCAAAATCATCAGCTGCAAATGTGTTAAAAATTTGTCTGAAAGTGGGAAAGGGGGATTAACATAAAATGTAGAGCAAGTGCTAGCATCTAATATCCCTCTTGATGTCTGCTGCTAACCAGTGCTCATGCCAAGTGTGGAGGGGGAGGTCCCAAATTTTAACCCAGCACTCCGCCTCCGAGTCAATGCCTTGGTGGTGTTGTGGTTTAAGCATTCACCATGAGAGCGGGAGACCAGGGTTCGATCCCTTGTCAGGTCACACTAAAGACTTCAAGATTGGAAGTAGTGGTTTCCCTCCCTTCTTGGCGATCTGGGTTACGGGAATAGCATTACAACATGATTGGGGTACCAGCAGTGCTAGTAATTTATTAAGGAAATGCCTGAAATACTGTTTAAAGGGTGGTAAAACACCGTATATATACAAACTACCTCCGAGACATTTGCACCAGTTTTGTCCTAGAATTGTTTTGCAAAGCATATAACTCTTAAGTATCAACTCAGATTTAAAGATGTCTACTACAGATGTCTCATCTTTGCAAGTCAAAGTTGGTTTGTGCATTAGGTTCCTTTAATTTCTTATCCCTTTCGCCTCTGCAGCAGATGACTTTGCTCATTTTGCCACAATGTTTTCAATATTAAGTTCAATAATTATTTCAGACTAAATGTTTTCAAACTTGTCTGCCGTAGGTTTATGTATATGGGAATGATATGTATGAAGTACCTTTGGCTTAGGGAAGATGTTGTTGTCATTTAAAGCAGACCTTTGCACATAGTGCTCAAGGTGACCTACTGTGATCATCTTTTGTCTGTTGTCTGTCTGGCGTGCATCATCAACAATTACCTTAAGTTAGTACTCTACAAGCCACATTTTTAGCTCAACTTTTCGGAGAATATGAGAGCTATTCTACTCATCCGCATCTGCATCACACCTTGGTTAAGGTTTTGCATGCAAGTACATATTATATATTTCGCCACAGCTTAATAACTACTGGATGTATTGCATTGAAACTCCCTACAATGCTTCCCAACTATCACACCTTTTTACATTATTAACATAGATATCTCGATCCTGAATTTAATGCAAGTTATGGCCCTTTTTACTTAGAAATTCTGGTTAAAGTTTTGCGTGCAATTACATTAAGAGTCCATATCTAATTGTAACTACTTGATGCATTGCATTTAAACTTTATACAACCCTTCTCAACCATCACACCTATGTAAACAATCAAGCATGATAACTCTTTCCAACTCTATCCTGCATATAATGCAAATTATCACCCTTTAAGAAATTTAGGTTAATGTTTTGCATGCAACTACATTAGAGTCCATATCTCAGTAACTAATAAGTGGTGGAATAGTCCAGCACTGTATTACGGACAGCTCTTGTTAACCTGAGCATGATGAATTTTTTTTAGAATGTTAGTCTTGATGATATCTAGGCTAAGTTTGAATATATGTTGTATTTGGTCAAAAACTTGTTCACTTAAAGCCAAGAAAAAGCTTGAAACCTAGTCAGAATATTTGCATAATTATAGGTCATGTCCAGTAAAAAACTAGGTCACAAGGCCAAACTTAAGAAAAAAAACTATGCACACTCTAGTATAAACTTACCCGACCTCATAATAAGTTATTGTTATTGACTTTGTGATTGGCATGTCAAATCACATTGCATAAATCAGGTTAGTGATTCAGGGCCATCATAGCCCTGTTGTTTCAACACAATCATTTAATATACAAGTAACCTTTCAAGACTCGAACATCTATATCATTTTTGTTGTCGTAGATAATCTGTTCACCATTATCTTATTTTCGTTACAGATGTTACTTTAGAGGCATTTGATAAAAGCAAGAAGAATCAGCCCTTGATGCCTCTGCAGAGTCTGAAAAACTTCACGATACTCTACTGTGGGACTCGACCGAACACAATCAATCCCCGTCAAAGTCGCAGTGTGTCCCCAGTGAAAGAGAACAATGCAGATAAACCCAAATACATTCCAACCGGTGCCTTACGAAGAATGGGATCTCCTACGAGAGGGCAGCAGAGGTCCAGTACACATAGCACGCCAATGTATACAGTCCACGATAAAAATAAGGATTTGGCATCATCAGCAAAAAGTATAGTGACTTCAGCGAACAATAAAAAGTCTAAAATTGCTGACAACAAAACTGCGAATAATTCATCGGGTAAAGCAGAGGCAGATAGCAAAAAGAAAGACACTGAAGGTAGTACTGGAATAGATGCCAATAAGTCGGAAGATTTGGCAGAAGGCAAGAAAGATTCGGAGACTGAAGGTCTGGTTAAAAGTGAACCAAAGTCTCCTGTTGTTATGGTGGATCCCTTAACAAAAGCAAATGACAGTATAAACGAGGCGGCTAATGTTCTTGGTCGGTTAAATCAATCATTAAGTCAGGCTGGGCTAGCTGAGTCACTCTTAGAAGAGGTTCGATTAAAAATGACCCACGCCGAGGAGACATCATCACCCACTAACACTAGTGAAAATCCAAGCTCAGCAAAACCCAAACGAGAAAATTTGGAGAGAGGGAATTGAAATTTAATTGACAATTAGTGCAGTGAATAAGAGAGGCAAGCTTTTACTCCATGGACTATATATTTAACAAAATCATCACATTGAAAATGTCTGAAGAAAAGAATGCAATTATTAGATTTTGTCTGTATGAGGGAGTAGGTTAACAAACAGCAAAACTCCAGCAGACGATTATGAAAATGTGTACTCAAAAATATGGAAAATCTCTATAATTGTAGGTATAATTACTGAAAATAGGTGAAAACATTGTGGCAAAAGGAGAAATTGGTCGTTTTGAGCAACAAAGTTTCCAGAACATATATTTCCCGATGGGAATGTTTTCAAAACGGGCCAAATAAAAATATTTTATCATGTGAAAAGTTTACACCTGCATACAGACCCATTTTCATACCTCTAAAGCAGTTTACTTTTGAAAACAGGGTGGAAAAAGATAGGGAATTTTTCTGTTTGCATCCAACTGTTTTCAATTTTATTCATCAATTAAATGTTCATTTGTAGAGAGTTTCCGTGTCTGACCAAATGTATTCAAAGTTGTCTGCTCCAGATTGTTTTATTGTGGGAAAAGAAGATTAGAACTGTTCCATATCAGGAATAGGGTAAGGCATATTAACCCTTTCCCACATACAACAAATTAGCAACAGACCACTTTGAAATGATCTAAGTAAGATGACGGAAAATCTAGTACAATTATTGAAAAGAGTTGCTCATTATGAGCAGTTTGTCCTTGTGCCACATTGTTTTCAAAAGTTGTCTGCTTCAGAGGCATCAAAATGCATTTTCATGTGGGAAACCCTTTCCCACATACAGTAAATCTGCAGCAGATGACTTTGAAAACCTTTAGTCAATATTATGGAAAATATCTATGAATGAAAGAACAATTATTGAATGAAGCTGAGATCAGTGTGGCAAATGCCACATTGTTTTCAAAAGTTGTCTGCTGCAGAGGCATCAAAATATGTCTACATGTGGGAAAGGGTTGACTGACTACTCAGTATTGTCAAATCTGCAGTATTATTATAGATTTATATATTAAGGGTATTATGTAGGCTATATATTTTATTGTGTTTTGTGATTTCTTGTCAGATAGTCTCTCCATTATAGTATCACTAACATCATAGATCGAAATATTAACTATTTTCCACATATCAATGGTTTCATGCTAAACGATTGTAACTACATCTTGAACAAGATGTAGTTACAACTGTTTTGCATTAAGCCCTCGATATAGAGGCTTGCTGATGCCTCTGCAGCAGACGATTTTTGAAAACTGCTGCAAAATGAGAAATTTCTCATGATGATGCCACAATGATTTTGACTCTATTTAATAAGTATTATTTCATATACAGATAATTTGGCATACGCACATGTACAACAGTTTTATATGATTTTGATATTTTAAAACCCTTTGCCACATACAGGAAATCTGCAGCAGATTACTTTGGAAATATCTAGGCAAAAGTATGGAAAATGTCTACAAATGATGATGTTGTTATTGAATAGAGTTGAAAACATTGTGGCAAATGGAGAAATTGCTCATCATGAGCAATTTCTCCATTTGCCACATTGTTTTCAAAAGGCGTCTACTCCAGATGCGTCGAAATATGTCTGAAAGTGGGAAAGGGTTAAGAAACATGAAAACAACTAATAAGTCAACATGTTACAACTAGAAAATCGGAATTACATGTTTTATTTAGAGTTGATAACTAACGGAAAAGGAAAATCAGTTTTCTTACAATTTTTCAAGAATTGTCTGTTGCAGAGACATCCAAACAAGTCAATATACATTTTTGATGTATATGTATATCCAGGGAAGGAATAATTTCATTTTATTTTCACAAATTAAAGGTAAATCTGTATGCAGAAATGATGATATTGTTATTGAACAGAGACGAAAACATTGTGGCAAATGGAGAAATTGCTCATCATGAGCAATTTCTCCATTTGCCACATTGTTTTCAAAAGACCCTTTCCCACATACAGAAAATCTGCAGCAGATTATTCTCTAAATGATTGTATCCCTCTTTCCCACATACAACAAATCTGCAGCAGACGACTTTGGAAACGTGTGGACAAAAATTTAGAAAATCCCTATAAAATGAGAGTATATTTACTGAAAAATGTTGAAAATATTGTGGCAAAAGGAGAAATTGCTTGTTTAAAAGCAATTTCTTCTTTTGCCACAATGTTTTCAAAAGTCGTCTGCTGCAGAGGCATCAGAAAGTGCCTATATGTGGGAAAGGGATAATAATTGGATAAAGTTGAAAACATTGTGGGAAAGGAAGAAATTTCTCATAATGAGTAAATTATCTTTTTCCAGAATATTTTCAAAATGCGTCTGCACGTTGGAAAGGCTTAATTAATTGTTTAAAAGATTGGAAGAACATGTACATTTTTATACTTAATTGTTAACATTGTTTGAAAAGTTGAACTTGCTTGTTTTGTAAAATTTCTTCTTTTCTCACAATAATTTCAAATAGTGTCAAAAAGTGTCATAAAACTTATAGTCTAGTATTGGGCATTACCACGTTCATCGTAACCCAATACCAGTAGGAAGGTTTTCATACCTCCCCTTTTCATGTTGTTTCTTGTTTGTTCCTTGTTTTACTGTTCACATTATTGAAGACTTGACACTAGGTTATAAATATGTTTATCTTTCACCTGATATGCTGATTTTAGGGGTTTTCAGCTCATCTGAGCATGAAGTTGTCTACTGCAGATGTGTTGTATATTAGTTTAAACTTATTTATTTTACATTGATTGCGAAACAAGCTTTCAGCTTATATTAATCACGCTCGATGTCTGCTTCCTGGAGACTAAACCAGTACTTGCGCCGTTTGTGTGGACAAATGCCGAAGTCAGAACCCGCTCATCACAGGACTCGAACACTGGACCTTTAGTATGAGAGGCTGACGCTCTACCTCTCCACCACTGTCGTCCAGTGTTGTATGTTGGAAAGAGATAAAGTTTTGTTTCGATATTGAATTGATATTGAACTTCGCAAAAAAATGAAAATAAAAATCCTGTGTTTTCAAAAGGCATCTGCTGCCGACATGCCCAAAAGTCATCTTTATCAAGGATAGGGTGAAAGTTCTGTATGTTTTGTGCCAAACACTTTGTTTTTTTCTTTTGATCATTGGATATTATGAAAATACATTGCAGTGTGAGTTCCTTCTTTCAATTCATTCCATGAAACTGTTGAAAGAATAATTCATTAAAATCTCATGAATTCAGAGTTTAGTTAGCGTGCCACAAGAAAAGGTCCTTCAAATGTCAACACTATCATTGCTCTGTAATTGTAAATAATGATGTGCATGGATATTGAAACAAGATTTAAAATCATAAATACAAAAGACATTTTATTTTTTATTCAATGTCAATACAATGAAGTATGCATCCGACTCAATAAAGTGAAACATACATTTGTGCATGTGCCCCCCAATATCCCTTGGGTGGTCTCTTAAAACAGGTTTGACAGTATTTCTGGTTCATATCATAGTTTTGTTTGTTTGTTTTTATTTACTTGCTGTGCAGAATTAACTATTTGGCGAGCAGACAAAGTTTAGATACAAAGGAATCCGGGTGCGATACCCGATCTCTTTCCGAAAAGACCCCTTCATTCTTTTACGTGCCTGGTGTACAGCACCGATACATTTGAGGTTATTTTTCCTTGACAGGACCAGTACTTGACCTCTAGTTGAGTGGGAGATGCTTTAAAGCACCCTTTAAATTTCCAGAACCCGGACCGTGATTTGAACCCCAGACCTATAGATTGACAGTCTATATCCCTTTCCCTCATACGACAATTCTGCAGCAGACGACTTTGAATGTATTTTGTCAAAACATAGAAAATCTCCATAATTGAATGGATAACCTATGACTTAAAGTGGAAAACATTGTGGCAAAAGGAGAAATTGCACGTTTTGTGCAATTTCTTCTTTTGTCACTATGTTTTAAAAAAGCCGTCTGCTGCAGAGGCGTCAGAAAGTGTCTATATGAGGGAAAGGGTTAACATGGTGGATGATTCACCTTATATATGTGTTTCCTGATTTACTGAGACCTCAAACCTCAAACTCCTCGCATCATTCTTCCTGGGTTACCTTTCCACATAGATTATTAAGCCCATTGGCAGAAGACAGATGATGCTCAAGCCAGAATGACTTACCCATCGTTGGAAATAAAAAGAAAGTCATGGGCTCGAACTCACAACTCCTTGTTTAGCCCTTATTATCACTGATTGTGGCTCGACATTATATTATGCATGTTAACTATTTTATTGACATGATAATTTTGGGGTCATCTTCTTTGAAGATATTTGAGAAAAACAGTTGTAACACATTATATAAAATTGGTTTCATTATTTTGAAAGTTGGAAAGGGAGAACTTGTCATTATGAGCAATTTATCCTTTTTACAACTATTTCCAAAGTAACCAGTTACTTAGACGTCAACATTCATCAGGTCCATATTCAATTACATATGGAACATGCGAAATGGTTACGACAGATTCCTTCTCATTGCAAAAGTATGTTTGCAATTAACCCTTTCCCTCATACGACAATTCTGCAGCAAACGACTTTAAACATATTTTATCAAAAAGTAGAAAATCTCTATAATTGAATGGATAACCTATGATAAAAAGTGGAAAACATTGTGGCAAAAGGAGAAATTGCACGTTTTGTGCAATTTCTTCTTTTGTCACTATGTTTTCAAAAAGCTGTCTGCTGCAGAGGCGTCAGAAAGCGTCTATATGAGGGAAAGGGTTAAGCATGTTTTTCAATTCAAATGAATCCTTTCATTCTGTGATATACGAATACAACTTGATATACATTGCTTTGTATTAACCCTTTCTCACATACAGATGATTTCTGGCACAACTGCAGCAGAAAACATTGCGACAAAAGAAGAAATAGCTCAAAATAAGCAATTTCTCCTTTTGTCACAATGTTTTCAATTTATTCAGTAATTGTTCTTTATTCTAAAGGGTTTCATATTTTTGACGAAATGTTTTGAAAGTCGTCTTCTGCAGATTTCTTGTATGTGGGAAAGGGTTAAGTCCACTGTACCATTAGGTTACAGGGGTTTATCAATCTTAGAATGGATTTGAAAAATTCTTCATTTAGCTTCTGTGATGTTTTTGTTGTTGTTGTTTTATTAAAAATTGAGAAGATTTTTACATTTTATTTTATATTGCTTAGTTTATTTATAAAGTAATAAAGACAAATAAAAAACAAGTTAATGCTTTATTCTATTTTGACTGAAACAAATAGCCTCTTGTGCAATTTGTTAACCCTTTCCCTCATACGTCAATTCTGCAGCAGACGAATTTGACCATATTTTG
This sequence comes from Serripes groenlandicus, assembly GCA_031761405.1. NCBI lineage: Eukaryota > Metazoa > Mollusca > Bivalvia > Cardiida > Cardiidae > Serripes > Serripes groenlandicus. The sequence goes on from JASEVX010000011.1 coordinate 64,931,062, forward strand.
TCAAAACATAGAAAATCTCCATAATTGAATGGATAACCTATAACAAAAAGTGGAAAACATTGTGGCAAAAGGAGAAATTGTACATTTTGTGCAATTTTTTCTTTTGTCACCATGTTTTCAAAAAGCCGTCTGCTGCAGAGGCGTCAGAAAGCGTCTATATGAGGGAAAGGGTTAAGCGCTGTCTGCTTTAGATTTGTTTTTGACGACATCTCAAAAATTTACAAATACTGTGAAACCTGTGTTTAAAGACCACCCATGGGAGGTGTACAATCTAGTCTTAGTTCATAGGTGGTCTTTAATCTCAGGGTCATTTATACAGAAAATTAGTATTTAACCCTAACCCTTTCCCTCATATAGACGCTTTTTGAAAACATAGTGACAAAAGAAGAAATTGCTCAAAACAAGCAATTTCTCCTTTTGACACAATGTTTCCCATTTTTAGTCATAGGTTATCCATTCAATTTTAGAGATTTTCCATTTTTTAGCTCGACTTTTGAAAAAAACGAGAGCTATTGTCATGACCCTGGCGTGGTCGTCCGGTTAAGGTTTTTTGTTCAGCTCAGCTTTTTTTCTGTGGTGGCGGCGTGGTCGTCCTGTTAAGGTTTTTTGTTCAGCTCAGCTTTTTATGCCCCAGTTTTTGGCCTGTCTGCATGTCTGTCTGCACGTCTGCACGTCTGTCTGCACAAAAAAAACTTTAACCTTGACCACTTCTTTTGAACCATAACAGGTACAGCTACCATATTTCACATGTGTATTCCTTGTGACATGACCTTTCTGTCAGTACCAAAATTTTTGACCTTGCGACCTTGACCTTTGACCTAGATGTAGTTTTTGGCCTGTCTGCACGAAAAAAACTTTAACCTTGACCACTTCTTTTGAACCATAACAGGTACGGCTACCATATTTCACATGTGTATTCCTTGTGACATGACCTTTCTGTCAGTACCAACATTTTTGACCTTGCGACCTTGACCTTTGACCTAGATGTTGCCATTCTCGAAAAAAACTTTAACCTTGGCCATTACTTTTGAACCATAACAGGTACGGCTACCATATTTCACATGTGTGTATTCCTTGTGACATGACCTTTCTGTCAGTACCAACATTTTTGACCTTGCGACCTTGACCTTTGACCTAGATGTTGCCATTCTCAAAAAAAACTTTAACCTTCACCACTACTTTTCAACCATAACAGGTAAGGCTACCATATTTCACATGTGTATACCTTGTGACATGACCTTTCTGTCAGTACCAACATTTTTGACCTGGCGACCTTGACCTTTGACCTAGATGTTGCCATTCGGGGGCATCCGTGTTTTACAAACACATCTTGTTTTCTGTTTTCTATCAGTCGAGCGTCTGTGCCGTACGCGTTTACAAAAATATGTTCAAAGTCGTCTGCTGCAGAATTGTCGTATGAGGGAAAGAGCTGTCCACTTTGGATTTGTTTTTGACGACATCTCAAAAATTTACAAATACGGTGAAACCTGTGTTTAAAGACCACCCATTGGAGGTGAACAATCTCAGTCTTTGCTATAGGCGGTTTTTAATCGCAGGGTCATTTATACAGTGAGTATAAAATGAGTATTTAGGAACCTTTTTATACAGAAAATGAGTATTTAGGAACCTTTTATACAGGAAATGAGTATTTAGGAACCTTTTCATACAGAAAATGAGTATTTAGGAACCTTTTCATACAGAAAATGAGTATTTAGGAACCTTTTTATACAGAAAATGAGTATTTAGGAACCTTTTATACAGGAAAGGAGTATTTAGGAACCTTTTTATACAGAAAATGAGTATTTGGGAAACTAAAAGTATGGTCTCTAGAGACAGGGAGTTACTATTCCAAGGTGGTCTTTAACACATGTTTGACTGTACATATATTTTCATGCAGAGTTGATAACACTCTGAGAAATGGAGAAACGGCTTGTTTTAACCCTTTCCCTCATATAGACGCTTCCAGACGGCTTTTTGAAAACATAGTGACAAAAGAAGAAATTGCTCAAAACGAGCAATTTCTCCTTTTGACACAATGTTTTCCATTTTTAGTCATAGGTTATCCATTCAATTATAGAGATTTTCCATTTTTTTACAAAATATGTTCAAAGTCGCCTGCTGCAGAATTGTCGTATGAGGGAAAGGGTTAAAGTTTGTAATGCTCAAAATGTAAGTGCTACATCAAACAAATATGCACCAGTACAATGAGTAATGTGTTGATGGATGCTAGTAGCTCTGTTGTTTCGGAAGCAGTTGTTGACCTGCATATTTTCTGCTCTTTTTCAATTTCTCCTTTGTAAGGCTTGGTAACAATGAACCCACGACCCATTTGTGTACAGAATTTTTTTGATGAATCATTCAAGATTGTCTCATGAATATTACATTTCCTAAGAGGCTCGCACAACTTGTGTACTTGTCTTGCAACGTATTTCCGGTTTTAGCTCACCTATGCACATGGTGCAAGGTGAGCTATTGTGATCACATTTTGTTCGACCTTCGTGAGTCACAACATTTGCCCTTGTTAACACTCTACAGGCTGCATTTTACATCCGATCTTAGTGAAAGTTTATCAAAACATTCATCTCCATCAAATCTTGGACAAGTTCGAAACTGGGCCATATGAGGTCAAAAACTAGGTCACTAGGTCAAATTGAAGGGAAATCTTGTTAACACTCTGGAGGCCACATTTTCAACTTGAGCATGTTGAAACTTAATCAGAATGTTTGTCTTGATGATATGTAAGCCAAGTTCAAACATGGGTCATGTCGGGTCAAAAAGAAGTCACTCGTTCAAATTGAAGGAAAATCTTGTTAACACTCTGGATACTGCATTTTTAGCTCACCAGAGCACAAAGTGCTCAAGGAGAGTTTTTGTGATCACCTTTTGTCCATCGTCAACATTTGCTTGTTAACACTCTAGAAGCATCATTTTGCATCCAATCTTCATGAAAGTTTATCAGAACATATATCTCCATTAAATCTAGGCCAAGATTGAAACTAGGTCACTAGGCCAAATTTAATGAAAATCTTGTTAACACTCTGGAAGCCGCATTTTTGGCTTGAGCATGTTGAAACTTTGTCAGAAAGTTTGTCTTGATGATATCTAGGCCAAGTTTAAAACTTTGTCAGAAAGTTTGTCTTGATGATATCTAGGCCAAGTTCAAAACTGGGTCATGTTGGGTCAAAAACTAGGTCACTAGGCCAAATTTAATGAAAATCTTGTTAACACTCTGGAAGCCGCATTTTTTGCTTGAGCATGTTTAAACTATGTCTGAAAATTTGTCTTAGTGATATCTAGGTCAAGTTTGAATATGGGTCATGTCGGGTCAAACACTAGGTCACAAGGTAAAATTTAGGGAAAATCTTGTTAACACTCTGGAAGTCGCATTTTTGGCTTGAGCATGTTGAAACTTTGTCAGAATACATTTCTACGTGATATCTAGGCCAAGTTTGAATATGGGTCATGTCAGGTCAAAAACTAGCCTACTAGGCAAAATTGAAGGTAAATCTTGTCAACAGTCTGGAAGCCGCATTTTAAACTTGAGCATCTTGAAACTTTATCAGAAAGTTTGTTCTGATGATATCTAGGCCAAGTTCGACCTTCTTGTGCTTGAATATGGGTCAGGTCAGATCAAAAACTTGGTCACTAGGCTAAATTGTAGAACAATCTAGGTAAATCTATAGAGATTGCATTTTTGACTTGAGCAGCTTGAAATGTTGTCAGAAAGTTTGTCTTGATGATATTGCCATTAGCACTGAAAGAGTAAAGTCTTAAATAGCCCTTTCTCAGGTGAGCAATTCAAGGGCCTCATGGCCCTCTTGTTAGCTTGAGCATGATGAAACTTTATCAAAATGGTTGTCTTGATGATATGCAAGTCAAGTTCAGACATGGGTCATGTTGGGTAAAAAAAAAGGTCACTATGTCAAATTGATGGAAAATCTTGTTAACACTAGAAGTCGCATTTTTGGCTTCAGCAGTTTGAAAGTTTGTCTTAAAAATATCTAGGTCAAGTTCGAATATGGGTCATATTGGGTCAGATTCTAGGTCATTAGGCCAAATTGAAGGAAAACCTTTCGATGCCACATTTTTTGCTTCAGCAGCTTGAAATTTTATCAGAATGTTTGTCTGAATTATATCTAGGTCAAGTTCGAATATGGGTCATATTGGGTCAGAAACTAGGTCAATAAAGGAAAATATTGTTCAAACTCCGGAGGCCACATTTTTACTTTGAGCAAGTTGAAACTTTGTCAGAATGTTGTCTTGATGATATCTAGTCCATGTTGGAATATGGGTCATATCAGTTAAAATAATATAGATCAATACTGGCCAAATGAAGGAAAATCTTGTTAACACTGTGGAGGTTGCTTTCAGAATAATTGTCTTGATGTGTTTTTGCTTTGCAGTACATTGTATAATTCAGGCGAACGAACTAGGGCCATCATGGCCGTCTTGTTTAAGGTGTAGTAGCTCGGGCGAAGGAACGCTTGGAAATAAAACCTATCTGTCGACTTTTCTCTTGTAGGGTTAGTTGTTGTTGGTTTTCTTCTTGGGAGGCATCCTGGATACAAACTTGGGACTAAATTTGCAAAAAAGTTAAATAAAATAAAGTGACAAATGTCCAAAATTCGGGCAGAACTTTGATGTTTCCACTGAAATATCTAGAGAGCAAAATTTAATGGCTGGCAACAGACTGGGCCTTGAAATATAGTTTGGAGACAGACGCGCAGGCGTCTTTCGAGTGACCCACAACTGTTGCATTGAACAAACTAGCACCAGTAATGATATATTCTTAATTGCAATAGAAGTGCTTCAGTCAAATGAAGCTACTATGGCAGGAAAGCTTTGAATACATCTGTTTATCCTTTTTAAAATGTTTTCTGCAAAGGAATATTACTCTTTTTCAAAAAAAATTCAGTTGTGGCCAGTTCACCTTATGCTTTTCCTGGCTTTCTCACACCAGTACTCAACACAACATACTTTCCACATAGACTGTTAGCCCATTGGTGAAAGACAAATAATGCATGCCAAAGTGACTTTTGTCAGACATCGGAAAGAATGTTGGCCGAACTTGGATTCGATCTCACAACTGCTGGATTGACAGCCCACATCACTACAGACTGAGCTACCAGATCTTGGTTTCCCAACATTTAGACGCGTCTCTAGTTGACGTTTTTTTGAAAGCAAGAGTTTCTTCATTTGCCATAATGTTTTCAATTCTTTTTCAGAAGAAGAGGGAGTATATCACTTTCCATGTGTCGGTCCGTCGGTTGACTTGAAAGCTTGTACGATTGATAACTTGTTAATGCTTGGACCTACAGTCTACTTCTACTCTAACTTGGCACGGAGGTTGAGCATGACCAGTTAATGACCCCTATTGATTTTGAGGTCATCAGTTCAAAGGTCAAGGGCACAGTGACATTGAACACAAAAATACTTGTTCGATTGATGATCCTGACAATGTGACGCTCATGGGTTGCATTAGGTTTGACAAACATTCTCTTGTTATACTTTTATTTATTGATAATTTCAGGGACACTATATTAATATAGTGTCCCTGATAATTTTTATAATTATTTCTGTCTACAAGTTTCAAAAGGCATCTGCTGCCAATTTGCTTCAAACGACAATTCTGCAGCAGACGCGTTTGAACATATTTTGTCAAACAATAGGGCCATGATGGCCCCGGATCGCTCACCTTAATTATACAATGTATTGCAATGCAAAAACACATCAAGACAATTATTCTGAATGCAACCTCCACAGTGTTAACGAATTTTCCTTCATTTGGCCTAGTGATCTATATTTTTGTACCTGATGTGACCCATATTCCAACATGGACTAGATATCATCAAGACAACCTTGTGACAAATTTTCAACTTGCTCGAAGTAAAAATGCGGCCTCCGGAGTTTGAACAATATTTTCCTTTATTGACCTAGTATTTGATCCAATATGACCCATATCCGAACTTGCCCTAGATATAATTCAGACAAACATTCTGACCAAATTTTAAGCTGCTTAAGCAAAAAATGCGGCATCCAAAGTGTTAACAAGATGTTCCTTCAATTTGGCCTAGTGACCTATTTTTTGACCCAACATGACCCTTGATCGAACTTGACTTACATATCATCAAGAAAAACATTCTGATAAAGTTTCATCATGCTCAAGTTAAAAATGCAGTATGAAGAGTGTTAACAAGATTACCCTTCAATTTGGCCTAGTGACCTAGTTTTAACCCGGCATGACCCATATTCGAACTTGGCCTAGATATCATTTAGACAAACATTCTGACCAAATTTCAAGCTGCTGAAGCAAATGTGGGCATCCAAAGTGTTAACAAGATTTTCCTTCAATTTGGCCTAGTGACCTTTTTGACCCCGCATGACCCATATTCGAACTTGGCCTATATATCATTTAGCTCAACATTCTGACCAAATTTCAAGCTGCTGAAGCAAAACATGCAGCTTCTACAGAGTTAACAAGATTCTGACCCAATATGACCAATATTTGAACTTGACCTAGATATCTTTAAGACAAACATTCTGACAAAATTTCAACATGCTCAAGTTGAAAATGTGGCCTCTACAGTGTTAACAAGATTACCCTTCAATTTGGCCTAGTGACCTAGTTTCTGACCCAATATGACCCATATTCGAACTTGACCTAGATATTTTTAAGACAAACATTCTGACAAAATTTCAAACTGCTGAAGCAAAAATTGAATGTTCTGATACACTTTCATGAAGATTGGATGCAAAATGTAGCCTGTAGAGTGTTAACAAGCTCAAATGTTGACGACACACGACGGACGGACGCCGGACAAAATGTGATCGTGCATAGGTGAGCTAAAAATAGAAAATCTCTATAATTGAATGGATAACCTATGACTAAAAGTTGAAAATATTGTGATAAAAGGAGAAATTGCTCGTTTTGAGCAATTTCTTCTTTTGTCACTATGTTTTCAAAAAGCCGTCTGCTGCAGAGGCATCAGAAAGCGTCTATATGAGGAAAAGGGTTTAAGATGTCTGTATCACATAAAAGGTTCACAAAAGAAGCAGAACATTTCATTTATATATTTTTATTGTGTTTTTTATCTGTAAAAATATACAAAGCATCATGATATGTACATTGTGTCGACCGTCTACCTGATATGAATTGTTAGCTTCTGCTTTGAAAATATCCGAGAAGAAAATATAAATCTGGAAGCATTATTTTGATACTTAGTTGAAATACATTGTTGGAAAAGGATAAATTTTTGAAGCAATTTTGATTTCTCCTTTTCCAACATTGTGTTACAAATACATACAATATAGGCAATATATAGATTAATCAAGTCGAATGAAGAAAGTAATGATAAAATGATACAGGACATACAAAACTCATCGAATTATATACAAACTAATTGTTTTTTATACACTGAGCTTCCACATGTATACTTGTCCATACAAGTACTATATGTCTCACACTTTGTTCAATGGTATTAAAAACTAGATGAAAATTATTTGCTGTGCTTATTTTGGATATGGCGACACTACATAAAAGGTTGTCTCAAATTGACCCTATACATTTAAATATTTATAGGCAGGTCCTCATTTTTCTTTCCAATAAAATCGCACAATACAACAAACAAATCGGCCATCATCACATCTCTATCTTGTTTATTTGTATGTCTCTGGATACAACAAACCAATTGGCCATCTTCACTTCTCTATCTTGTTTATTTGTATGTCTCTGGATACAACAAAACGAATCGGCCATCATCACTTCTCTTTCTTGTTTATTCATATGATTTATCTCCCCTGTTCATACCTAATGATTTTGTAGGCGACAGTTTGATTGGCTGATGGAACATATGTTTCGTCTGCAAATACCGTAACTATAATCAAAGTCACAGTGTGACTAACGGACATACAGACGGACAGACAAAAACATGGATAAATGGTCACTTAGTACCACCTTGCAATGCCATGAAACACGAAACATTGCTTGTTATCCGCCCTTTCCCACATACAACAAATATGCAGCAGATGACTTTCAGAACATCTAGAATATGGAAAATCTCTATAAACTAGTTTATAACAAATGAAGCCAGTTGGAAACATTGCCACTACTTTTTCAAAGGTCTTCTGCTGTGGATGCCTCATAATGCATCTGTAAGTGGGAAAGGGTTATGTCTGACGCCTCTGCAGCAGACGGCTTTTTGAAAACATAGTGACAAAAGAAGAAATTGCTCAAAACGAGCAATTTCTCCTTTTGCCACAATATTTATTTTTCACTTTTTGTCATAGGTTATCCATTCAATTATAAAGATTTTCTATGTTTTGACAAAATATGTTTAACCCTTTCCCTCATACGACAATTCTGCAGCAGACGACTTTGAACGTATTTTGTCAAAACACAGAAAATTTCCATAATTGAATGGATAACCTATGACAAAAAGTGAAAAATAAAAATTGTGGCAAAAGGAGAAATTGCACCCTCTGTGCAATTTCTTCTTTTGTCACTATGTTTTCAAAAAGCCGTTTGCTGCAGAGGCATCAGAAAGCGTCTATATGAGGGAAAGGGTTAATGTGTATTTTGAGATACTCTTTCCCACCTGCAGATGTATTTTGACTGACCTGCAGCAGACGACTTTCGGGAAAAAAACATTCTGACAAAAGGAGAAATTGCTCACAATGTTTTCAACTCTTATTCAATTATTATTTACAGAGCTTTAACCATTCTTTTGCCAAAATGTTTTCAAAGTTGCCTACTGTTGATTTGTTGTTTGTATTTAAGGGTTAAATATACAGTCCAACCTGTGTTTAAAAGCCAGCTATGGGAAGATAATAATCTGGTTTTTGTCCACAGGTGGTCTTTAATTACAGGGTCAGTTATGCAGAAAATTGGGAAATTAAAAGTGTTGTTGCTATAGACAGGGAATTGTCTGGTTTGATGGTCTGGTTTGACCGTTTATGAGAAAAAGATGGATTTTGATAGATTACCGTTTACAAACAGTGCAATGGATTCTATCTTTCCGTTTGATGTTGTGTATTCTAAAGTCAGCTTCTGACAAGTACATCGTAAGTGAGCACTATGAACTAGTTATCCCTTTCCCACATACAGACGCTTTCCGACGCCTCTGAGGCAGACAACATTTGAAAACATTGTGACAAAAGTAGAAATTGTTCAAAACAAGCAATTTCTACTTTTGCTACAATACTTTGAACTCTTTTCAGTAATTATACCTACATTTTTAGAGCTTATCCATGGTTTTGCCAACATTCAATTATAGAGATTTTCTATGTTTTGACAAAATATGTTCAAAGTCGTCAGAGGGAAAGGGTTAAAGTGGTCTGCTGCAGATTATTGTATGTGGGAAAGGGTTATGCATGATAGTTCAACCAACCTTTTCACACAAACCGGTACAAACCAGTACATATAACAGGTCCGCAGCATACAACTTTGAAAATATCTGGGCAGAAACATGGTAAATCTATAAATGATTATGGAATAGGGTTGAGAACATTTTTGTCTAAAGGAGAAATTGCTCTTTATGAGGAATTTCTCTCCTTATATCAAAATATTTTCAAATTCCGCTGCAAATATGTGTATGTGGAGAAGGGTTAATTTAACCCTTTCCCTCAAATAGACACTTTCTAACTCCTCTTCAGCAGATGACTTTTGTAAATATTGTGGCAAAAGGAGAAATTGCTCAAAAAAAAGCAATTTCTCCATTTACCACAATGTTTTTCAACTCTTTTCAGTAATTATAATTTTTGTTGATAGGAATTACCCAAACTTGTGCAAAGATGTTATCAAAGTTGTCTGCTGCAGATTTGTTGTACATGTATATGGGGAAGGGTTAAACAAAGAAAATTAACATTATCTGGACCTGCTGCATGCAAGGTTTCTTGATGTCATCCATTGTACATTCCAGTTATAACAAAACGAACGATAAAACAAATCCTGCTATTAAAATACAAAATGAAAGTTGGCTGGACTGCACCCCATGGTCGCAGATATGATCATCATAACAGATTTGTGTTGTTGTTGGATCAAATGGAATATTGCCGCCTGAAAAAATAATCAGAATTTCCTTTGTTAAATTCGATGACATTTTATATAACATTGAACCGTTGCATGATCAGTATTTAACTTATCTCATTAAACTTCTCTTTAACCCTTTCCCACATACCGACCCTTTCTAAGGCCTCTGCAGCAGACCACTTCTTCAAAACATTGTGACAAAAAGAAGAAATTGAGCAATTTCTCCTTTCGTCAACATGTTTTCAACTCAGTTTAATTATTGTATCTTCATTTAATAGGAATTTTCAATTTTTTGCGAGAGTATGCTTTCAAAGTTGTCTGCTGCAGATTTGTTGTATGAGGGAAAGGGGGGGTTAAATATATTTGATCTGACGACACTGCATAAAAGGTCGTCTTACATTGACCTTATACATTTCAATATTCATTGAGTTGGAATACTAGCCAATAACTGCTGCTCTATCTTGTATATTTATATTGGTTGTCTTCCTTGATAATACCTAACAATTTTGTAGGTGACAATTTGATTGGCTGATGCAAATGTCAATCTTGGACAACCTGTAATAGGCTGACATCAGATCCATACGAGCGACTGCTCCTGCAGCGAAGTTAAGGTCTGGTTTTAATGAGATCAATACATAACATAGCATCGTTTACAGAGAAATGGATTTGTTCACTGACCAGGGACATTCCAGTCACTTACATAACAGTCATGTGACTGGCCAGTTCTATTTACACAGAGAATCCCCGAGTAGTAATTTCTTTTGTTTACCAAGTTTCTCACAATACTTTCAAAAAACCTCTGCTGCAGAGATGTCAAATGCAGTCTGTAGCTGGGAAAGAGCTTAAGTTGTCTGCTGCAGTGATGTCAAATGCAGTCTGAAGCTGGGAAAGAGCTTAAGTTGTCTGCTGCAGAGATGTCAAATGCAGTCTGTAGCTGGGAAAGAGCTTAAGTTGTCTGCTGCAGTGATGTCAAATGCAGTCTGAAGCTGGGAAAGAGCTTAAGTTGTCTGCTGCAGTGATGTCAAATGCAGTCTGTAGCTGGGAAAGAGCTAAAGTTGTCTGCTGCAGTGATGTCAAATGCAGTCTGTAGCTGGGAAAGAGCTAAAGTTGTCTGCTGCAGTGATGTCAAATGCAGTCTGTAGCTGGGAAAGAGCTTAAGTTGTCTGCTGCAGTGATGTCAAATGCAGTCTGTAGCTGGGAAAGAGCTTAAGTTGTCTGCTGCAGAGATGTCAAATGCAGTCTGTAGCTGGGAAAGAGCTTAAGTTGTCTGCTGCAGTGATGTCAAATGCAGTCTGAAGCTGGGAAAGAGCTTAAGTTGTCTGCTGCAGTGATGTCAAATGCAGTCTGTAGCTGGGAAAGAGCTTAAGTTGTCTGCTGCAGTGATGTCAAATGCAGTCTGTAGCTGGGAAAGAGCTTAAGTTGTCTGCTGCAGTGATGTCAAATGCAGTCTGTAGCTGGGAAAGAGCTAAAGTTGTCTGCTGCAGTGATGTCAAATGCAGTCTGTAGCTGGGAAAGAGCTAAAGTTGTCTGCTGCAGTGATGTCAAATGCAGTCTGTAGCTGGGAAAGAGCTTAAGTTGTCTGCTGCAGAGATGTCAAATGCAGTCTGTAGCTGGGAAAGAGCTTAAGTTGTCTGCTGCAGTGATGTCAAATGCAGTCTGAAGCTGGGAAAGAGCTTAAGTTGTCTGCTGCAGTGATGTCAAATGCAGTCTGTAGCTGGGAAAGAGCTTAAGTTGTCTGCTGCAGTGATGTCAAATGCAGTCTGTAGCTGGGAAAGAGCTTAAGTTGTCTGCTGCAGTGATGTCAAATGCAGTCTGTAGCTGGGAAAGAGCTTAAGTTGTCTGCTGCAGTGATGTCAAATGCAGTCTGAAGCTGGGAAAGAGCTTAAGTTGTCTGCTGCAGTGATGTCAAATGCAGTCTGTAGCTGGGAAAGAGCTTAAGTTGTCTGCTGCAGTGATGTCAAATGCAGTCTGTAGCTGGGAAAGAGCTTAAGTTGTCTGCTGCAGTGATGTCAAATGCAGTCTGTAGCTGGGAAAGAGCTTAAGTTGTCTGCTGCAGTGATGTCAAATGCAGTCTGAAGCTGGGAAAGAGCTTAAGTTGTCTGCTGCAGTGATGTCAAATGCAGTCTGTAGCTGGGAAAGAGCTTAAGTTGTCTGCTGCAGTGATGTCAAATGCAGTCTGTAGCTGGGAAAGAGCTTAAGTTGTCTGCTGCAGTGATGTCAAATGCAGTCTGAAGCTGGGAAAGAGCTTAAGTTGTCTGCTGCAGTGATGTCAAATGCAGTCTGTAGCTGGGAAAGAGCTAAAGTTGTCTGCTGCAGTGATGTCAAATGCAGTCTGTAGCTGGGAAAGAGCTTAAGTTGTCTGCTGCAGTGATGTCAAATGCAGTCTGTAGCTGGGAAAGAGCTTAAGTTGTCTGCTGCAGTGATGTCAAATGCAGTCTGTAGCTGGGAAAGAGCTTAAGTTGTCTGCTGCAGTGATGTCAAATGCAGTCTGTAGCTGGGAAAGAGCTTAAGTTGTCTGCTGCAGTGATGTCAAATGCAGTCTGAAGCTGGGAAAGAGCTTAAGTTGTCTGCTGCAGTGATGTCAAATGCAGTCTGTAGCTGGGAAAGAGCTTAAGTTGTCTGCTGCAGTGATGTCAAATGCAGTCTGTAGCTGGGAAAGAGCTTAAGTTGACTGCTGCAGTGATGTCAAATGCAGTCTGTAGCTGGGAAAGAGCTTAAGTTGTCTGCTGCAGTGATGTCAAATGCAGTCTGAAGCTGGGAAAGAGCTTAAGTTGTCTGCTGCAGCGATGTCAAATGCAGTCTGAAGCTGGGAAAGAGCTTAAGTTGTCTGCTGCAGTGATGTCAAATGCAGTCTGTAGCTGGGAAAGAGCTTAAGTTGTCTGCTGCAGCGATGTCAAATGCAGTCTGAAGCTGGGAAAGAGCTTAAGTTGTCTGCTGCAGTGATGTCAAATGCAGTCTGAAGCTGGGAAAGAGCTTAAGTTGTCTGCTGCAGTGATGTCAAATGCAGTCTGTAGCTGGGAAAGAGCTTAAGTTGTCTGCTGCAGCGATGTCAAATGCAGTCTGAAGCTGGGAAAGAGCTTAAGTTGTCTGCTGCAGTGATGTCAAATGCAGTCTGAAGCTGGGAAAGAGCTTAAGTTGTCTGCTGCAGTGATGTCAAATGCAGTCTGAAGCTGGGAAAGAGCTTAAGTTGTCTGCTGCAGTGATGTCAAATGCAGTCTGAAGCTGGGAAAGAGCTTAAGTTGTCTGCTGCAGTGATGTCAAATGCAGTCTGAAGCTGGGAAAGAGCTTAAGTTGTCTGCTGCAGTGATGTCAAATGCAGTCTGAAGCTGGGAAAGAGCTTAAGTTGTCTATATACATTTTGGCAAAAGAAATTATCATCTTCTGCAGATGCTTAAATATATGTCTGCATGTAGGAAAGTGTTAAATTGTTAGTGGAAATATAAAATGTCCCTTACCATCGACAGTGAAGTAAACATGCGGACTGAGGGATCCATCCCCTCCGATACTGTATCCCAATACGCGCAGGACATACACCGTGTGACCCTGTAAATTACCGAGTATCGCCTTGTTCCTTTTATCAACAATTGTGTCTGTCGCTCCTCGGATATCTTCTTGTAACTTCCATACTCGTAACTACAAGAGTAATGACATTTTTTATTTGCCCTTTCTCACTTAAAACAAATCTGCAGCAGATGACAAAATATCTCTAGAAAAGACAAATACGTATTCTATTGCAAAAGAGTTGAAATCATTGTGGCAAATGAAGGAATTGCTAGTCTGAATCAAAACTTTACTTCAAACATACAGATGCTTTCTGACGCCTGTGCAGCAGACAACTTTTGTCACAATGTTTTCAACTTTATTTCTAAAAGGAGGGTTTCCTCAATATTTTGACTCAATGTTTACAAAGTCTTAATTCTGCTGCATATTTGTTGTATGTGGGAAAGGGTTAAAACACAGGAAAAAAAAAGAACTAGAAACTATCACTTAAAATGATAAATACCCCCTAAACAGCACCTTGACCTACACCATAACTTAATAAGTAAATGGGCCATAACTCTGTAAAATAACATGCAATTGTAACCCCTTTAGGATATGCACATCTCCTCTTGGTATAGAAGCTTCATGTAAAATGTTATTGAATTGCACCTAGTGGTTTGTAAGAAATAGGCTGGACAAAATATGACTTCCGACCGACAGCCCGACAGACCGACACAGTGACTCCTATATACCCCCTCTTCTTAAAGGAGGGGGTATAATAATATCATAGCCGGTTTTAAAATGAAAATGAAGTTTATCAAAATCTGAATGTGACAACTTTTCAACTGCTGTTTTCAAATCAGACAACTAATGTTTACACCAAGACTACAATATCAAATTTGTGTCAATTGAATTCGCTAGAGGAATCCATAACAATGTCACTTGACATATGTGATAGAATAGGATTTACATCTCCTAAGAAGGAAAGGGTGTTTTCAGACGCCCCCTATCGCTGACAGCCATCATTACCGCATGCGCACAAGTTCCGACAAGTCAGTAGAGAATACACATGGACATTGTACAGAGCAGACGCTTTTAGACCTCGCGGACCAAGTGGTCAACTTTAGACATGTTGGAGACCAGATGTCATGCCATAGACGTATATCCCTTCATGGTTTTGCTGGGATGAACTATTGTTAACCCTTTCCTATATACGACAATTCTGCAGCAGAAGACTTTTTTTCAAAAAACGGAAAATCTCTATAATTGAATCGATAACCTATGACTAAAAGTGTAAAACATTGTGTCAAAAGGAGAAATTGCTTGTTTTGAGCAATTTCTTCTTTTGTCACTATTTTTTCAAAAAGCCATCTACTGCAGAGGCGTCGGAAAGCTTCTTTATGAGGGAAAGGGTTAATGTAACGGTTAATTACTTGTGTATGGGCTGCTGGCCTGATTATACAACACAATTTGAATTTGAAATTATTTTGAAGACCTATCATTAACAGGACTGTGACAGTACACTGACATTACACTGAGAGTACACTGACATTAAACGATCAGGGTCCAATTTCACCGACCTTTATACTTAGCGCTAAGTAATACTTAAAATCTTCAGTGAGGTCGTTAAACAGTCCAGCATTCATGTTTTACAAAAGTGACTATGGTGATATAAATATTTACTATCTACAGGTATATTTTTAAAGCCGTCTGCTGCAGATTTGTTGTATGTGGGAAAGAGTTAAGTATTTAACTATTACTTAGCACTAGGTATTGTTGTTGGAATTGGACCCAGTACTTACAATATATCCATCTAAAGTCTCCTCGTCAAAAGCTGTACTAACTCCCTGCCATGTGACACGCACAGAGTGAGCATCGTTACTGAACACTTTTACATGGCGTGGATAATCTCGGGGAGCTACAATAGAAAACACACAGGACTTTAAAATGTATTTAGCCCTTTTCCACAGACATCAACTCTGCACCAGACAACTTTGAAAACATCTAGACAAAGGCATGGAAAACCTCTATAAATGAATGTATAACTATTGAATACAGTTGAAACCTTTGTGGCAAAAGGAGAAATTGCTCATCTTGAGAAAATTCTCCCTTGACCCAATGTTTTCAAGTCATCTGCTGCAGAGGCATCAGAAAGATTCTCTTCATGGGAAAGAAATAGAAAATACATTTAACCCTTTTCCACGTACAGGCAACTCTGCAGTAGACAGATCTGAAAATGACTAGGGATTAATTGAACAAGAGGCCCAAGAGGGCCAGTATCGCTCCACGGCCATAAGGCAAAAATAAAATCTCCAAACAGCCCTGCCCCGTGGTGGCTATTTTTTTTACCAACCACCATGGCTTAAAGGAATCTTGTAGAGTGTCACCAAAGGAATGTTTCTGCAAAATTATTTGAAAATATGCCTGACACTTTCGGAGGAGAAGATTTTTTAAGTTTTCACTATGGTCATATAAGTCAAAATAGCCCCGCCCTCTGGCGGCCATGTTTTTCGACCAATCAACATGGCTTGAAGGAATCTGATAGAGGGTCACCCAATGAACATTTCTACAAAATTATTTGAAAATCGGCTGAACACTTTCGGAGAAGAAGATGTTTTAAGTTTTCACTATAGCTATATAACGCAAAAAAGCCCCGCCCCCTGGCGGCCATGTTTTTCGCCCAATCAACATTTCTTGAAGGAATCTAATTAAGGTTCACACAAGGAACATTTCTACAAAATTATTTGAAAATCGGCCTGACACTTTTGGAGGAGAAGATTTTTTAAGTTTGCTCTTTAGCCATATAGGCAAAATAGCCCCGCCCTGTGACGGCCATGTTTTTTTACCAATCAACATGGCTTGAAGGAATCTGATAGAGGGTCACCCACGGAACATTTCTACATAATTATTTGAAAATCTGCTGAACACTTTTTGAGAAGAAGATTATTTAAGATTTCACTATAGCTATATAAGGCAAAAAAGCCCCGCCCCCTGGCGGCCATGTTTTTCGCCCAATCAAAATTTCTTGAAGGAATCTAATAAAGGGTCACCCAAGGAACATTTCTACAAAATTATTTGAAAATCGGCCTGACACTTTCGGAGAAGAAGATTTTTTAAGTTCTCACTATTTTTTTCTTTCGGTTGCCATGGAAACCAGAATTTTGAATGGATCAAAAAAATTTGAGGGAATTTAGTAGAGGACATTGAGAGGATGCTTCCCATGAAGTTTCAACCAAATTGGCCAAGTGGTTAGGGAGAAGAAGTCGTTTAAAGGAAAAAGTTAACGCACGCACGCACGGACGCACGACGGACAATTCGCCATGACATAAGCTCGACTGGCTTTCAGCCAGTGGAGCTAAAAACTGCAAAATGCAGCTTTGCAAAATCAAAGAACTATTAACCATTTCCCTCATACAACAATTCTGCAGCAGACGACTTTGAACATATTTTGTCAAAAAAAAGGAAAATCTATATAATTAAATGGATAACCTATGACTAAAACTGGAAAACATTGTGGCAAAAGGAGAAATTGCTCATCTTGAGCAATTTCTTCTTTTGTCACTATGTTTTCAAAAAGCCGTCTGCTGTAGAGGCGTCAGAAAGCGTCTATAGGTGGGAAAGGGTTAAACAATTGAATATAAGCAAGATATCAATCTTGAAATGAACTGATGATTAAAAAAACGTTATTCAAATTATACATACGTAAATGAAAGGTTTCAGCCAATCGAATTTCTCCAATTGGCCCAACTCCTGCATAATTCATGACTTGTACCGAGGACCAGTAGTTAGTGTTGTCCTCCAAACCAATGATAACGGTTTCCTCTTGCTGACCATAAAGGTCACGCCATGTCACCAGCTCCGGAAAGTCTATGTGCCAGTAGCGTATCTGAAATTTCAGTCATTATTTACTTTTTCTTTAATAAACCCTTTCCCACATACAGACGCTTTCTGATGCCTGTGCAGCAGACAACTTTTGAAAACATTTCAGCAAAACAAGAAATTGCTCATAATGATGTATTTACTTACAGAGATTGTCCGTAGTAATATCATTTCTGCTGCAGATTTTTTTGTATGTGGGAAAGGGATAGTTAAGCCTCGTCATTTTACATATGTACCATGTCTCGTTAACACTTTTTCACTTACAACAAATCTACAGTAGACGACTTTGAAGGCACTTGGCGAAAAAATAAGTAAAAAAAAGTTAAAAACATTGTTTCAAATTTCTCCCTTTGCCAACAAAAATTGTCTGCAGCCAAAGCATCTAAATGCTTCTATATATAGTAAAGGGTAAATGCTTCATGAAGTGTATAATCAGAGTCTCTGGTATACATGTATTTACTTTCACACAGAATTAGCAAATAAGTATGAATATTTATCATTTTTTCCCATATGCAGACGCATTTTGACGCAATAGCAGCAGATGAGTTTTGAAAAAAGTGTGTTCAAAGGTGAAATTGCTCATGATGAGTAACTTCTCCTTTGAAAACAATGTTTTCATATTTATTTAACCCTTTCCCTCATATAAACGCTTTCTGACGCCTCTGCAGCAGACAGCTTTTTGAAAACATAGTGACAAAAGAAGAAATTGCACAAAACGTGCAATTTCTCCTTTTGCCACAATGTTTTTCACTTGTTGTCATAGGTTATCCATTCAATTATGGAGATTTACTATGTTTTGACAAAATTCGTTCAAAGTCGTCTTCTGCAGAATTGTCTTATGAGGGAAAGGGTTAACAATTAAACTGTCTTTTATGGAGTTTTTTCAGGTTTTGGTCATTTTGTTTTCAATGTCGTCTGCTGCAGATTTGTATGTGGGAAAGCGTTAAAAACATAATTCCTGAAAGGAGTTGAAGAAGACGAAGATAAGCCATGATTAAATTAAGTCGATAATATCACGACATTAAATAAATGTAAGTTGAACATAAGTATCTTCATTATACAACATATTTATTTCTTAACAACATATAGACACTTTCTGACGCCTCTGCAACGACGACGATTGAATGTTTCAACTTTTTTCAGCAATTATACCTGCAGTTAGAGATTTTCCATATGTTTGCCTAAAAGTTTTCGAAGTCGTCTGCTGCAGAGTTGTTGTATGTGGCAAAGGGATAACCCTTTCCCTCATACGACAATTCTGCAGCAGACGACTTTGAACGTATTTTGTCAAAACATAGAAAATCTCCATAATTGAATGGATAACCTATGACAAAAAGTGGAAAACATTGTGGCAAAAGGAGAAATTGCACGTTTTGTGCAATTTCTTCTTTTGTCACTATGTTTCAAAACGCTGTCTGCTGCAGAGGCATCAGAAAGCATCTATATGAGGGAAAGGGTTAAAACAATCCTACACTATTCTACCTACCCTGTAACCCTTGAGACGGCCCTTCATGATTTCTCTAGTATCCTCTATTGATTCCCAGGTCATTGAAAAAGCTGTTCCATTGTAGTTATCACAATCACCCATTGTAACTGTTGCTATGGGCACTGAAATGGTTAAAAAAAACAATGAAGGGATTATTTAATAATGCACCAAACGATTTACATATTTTTTAGCTGATTGGCCCGGTGCAGTGAAGATAAAAGTATTAATTGGGGATTGCAGTTCTTTACTTTACAAAGAAAGTCCGAAAAAAGGACAAACGAAAAGCTATTTATGTTTAAAATTAAATCACTCTTTCCCTAAATGTCTCAGGCCTTTTCCTTCTTAACCCTTTCCCTTATATAGACAATATCTGACGACTCTGCAGCAGACGGCTTTTTGAAAACATAGTGACAAAAGAAGCAATTGCTCAAAACGAGCAACTTCTTCTTTTGCCACAATGATTTCCACTTTTAGTCATAGGTTATCCATTCAAGATTTTCTATTTTTTGACAAAATATGTTCAAAGTGGTATGCTGCGGAATTGTCCTATGAGCGAAAGGGTTAATTTCCTACAGAAAATAACATTCAAATAGATGGAAAAAACTTACTTCCTTCAGCAGACATGACAGCTCTCTCTGTGGAGTTAGGCCCAGCCCCGTGTATGTTGTAGGCTCCAACCTTGACTGAGTAGGGGAGGTAATAATTCTCAATTCCTACCAATTGAGTGTAGTTATTAGAGTCAGCTCCCTTGACATCAACCTGAAATGGGTGGCATGTGCTAGTAGAGAATATACCCAGGTACAGATACATCTGCAGAATACCATTTTTGAATAAATTGTGGGAAAAGAAGATTTTGCTTGGTTATTGAGCAATTTTTTTGTTTTCAACAATACTTTGTATCAGAAATCCCAATATATTATATCAGGTTAAAGTTTTATCTACTTAACTTTTCCAAATCCCTTCATCTTTTATCAATCAGTTGACTTTTGAAAACATAACGGGAAAGAGAAACAGAGAATTAACCATTATACAGGCTTTAACCCTTTCCAACATACAGATGCTTTCTGACGCATCTGCAGCAGACTACTTTTGAAACATAGTGATAAAAGGAGAATTTACTCAAAACAAGCAATTTCTCATTCTGTCACAATGTTTTTAACTCTTTTCAATCATTAATATTTCATTCATAGATATTTCCCAAATTTTTGTCTAGGTATTTTTAACCTTGTATGCGTCAAATCTGTTGTATGGGGGAAAGGATTACTGGCTTGTTTTTTTAATTATTTGAGTGTCCTGGTTTCTAAACGTTTTTAGATACCCGGTAACTATAGTGTAAAACAGCAAGTTCTGCATCAACTTTGTAAAACGTCAAAAAGTAATAACAAAATTAACGCCCATTCCCACATACAGATGCCCCTGCATCAGATGACATAAGGTTTTCATAAATGAGCAATTTCTCCTTTTGCCTCGATCTTTTCAACTCATTTATAAAGATTTTTCAAGTTTTTGCTAATATGTTTTTAAAGTTTGTTTGTTTGTTTGGAGTTTAACGCCGCTTTCAACAGCTTTGGTCATATCACGGCGGTCAGTGCACCTACCCATGTTTTCCTGGCTTTCTTACACCAGTACTTACACAACATTCTTTCGAAGCCACTGACTACTTTCTCACATAGATCAGAGGTGAGAGGCGATGGAAAAATCGCCCGATAGAATGTCGCCGCAACCGGGTATCGAACCCGTGATCTCCAGATCACGAGTCAGATACGCTACCAATTGAGCTACCCGGCCGGGCTGTTTTTAAAGTAACCTGACTTTGAAATACATTGCATCAAAAGGAAAGATTGCTCATAATGAGTAGTTTCACAGTGTTTTCAACCATTCATAAAGATTTTTCAATTTTTGTTTAGATGTTTTAAAAGTCATCTGCTACAGATTTGTTTTATTTGAGAAATGGTTTATTGATAGGGGGGTTTAATGCCGTTTTCAACATTTTTTCAGTCATATCACAGCAGCCAGTCATATCACTTACTCAAGTGTTTCCTGCCTTTCTCACACCAGTACTCCACACAACATTCTTTCCAAGCAACTGGCTACTTTTCCACGTAGACTGTAAGCCCATTGGTGGAAGAGAAATGACGCTTGACACAGTGACTTTTGTCAAACGTCGGCAATAAAATTGGCCGAGCTGGGGTTTGAAATCAGAACCCCGGGATTGAGAGTCTGCGTCATTACCGACTGAGCTTCCGGGGAGAAATTGAAAAATGGTAAATACAGTCAAACCTGTGCTAAATAATACCATTGTATAGCAATTAACTGTCTATAGCAATCACATTTTTAATTTCACATTTTCTGCATAAATAACCCTGCAAACAAAGACCACCTGTGAACAAAGAACATATTGTTCTCTTTCTATGGGTGGTCTTTAAACACAGGTTGGTCTGTACCTTCATATATTCTTTGGGATCGTCTTGTTTTCTGAAGTAAACAAAGTATCCAACTCCGGGGCCACACTGTTCAGACACATCCAGGGGCTGTAAAAAATAGAACAAAATCATATAAATATGCAAGAAAAAGTAAATTATAAACAATATGATAACTCCACAGCAACATGATTCTGTCTTTTGGTAATCCTAAGTCTGAAAGTGGAATGATATATAAAAAGTTATGTTAAGTTCACATCTAAGATTCCACTCCTATAACACATTTTAATAATAATATTTTAAATTGAAAACAGCATGTGCTTGTGAAATGCCAATGCCAAATGACCTCCACCCAAATCAGTATCAAGATGGATTTCTGAATAATTATTAAAGCCAGAGTTATATTATATAAATATTGCATGGCTTCCAGTGTGACAGTACATATTGTCAACATGAGGAAAATACTGTTACCCGAGGTGTTTGACATCTTTGCAGCAAATGACTCAAAATAAGGAATTTGCTTTTTCTTTCCAACCATGAACTTTTAACCCTTTCCCTCACACGACAATTATGCAGCAGACGACTTTGAATGTATTTAGTCAAAAAGTAGAAAATCTCTATAATTGAATGGATAACCTGACTAAAAGTGAAAAACATTGTGGCAAAAAGAGAAATTGCTTGTTTTGAGCAATTTCTTCTTTTGTTACTATGTTTTTAAAAAGCCTTCCGCTGCAGAGGCATCAAAAAACGTCTATATGAGGGAAAGGGTTAAAGATATAATTTATGAGGTAATCTCTTAACACTTACATCCCAAACTATGCTGAGTGTCCCCACTTTACCATCTTCAGTACCACGAATTCGGTTTGGAGGTTTCACCGGCGCTGTCGATGGAGTTTTGATGGACACTGAAAATACATTATACAAAATGGGCATGTTAAGCAAGAGACTGGAAAAGATAAATAAAAAGTGGACAAGAATCAATTAGACAGAAAAGAACAACCGTGAAACCTGTGTATAAAGACCACCCATGGGAAGACAATAATCCGGTCTTTGTTCACATGACGTATTTATATGCAGGGTCATTTGTGAAAAAAATAAGTCATTTGTGAAACCAAAAGTGTGGTTGCTATAGAGACAGAATTGCTATTCCAGGGAGGTCTTAAGCACTGGTTTGACTCCTTAACCCTTTCCCTCATACAACAATTCTGCAGCAGACGACTTTGAACGACGATTGAATTTTCAACTTTTTTCAGCAATTATACCTGCAGTTATAGAGATTTTCCATATGTTTGCCTAAAAGTTTTCGAAGTCGTCTGCTGCAGAGTTGTTGTATGTGGCAAAGGGATAACCCTTTCCCTCATACGACAATTCTGCAGCAGACGACTTTGAACGTATTTTATCAAAACATAGAAAATCTCCATAATTGAATGGATAACCTATGACAAAAAGTGGAAAACATTGTGGCAAAAGGAGAAATTGCACGTTTTGTGCAATTTCTTCTTTTGTCACTATGTTTTCAAAAAGCCGTCTGCTGCAGAGGCGTCAAAAAGCGTCTATATGAGGGAAAGGGTTAAGTCAGGTATTGTCATTCCACGGAGAAAGCAGTTGAATTGACTTGTTAATGACAATACCTGAATTTCTTATGGTCAATTACAATATACATATTGAACAGTTGTGGGAAAGCAAAAAATTCATAATCTGTGCAAATTGTACAAAATTAACTGATTAACCCTTTTCCCAAATAGAACAAATCTGCAGCATACAATTTTGAAAAGACCCACACAAAAACATGGAAAATCTCTACAAATGAAAGTATAATTATTGAATAGAGTTGAAAACAGTGTGGCAAAAGCTGTCTGCTAAATGTGTCTGCAAGCTGGGAAAGGGTTGACCCTTATCCAAAATGTTGTCTGCTGCAGACACATCAAATATTGTTGGTTTTAGGGAAAGGTTTAACCCTTTCCCTCATATAGACGCTTTCTGAGGCATCTGCAGCAGACAGCTTTTTGAAAACATATTAAAAGAAGAAATTGCACAAAACGTGCAATTCCTATTTTTGCCACAATGTTTCCCACTTTTTTTCATAGGTAATCCATTCAACAATGGAGATTTTCTATGTTTTGACAAAATAAGTTCAAAGTCGTCTGCTGCAAAATTGTCGGTTTTAGGGAAAGGTTTAATCAGTGACCCTCTTTAGGCCTTTCCCACATATAGACACTTTCTGATACCTCTGCAGCATAGTGAGCAATTTTTCCTTTTGCCACAATGTTTTCAACTTTATTCAATTATTATTGTTTCATTTATAGATATTTATAGCAGAGTTTTCTGCTGCATATTTGATGTATGTGGGAAAAGGTTAAATGAGGTATTATTATTATTATTATCTTTATTATAATTATCATCATTATCATACTTATTATCTATCATACCTGATCCTTTGCTGGCTTCCTGGCCACGCCCAAAATCGTTAACCGCCCTTACCCGGAATCTGTAAGCAAGGTTAGGGAACAAACTTGAAACGGTTACCGCCTTTTGGTCAATTCTTAATCCAAAGTTAACGGCTACGTTGTTGGCTTGATACTCTGGAACATCTACAAATACAAGTAATTTTTTCATCTGATTTAACAGTTTTCCACTTGAAGACACATACATGTATGCAGCAAGCAACTTGTGAAAACATTGCTTGAATTGTATCAAAGTTACGTCTGCTGCAGAATTGTTATTTTTCGTAATGTTTGAACACTTACAATAAATCTTCAGAAGACGACTTTAAAACTGTCTGAGCAAAAATATAGAAAATCTCTACAAGTGGAGGAAATCCCATATACGCTCAGCAAAGTATTTTTGTCTGATTTCAGTGATCCAGGGGTTGTGAGTTTGAATCCCAGCTTGTCCAACATTCTTCAGTTTAACTAAAGTCCCTGTGGCAAGCGTCATTCGTCTTTCACCAATGGGCTAACAGCATTTGTGGAAAAGCAGCCAGTTTCTTGGAAAGTATGTTATGTGGAGTACCGGTGTGAGAAAACCAGGAAATACATGAGTAGGTGAACTGGCAGCTGTAGTATGACTGAAAAATTGTTCAATCAATCTAATTTCAGTGAGGACGCTCAAAGATATAATCCCAAGAAATAATTAAACCTGAATAGCCCAGGAGACCAATACCTACCATTCATGACTGTCTTCCATTCTCCAGGGTAAAACCCTATCTCTGCCTCAATGTCGTATTTACTGATTGGGTTGCCATGGTCCATCTCCGAGGTTACCGTCCATACCAACATTACTGTGTGAGGCGTTACCGTTGTCTCCTCTACATATGCTCCTGCCGGGGCACCAGGAGGACCTGGAAAAATATTAATGAAAAATAAATACTGAAAGCATGTTTTATCTCGGATATCTCTATTATTTTTGGATGAAGACATATAACTCTAGTGTTTTTAAGGCACTCTTAGTGAAACTTGCCGTCTGACATTGCCCTATGTTGGTAAACACTTCCTTAGAGTGTTCAATGAATCAAATCCATCCAACCATGGCTTTTGAGTAAAAGTATCCATGACCTTGAACAAAGAGAAACTTGGTTTAGAATCAGTTGAATCTAAAGAAAGTATTTACCCTGTCCGACATACAACAAATCTTCAGCAGATGATTTTGAAAATTATTGAGAACAAATATGGAAAGTTTCTATAGATAACAACTAATATTAGATTAGATAAGAAAACATTGTGCTAAAAGGAGATATTGCTCCTTTTTGGGAAATTTCGACTTTTGACACAACATTTTCAACAGTCATCTGCTACAGATGCGTCAAAATGCTTCTATATATTTCTAGAGAAAGTTAAGCCAATTCCAACTCACCGTCCACCATTAGGGTCGCGCTCTTAGAGTCCATATGTAAGGTGGTTTGGGCGACGCATGTGTACACACCCTGATGTTCATACTGGGCGTTTCTGATATACAGACCATCTCGTTGATCTTTCTGACTCTGTAAAATTGAAATAAAAAAATAAATATTTATTTTTCTTTGGGGGACACATGTGTTAACACACTGATGTTTATACTGTGTGTTTCTGATATACAGATTATCTCGCTCATCTTTATGACTCTATATAATTAAATAATGAATAAATGAATATGTATTGTTTTTTGGGCGATTCATATCTTTCCTGATAAAGACTGCTTTTCAAAGATAAAAAGATGTACCAGTAACACCAATTGTTTAGCCTTTCCCACATAAAGACAACTTGCCCAAATGCATCTGCATGCAGAAAAGATCAAGTAAATTAACAGTTCAACAAAGAGCTTGAACTTACCACTACAAAATGGGTTGAATGCATCAGATTTATAATGTGACCGTTGAATTTCCAGACGTACGTCAGATCAAACTTTTGACTGTTATAAGACGCCTGACAGTACAGGAAGGCTGTTCTGTTGATCATTACATGTTCGTTCTCTGGACCCTGGGAAATAGCAATGCCTTCTGTAAAATAAATGCATTGAAAAATTTGAATTATTGTTATAACTATATTATTCATATCAGTCTTCCATCGCTAATTCTGTTCAAAGCTAACTCTGTTTAAAACGTTGCATCTGTCATGCAATACATTCTATCCTACAATGTTAACAGAAAATATCATTTCACCGTGTTTGCTGCAGTGATAAAAAAAAACTATTTTGAAAAAAAGATCTAGTGAATCAAAAGATTCATGTATAAATTGTCTATTAAACAACATTTACGCTATAAATCAACTATTATTTGAACATTCAACTTTTAAATATAGAATCTTTTGGATAAACTTGCTGTAGACAACTAATGGAAAAGTTGCGATAGACGGAGAAAATGCTTTAACCCTTTCCCACATATAGACACTTTCTGACGCCTCTGCAGCAGACGACTATTGAAAACATTGTGAGAAAAGAAGAAATTGCTCAAAACGAGCAATTTCTCCTTTTGCCACAATGTCTCCAACTTGAATAAGTAATAATATTTTCATTTTCAGAGATTTCTGTCCAGTTGTTATCAAAGTCATATGCTGCAAAAATGTTGTATGTGGGAAAGGGTTAAACAAGTAAATTATCTTTTTCCAACAATGCTAACTCTGTATAAAACTTAAAAATTAAAATTTGCAATCCATTTGTATGTAACACACATTTCTGCAGATGTTTACAAAGCAGACGACTCTAAAACTATCATAAAAAGTACACTTACGTATAACTTGCACTCTTGTAACATTTTGAGCCTCTCCGTTCAAGTTGGTTGCTTTACATACATACGTCCCAGCATCGGAATAAGCAATGTTGTTAAACACAAGGTCATTGTCCAAGGTCATTCCAAGTTGACCAGACAGTTCACCTGGCATTAAAGACAGCTGGTTCCCATTCTTTGACCACATCACCTACATAAACAAGAACTTCCATTTAACCCTTTTCCGACTCGAAGACACAATTGTTGCATCTGCAGCAGAAGATGTTTTGAAAAGATTGTGGCAAAAGGAGACATTGATCATAATAATCAATCCATCCTTTTGCGGCAATGTTTTCAGCTCTTTTTAACCCTTTCCCTCATGCAACAATTCTGCAGAAGACGAAATTATATTTTGTCAAAAAATCTCTATAATTGAATGGATAACCTATGACTAAAAGTGGAAAACATTGTGGCAAAAGGAGAAATTGCTTGTTTTGAGCAATTTCTTCTTTTCCCGTCTCTAGATATTCCATGGAAAGCCATGGTATTCCATGGTAAAATATGCCATGGAGTATTGGGACGGCTTTCCATGCCAGTTTAAATCATTAAATTGATGGAAAATAATAAAAAAAAAATCACGGAAAACTTGTTTCCATGGAAATTAAGTTTTCCATGGAAAGCCATGGTTTTCCATGATAAACCATGGCTTTCCATGGAAAAAATCTACATTTTCCGTGTAGGTTAACATTTTTCCATGGAAAAAGAACTTTTCCATGGTTTTCCATGGAGTATTGGGACGGCGCTTACACATGGAAAGCCATGGAAAAATAATATTTCCATGGTAAAATGTAAACTTCCACGAAAAATCCTGATGTCAGAAAGTGCTGGGAAAAAATTGACACATTTAATTTCGGTTTCAAAAATTATAATTACAACTTTGATGAAATAATGTGTACATAATAAAACAGCAAATTATGACAAGAACTGTGTCAGTTAAACAATATCTATAACAAAGTTTGCAATATAATTTTCTAAAATTTTAAAACGATTCATGAAATAATGCTGAATAATAAAAAGAACAAAAGAGGACATTTTGTACGGAAAGCAATTAAAAAATGAACATGTGAATTAGGTGTTAAGTACATTACCAATCAATTATATAAGGATAAAAAATAACAAAATTTAAAAATCAAAATCACAAAGACATAGTTTTGTAAACACATTTTTTTGCGGAATTTGTAGAAACTAGAAATATCACTGAAGGTGATGAATACCCCCAGCTGGTGCCTGACAATATACATATGTATGAGAAATTCAAGGGGCCATAACTCATTTAAAAATAATTCCAGTGCAAACGTCGACAATATGCACAACTAGGCTTGGTATCAATCATTCTTGTGAAGTTATATTGAATTCTGACCAAGGGTTGCTGAGAAATAGTGTTCACAAGAAATGTCTATAGACCAACTATGTATGAGAAATTGAAGGGGTCATAACTCATTTAAAAATAATTCCAGTGCAACACGCCGACAATATGCACAACTAGGCTTGGTATCAATCATTCTTGGGAAGTTATATTGAATTCTGACCAAGGGTTGCTGAGAAATAGTGTTCACAAGAAATGTCTACAGACCAACTATGTATGAGAAATTGAAGGGGCCATAACTCATTTAAAAATAATTCCAGTGCAACACGCTGACAATATGCACAACTAGGCTTGGTATCAATCATTCTTGTGAAGTTAGATTGCAAACAGTCTGCAAATAGATTACATTCTAAAAACTTAAGAATTAAGGTATAAATCCAGATATATGTTTACCATTTTAAGCTTTATTTTAATTAAACATCATTTAAAATATAAATAAAATATGAAATAAATAACCTCTATATTTTATATGATTTAACCCTTTCCCTCATACAACAATTCTGCAGCAGACAACTTTGAACATATGTTGTCAAAAAATAGAAGTTCTCTATAATTGAATGCCTATAAAAGTGAGTAACATTTTGTGCAATTTCTTCTTTTGTCACTAGGTTTTCAAAAAGCTGTCTGCTGCAGAGGCTTCAGAAAGCATCTATATGACAGAAAGGGTTAAGACATATACATGTATTACATAAGTTAGAATATAAGTTAGAATAGGAATTTTTGAGCACATTTTATCAAAACATAGATTATCTCTTCAATGTACTGGATAACCTATGACTAAAAGTGGAAAATATTGTGTCAAAAGGAGAAATTGTCACCACATGATCTGCTCCAAATAAATCAATAACACACAGCATAAGATCATTAGAAAAAATTCCTCTGTCATCTTTCAAATTTGACCTTATGGCATCATCATTCAATGCTTCAATGTTTGAAATTATAACACCATCATCTTTCATCTTCATGTCATTCTTGATGCATTCTTTTGGGATTGAACATCTTTACAGGATGGACAGGGGTGATTCAGGGATGATCATGTCTTGTGTTGGCTGGATACCATTATAAACCATTCATCATGTCATAAGTCTGAAATATGTACATGATTCATAAAATTATGAAAATAAATGAAAAAGTAAATGTGTGTCTTTGATTTTCATTCCAAGAATTCAGTACAGGTTATACTTTATCTATAGCAATTATAGCCAATTAAGAATAAACCCATTGCAACATGTGACAGATCTGCATCATGAAGTGACTTTGAAAACATTTTGGTCAAATTAAGGAAAATCTCTTGATTGAGGAGTGTTATAATTGAATATGGTTTGCAGAAAAAAATCCCCCTTTGTCACAATGTTTTAAATAAAATCTGCTGCAGATGTTGCAATAAGTTATTAAGTTTGAAGAAAGATCCTCTTTTTCCACAATGTCGGTTGCAAATGTGTCTACGGGTGGGTAAGGTTATAATTGTATATCATGTCAAATGATTAAAAAATCTCTAATATAAGAGAAAATAGAATTATTGAATAAGTTTTGAAAAAAGCCTCCTTTTCCACATTGTTTTCAAAAAATCAGTTCCGTGGTAGATATCTTTGCATGTGGGAAAGGGTTCATCTTATTAATTAATATAATGTCAAATCATTGAAAATACACATAATATTTATAATGTATCACGAAAATGTATGATGACAACAACATTGCTACATTTGCCGTATCCGAAAATGTGACTGTCCGAAATCAATTCCAGTTGGCAAGTTTGGCTTCGTTTTAAATAATAACTAGCATTTAAATAAGTGTGCAATGCAATGACAAGAGTATATATGTGTTTCATTTCTAAAACTGTTTAGAAACTCGCACATAAGCGAATATTTTCACCAATGTTATTGTTTTCTTATTTCGAAAATTTACGTAATCGTGACCCTTTGTTTAGGGTTTAACGAATTTAAGAATAATGTTTGAATAATAAATATTAATGGGTTTATTTCATAAAATCATATTAATTATCTGATTATTCATCAAAATATTAATCAAGACTGTGTATTAGCGCTGATTTCGGGGTATGTAGTGTGTTTTCCAGCGAGGTAATATTGACAAAATGGCGTCGTATATTGACCTCCGAGTCATGCTCGAAAAGCGTGAAATTTGCATGCTATCGTTGTTTGTGGACGGATTTTGTTTATTCTTACATCAAATTAAAGTTATTGATTTAAAGTTTTCAAATGTATTGAATCGTAATACTTACCAGATGCGGAACACCATGCTCTTATAAGACTTTACGTGCCGATATTTTCATAAATAATCGCGACTGGAAAATGATTGAAAAATCAACAGGAAGTTGATTATTTGACCTGATTGGATCATGTGATCTCATTAATATGCAATTCAATCATGTGATCGCATTTATTTTTAAACTGACCCACATGTTGAAATGCGACTTCACAGGTGGATCGAAAAATACCTGTAAATCAAACTTCGAACTACGATTGTCAATTTATTCCTGAAAAGATTGTTATGATTCATGCATCAATAAAACCAGAATTCAATTTTCTTTATAAATTATATTCTGGGCCTGAACACTTCAGGGACAATCCCTTTCGCTCATATAGACGCTTTCTGACGCCTCTGCAGCAGATGGCCTTTTGAAAACATAGTGACGAAGAAGAAATTGCACCGAACGTGCAATTTCTCAAAAATGTTTACCACTTTTTGATAATTATGTTTTGGTCAATTTTATATTGCTGAGATTATATATATCTCAATTGTTGAGGTCAATATATAGAATGTATGTTTTAGCCAAACATATCTTTGGCTTTTGCATTTTCAACTGAAAACATCATGTTTATGTAAAATTATACTGAATTTATATACACACTTTTATATAAGCTGCACACATGTTTTGGTTATATAAAGTGGTTAAATCAGTCAATAATTTATAAAACTTGGATATTTTCCTTAATTAATAATATACTGATGTAATAATTTCATTTATAAAATGTATTAAATTAACTTAGAAAAGTTACTATTTGCATTGTACTTGCAATTTTTCAATAGTAAAGTTATTGTTTGCCAAACCTTTGTTACTCATTTTTTTTTTGAAATCCAACAACTTTGTATTTGGAAAATATCATTCAGGGGATAAGTTAGTGTTTGCAAACTACTTGCACTGTTTGAAATTCTAAGTTACCCTTTGCATACCCTTTGCAAGAATATTAACAGACAAAGTTAGTATTTGCAATGCATTTGCAAGAATATTAATAGACTAAGTTAGTATTTGCAAAGTATTTGCAGCTATACTTCAGTTATATAATTAATAAGTTACTATTTGCATACTATTTGCCATATATATAAACAGACAGAGTTGGTATTTGCACAGTATTTGCAGCTACTTTAGTTATCTAAGTTAACGTTTACAATGCCTTTGCCAGATATATTGATATTTGCAAAGTATTTGCAAATAGAGTGCAAATAGTAGTTTGAAAGGAATATATTCTGCACATATTCTGCAAATATTTTGCAAAGGGTTTGATCTGTATGGGTTATGATGAATGTCTTTCTTCTGTTGTGCTAGAAATAGCATGAGAAAAATCTAAGATTAATAAAAAAAAAAGAACTAAGTTATTTTCCATCCCAATATATTTCTAAGACATTTTTCTATCAAATTTTCCATGCCAAAATATGTCTAAGTCATTTTCCATGCAATTTTCCATTCCAAAATTTGACTAAGTCCAACTTTCCATGGCAATATTTGAAGTTTCCATGGAAATTTGTCACTGTTTTTTCATTTCCATGGAATTTCATGGCAAATTTTGATGGAAAAAAATGTGATTAGCAGATTTCCATGGAAAATCTAAATTTTCTGTTCATTTCCATTGATTTCCATCAAATCTTCCATGGATTTCCATGGAAATCCATGGAAATCCATGGGAAAAGCTTAACGATCATGGCACATCTAGAGACGGGTTGTCACTATGTTTTCAAAAAGCTGTCTGCTGCAGAGGCCTCAGAAAGCGTCTATATAAGGGAAAGGGTTAATAACTATAATTCCATTTATAAAGATTTTCCATATGTTTAAAACGTTGTCTGCTCTATTCAGTGACAGTATTTATAGTTTCATTTAAATTACCATCAGAAATTTATAGACTCATCCCTAGTCTTACTTAATCAACTAAATACAAATAGTAACTCATTTCCACATCCAGACATGTTTTGCTGCTGCTGTAGCAAACAACTTTTGAAAAACATTTTAGCAAAAGAAGAAACTGCTCGTAATGAGCAATTTCTCTGTTTGCCACAATCTCGCCAATGTTTTGATCCCTAATTAATAACTTAATTCATTTTCCCTTTCCCACTAATAGATGGATTAATTAAGATGCCTCTGCAGCAGACAACTTTTGAAAACATTGTGGCAAAAAGAAATATTGCTCATAATGAGAAATTTCATTTTTTGCCACAATGTTTTCAACTATTTAGTAACTATTCTGTTATTTATAGAGATTTTTCATATTTTTGCCTAGATATTTTCAAAGTCGTCTGCTGCAGATTTGTTGAATTTGGGAAAGGGTTAATTAAACCTTGTTGCCCCATGTAGATGCTCTTTGAAGCCTCTGCAGCAGACAACTTTTGAAAACATTGTGGCCAAAGGAGAAAATGGTCATGATGAGCAATTTCTCAATTTCCCTTATTAAAATTTTCCATTATTTTGCCTAAGCTATTTTCAAAGGGACTGCTGCAGATTTTTTGTATGCGATTCTTTTGCTGAAGACATACTGTTTTTTGGGGAAAAGGTTAATGTACCAAACTTACATCTGGGATTGGGGCGGCTTCCACACGGCAAGGTATACTGAAGTTTCCACCTAAAGGAATCTGGGTAATAGCTGGTAGGGGGTATTTCTTGAAATTGGGTGCAAAGGCTGAAATAAGTTCATGTTCATAAATAACAATATGTACAATATGAAAAATACTCTTGAACATTATCAAAGCTCTAGATGAGGGGCGTTTTTCATGCTATAGAATCCTTATTTGACTATCTAGCCCTATGTTGTGGGTACTCAAAAGAATCGTCTTAATGAGATGATTCCTTTGAGTACCCACAACATAGGGTTTGGTTGAGTAGTAAGAGAGATATTGAGAGGAAAGGACCAGTTAACTCCCCTCATCTCCCCTCTGCATTATGGTTTAACCTTTTCCCTCATATGACAATTCTGCAGCAGACGACTTTGGACATATTTTGTCAAAATATAGAAAATCTCTATAATTGAATGAATAACTAAAATTGGAAAAACATTGTGGCAAAAGGAGAAATTGCTTGTTTTGAGCAATTTCTTCCTAAAATTGTCACTATGTTTTCAAAAAGCCATCTGCTTTAACGCTTTTCAATAATTACACTTGATTGTAAAGCACCTTTGAAAAGTCATGTGAAGTAATTGGATATATAGTATAGTACATACATACATAATGCATGTATAAATAATGAACGGGTAAATAGTTTTTCACTTACATAGAACTTTCAGCTGCCCCGAGCTGAAAGTAGTTCCGTGAACATTGGTGGCTCCACACTGATATATTCCTTCATCCCTATCGGCGTCCACACTCGCTATGTACAACAAGTTCCCTTGAACTTCAATTTGACCTTGAACTGTCTTGATTGGTGCCCCATCTTTATACCAGGAATATACGGCAGTAGGACGGGCAACGGCCTTACATCGCCATTTCAATTTTTGTGACGGATCTACTAACTTTTCTCCGATACCAAAAGGAAAATAAGGACGTGCTGGAATTGAATTGAATTGAATATTTACATTAACCCTTTCCCACATGTAGACGCTTTCTGACGCCTCTGCAGCAGACGCCTATTTGAAAACATAGTGACAAAAGAAGAAATTGCACAAAACGTGCAATTTCTCCTTTTGCCACAATGTTTTCCACTTTTAGTCATAGGTTATCCATTCAATTATAGAGATTTTCCATTGTTTGACAAAATATGTTTAAAGTCGTCTGCTGCAGAATTGTCGTATGAGGGAAAGGGTTAACTCTTTCCCCCATGTAGACGCTTTCTGACGCCTCTGAAGCAGACGACATTTGAAATCATAGAGACATCATAGGAGAAATTGCTCATGATGAGCAATTTCTCCATTTGTCACACTGATTTAAACTTTATTCAATAATCATTCTATCATTTATAGAGATTTTCTATATTTAAGCCTTGATAATTTCAGCCGTCTGCTGCAGATTTATTGTATGTGGGAAAGGGTTAAATTTGTGTCTTGCATGAATGTCTATAATCTTACTCTGATACAGACATGATATTTCTGAAGCATACAACTTTTGTAAACAATGTGGGATAAAGAGAAATTGTTTTTCCTACATACAGACACATCTGTAACAAATAATTTTTTGAATATTAATACTTTCTTTTACATTGTGATACTTTCATTTATATTCAATTTCCAAATATTTGCCTCAATGTTGATAAAGTCACTTGCTGCAAAGGAGTTTTGAAAGAGGCATTTTCTCATTTTGCCACAATGTTTTCAACTTTATTCAATATTAATACTTTCATTTACATAGAATTTCCTAATGTTTGCCTCGATGTTAACAAAGTCGGCTGCTGCAGATATATTTTGTGTGGCCCTGCACTTATTTCTGGAACTTGTAACCCTTTCTCTGATATAAACGTCATAAAACCTATGCAGAGATGAGGAAATAACACATCTTTTAAATCAAGTTCTTCTTTTCGCTCAATGTTTTCAACTTGTATCAAAATCATTCTTCTGATTTTCCTGAGATATTATGAAGAACAAACCTCCCTAAAAATATCATACGAGTCGGTGCATGAGAAAAGGTACAATTTGGCATTCTGAATAGTGATTGTACAGATCAGTATATACATCTGCTCAGTCTACACAAGTCGACAGAATATTCTAACAAGGCTGTGTAAGAAGTGTTTGAACAGTGTAGATCCAGATCAGACTGTGCACAGACTTATCTGGATCTACACTGTTCACAAGAGTCAACCTTAACCCTTTCCCTCATAAAGACGCTTTCTGATGCCTCTGCAGCAGACGGCTTTTTGAAAACATAGTGACAAAAGAAGAAATTGCTCAAAACGAGCAATTTCTCCTTTTGCCACAATGTTTTCCACTTTTAGTCATAGGTTATCCATTTAATTATAGAGATTTTCTATTTTTTGACAAAATATGTTCAAAGTCGTCTGCTGCAGAATAGTCGTATGAGGGAAAGGGATAAATCTTTTTCTATACACAGGTTCATATCACACACACTGGTTTTACCTTCAATAATAAGATTGATCGTTTTCTCTGAGACACCGGCTCGCCCATGTACGACACAGATGTAATTTCCTTCATCCGAAAGTTCTGCGTTTTTGATGATAATCACACGGTTCCGGTCTTTAAATGTGGTTCCCTGTTTGAACGGCAAGTCGCCTTCTCTTCTCCATGAATATATCAAAGGTAGGCTGAAGTGATAGGAAGTTTGTTTGAATGGTGTTTTACCCCGCTTTCAACATTTCAACAGTAGTTCAGCGATACAGTGTTTCCTGGGTAGTTTTCCACATTTCCTGGGTAGTTTTCCGCGTTTCCAGGGTAGTTTTCCACGTTTCCTGGGTAGTTTTCCAGTACTTCTGTATAATTAATTGTGACACTGATGCAAAAGGTGTAATGCTATCTAGGGAAACCAGTTATAATGTCTTGGTATGACCTACCCACAGGTACCAGTCTCGTTTAAAATCTAAAAATAGCATTTGACTATATATTGTCAATATATAGTCAAATGCTATTTTTAGATTTAACCCTTTCCCTCATATAGACGCTTTCTGACGCCTCTGTAGCAGACGGCTTTTTAAAAACATAGTGACAAAAGAAGAAATTGCTCAAAACGAGCAATTTCTTCTTTTGCCACAATGTTTTCCTCTTTTAGTCATAGGTTATCCATTCAATTATAGAGATTTTCTATGTTTTGACAAAATATGATCAAAGTCGTCTGCTGCAGAATTGTCATATGAGCGAAAGGGTTAAAACTAGACTGGCACCTGTGGACCGACGACCATTGTTCGAAACAAAGGTGGAAGACTGTCTGGATAGGAAAAGAAAAATATGTTTCTTTTTATTTACTCTTTCCCACTTGTAGACGCATATCAAAGCATTCACAGCAAACGCATTTTGAATACATTGTGATAAACATTCTAATAAAAGAAGAAATTCCTTGTATTGAGTCATTTATTCTTTTGCCACAATGTTTTCAACTCTATTCAATATTCATACTTTTATTTATAGAGATGTGTTGTATGACGGAAATTGGTTAAAAGCATATTCGGAAGATCTGTGATAAAACGTTTTACCAAGAACTATTATCATGGTACTTAGGCTTTCACTCTAATGCTATATTCCCATTTCCCAAATATAACAATTCTGCAGCAGACAAATTTGAATACGCTTAGTCATAAATATGGAAAATCTCAATAAATAAGAGAACAGTTGGTGAATAAAGTTGAAAACTTTGTGCTACAATGATTTCAACTCTTTTATATAATCAATAATTATACATTCAATAATTTTATAGAGATTTCCTATATTTCATCCTTAATATTTTCAAAGTCCTTTATATTTTTTCAAGTCATCTGCAGCAGATTTGTTGTATTTGGGAAAGTGTTACAAGTTTGTTATGTATCTTATTTCACAATGGTTTTAACCCTTTCCCTCATATAGACGCTTTCTGAGGCCTCTGCAGCAGACGGCTTTTTGAAAACATAGTGACACAAGAAGAAATTGCTCAAAACAAGCAATTTCTCCTATTGACACAATGTTTTCCACTTTTAGTCATAGGTTATCCATTCAGTTATAGAGATTTTCTATTTTTTGACAAAATATGTTCAAAGTCGTCTGCTGCAGAATTGTTGTATGAGGGTAAGGGTTAAGAAGTAAGCATCTTCAAAGTCATTAACTGGTGTTTGCTTCAGGGAAGAATAAATCTTACTGCAATGGAACTTTGCAATTAGAATTGAGTGAAATTAACCCTTTCCCACATATAAACACTTTCTGACGTCTCTGCATGCAGCAGACAACTTTGAAAAACATAATGAGCAAATACTCTTTTTGCCACAATGTTTTCAACTTTATTCAATAACTTTCAGTTATAGAAAGCTTCCATATTTTTTACTAGATGTTTTTAGTCGTCTGCTGCAGATTTATTGCATGTTGTAAAGGGTGAATGTCTAATACTTACGATCCATAAGCCACGCATTCCAGCCTAATTCTGCTACCCCTGATCGCAGGGCTCGGGAACGTATGTGTGTAGATATATGGCTGAAAGAACCCATGTTCTGCAAAAGATAATGGCAGTTGTTTTAATATAGCAATTATTATCTTTTATATTACTTACGTTAAACCTTTTTTTTAAAAAAGATATCTGCTGAAGAAAAGGGCCATAAATCTTGTGTTTTCTTAACCCTTTCCCTCATACGACAATTTTGCAGCAGACGACTTTGAACATATTTTGTCAAAAATTAGAAAAAGTGGAAAACACTGTGTCAAAAGGAGAAATTGCTCATTTTGAGCAATTTCTTCTTTTGTCACTATGTTTTCAAAAAGCCTTCTGCTGCAGAGGCGTCCGAAAGCGTCTATATGAGGGAAAGGGTTAAGACAATGCTACAAGAGTTTTCCCAGTAATCTTAGCTATATTTAAATAAATACTTAATATTATTTAACTTGCATTGATATGTTCCTATAAAATTTAAAACAAATCCCTATAAGCATGAATAAGATATTTGCTCAAGAGAGACTATGCTTTCAAAATGAAATTCTTCCTTTTTGAGACAATATTTTTCAAAAGCTATCTGCTGCAGATGCATCTGAAAGCATCAGTATCAGATATATATCACAAAGGTCTACTCTTTCCCACAAACAGCAAATTTGCAGAAAACAACGCTAAACAAGACTTAGTGTTCCTAAATATTTGGAATAATTGCTATAAATGTAAGTAAGTATTGAATAAATTAAAAACATTGTAGAACATGACTGTAGAAACTGCACGTTATGAGCAATTTTGTCTTTTATTACAATGTTTACAAAAATTGGCTCATTGCAGCTGTAGTTGTATCAAAATATGTGTGCATAATATGGAAACAGTTTTAACCCCCTTTCCCACATATAGTAATTCTGCAGCAGACGACTTTGAAAAGATCTACACAAAACTATGGAAAATCTCTGTAAATGAAAGTATAATAATTTAATAAAGTTGAAAACATTGTGGCAGAGTAGAAATTGCCCATCATGAGCAATTTCTTCTTTTAATTGCTACAATGTTTTCAAAAGTCGACTTCTGCAAAGGCATCAAAATGCTTCTGTATGAGGGAAAGGGTTTATTCATAAATAGAAATATCACTGAAAATGATAAATACCCCCAAAAAAGCACCTTGACCTACACCATAACTTAATAAGTAAAAGGGCCATAACTCTGTAAAATAACATGCAATTGTAATACCTTTAGGATATGCACATCTCCTCTTGGTATAGAAGCTTCATGTAAAATTTTATTGAATTCCACTCAGTGGTTTGTAAGAAGTAGGCCGGACAAAATATGGCTTCCGACTGACTGACCGACAGTATGGCTTCTGACCGACTGACCGACACAGTGACTCCTATATATACCCCCTCTTCTTCGAAGGGGGCATTAAAACCACCCTCAAAGATTTAGAAACCCCTACCTGTGCCAGTGACGAGCAGCCACACCCCTAAGCTTGTCCTACTGGGAGGCTGGGAAACAGCAAATGTGTACCTCATGGGCGCGGACACGGTCACGACGCAGAAGTACTTTCTCTCGTCCGTGGGCTGGACCTCGGAGAAGTACAGGTAGCCGCTACTCGACACGAAGATGTACGGGTGCTCCTCGAAGATAAACTCCTGAGTGGACCACTGAAACCATTCATATCTCGCAGCTGTTTCATAAATAGAATAATGTTTTTCGGCTGTTGACCAGTTTCCCACATACAGTAAATCTGCAGAAGATGACTTTGAAAACATACCCGAATAAAATTGGAAACTCTCTTTAAATGAAAGTACAATAATTGAACAGAGTTGAAAATATGGTGACAAAAGGAGAAATTGTTCATTTTGAACAATTTCTCCTTTTGTCACAGTGTTTTCAAAAGTCGTCTGCTGCAGCGGCGTCTGAATGGGGAAAAGGGTTAAACAACAAACAGACGCTTTCTGACTCCTATGGAAATTGTTTTAAAACACTATTGGAATAGGAGAAATCGCTTATTATAAGCATTTTCTACATTTCCACAATGTTTTTCAGAGGAATGTTTGCTGCATATGTGTAAAGTTTATCACCTTCTGCAATGATTTCCGATTGATATTTATACTTCGATCTTCTGTCAATATTTCTAGTAACTTATTATAACAACACTAGATTGTGTAAAGCTGTTTGTCATTCAAACAGGGGGGAATATATAAATATTCTAGATTGTTTCCATACATCTATCTTTTCCTTCTGTTTTTTTACCATTAGTCTGCTATTTGACTTTGTTAAAACTTTTAAGTGTTATATGTTTGTGGTATGTTGGGCAAACTTGCCCTTTTTCCTGAAAAAAATCGATCTTTTAACCCTTTCCCTCATACGGCATTTCTGCAGCAGACGACTTTGAACGTATTTTGTCAAAACATAGAAAATCTCCATAATTGATTGGATAACCTATGACAAAAAGTGGAAAACATTGTGGCAAAAGCAGAAATTGCACTTTTGTCACTATGTTTTCAAAAAGCTGTCTGCTGCAGAGGCGTCAGAAGGCGTCTATATGAGGGAAAGGGTTATAGAGACTTTCCATATTTTTCCCAGATCTTTTTAAAGACATCTGCTGCAGATGTGTTTGTATGTGGGAAAGGGTTAAAGGGAAAGTTTTCCTTTTTCCATATTTTTGTTTTCTCTATTTAATAATTAATTTATTGGGGTTTTACACCGCTTTCAACATTATTTCAGTTATATCACGGCGACAGTTCACTTATTCATGATCCCTGGGTAAACAAACTAGTACTAGGCTAGAAAACATGCCTTGCCCAAGGGCACTCCACCATAACCGTAGTGCCGCAACTGGGGATCGAACCCGGGACACCCGGTTTCGAAATCCCCAACGCTAACCACTCGACCACAGCTGATTAATAATTAATCTCTTATTCACAAAGATATTTTGCTTTTTTGGCATTTTTGCCAATATGTTTTCAAAGATATCTGCTGCAAAGGCGTCTGTATGTGGGAAAGGAATATTAAATACCTGGATATGCTGAAGGCCCCTGACATGATATACGAGTTCCTTCAAACTTGTTGGCTCGTACATTTTCTGGTTTGACAGGAGAGAAATCTTGTAAATCTGTTAACATAAAAAAACACCTTAAATAATCTATAAAACAGATTCTTGTAAATCTGTTAATCATTAAATAACCTTAAATAATCTAAATGGATTCTCGTAAATCTGTTAATCATAAAATGACCTAAAATCGTCTAAACGATTTTTGTAAATCTGTTAATCATAAAATGACCTAAAATAGTCTAAACAGATTCTTGTAAATCTGTTAATCATAAAATGACCTAAATTAGTCTAAATTGATTCAAACACTCAATAAACCATTTACCAGCTTAAAAGTTATGGAATTGTTAGATTTTTGGCTATTTCTACACACATCTACTTTGATATCATATAGACGCTTTCTGACGCCTCTGTAGCAATTTCTCCTTTTGCCACAATGTTTTCCGCTTTTAGTCATAGGTTATCCATTCAATTATAGAGATTTTATATTTTTCGACAAAATATGTTCAAAGTGGTCTGCTGCAGAATTGTCGTATGAGGGAAAGGGTTAACCCTTTACCACCTGCAGATGGATTTTAATGCATCTGTAGCAGACAACATTTGAAAACATTGTGGCAAAAGGGTTTCTCTTTTTGTCACAATCATTTCAACATCATACAATAAATATACTTTCAATAAAAGAGATTTTCTATATTTTCTATTTCTTATTTATCAACAAAGTTGTCAAAAAATGTCTGTATATCAGTCAAGGCCAATTTTTTAACCCTTTCCCACATACAACAAATCTGCAGATGACGACTTTGAATACATCTCAACAAAAAATTACAAATGAAGGTATAAGTACTGAATTAAGTTATAAACATTGTGTCACAATGTTTTCAAAAGTCATCTGCTGCATGAGCTTCAAACGGCATTAATTTGTGGGAAATTGTTAAAAGCAGCAAAACAATAATCAGAACATTATACATGTAGTGGCCTTCACATTGTAGTGGCCTTCACATTATTTTACTACAGTTCGCAGGTAACAAATCATAATATGCACAAGTCAACATTTTGTAAGATGGGTTTGTTACATAACTTTACATGACCCTTTCCTACACACATTCACTTTCTGAAGCATTTATAGCAGACATTTTTTGAAAACATAATGGCAAAAGGAGAAATTACTCATGATGAGCAATTTCTCCTTTTGCCGCAATGTTTTCAACTATTTTAATAATTATACTTTTATTTTTGGAGTGTTTCCATATTTGTGCCGTAATGTTTTCAGTCATCTGCTGCAGATTTGTTGTATGTTGGAAATGGATAAATAGATTCATTGACATGAAAAATATCAGGGGAAGATAATATGATATCTTTGATATCTCGAAATTTGATACACAGTACGGCGAATTCTCTGTTTAATACAATGCTCCAATAAGCATATAACACAAATTAAAGGTCTACTTTTTTGTTCTACTTCTAAATGATCCTTTGTTGGGTAACTTTAGGGTTAATGTTCTCAAAGAGAAACAAATTCTTACATCCAAAAAGAAGCTCAGCAGGATTACTCATAACAATTCCAAACTTGTTGTCAGCAACACATTGATAATAGCCATCGTCTTTTTTTTTGTCTGGTTCTTGTATCGTGAATCTGCCACCAGTTATTGTGTATCTGAAATAATTGTAGATTGATTAATTTTTTTTATCATTTAACATATCAGCGACACATTGATAAAGGCCATTGTGTTTGATTTGGTCTGGTTCTTGTATTGTGATTCTGCGACCCATTATTGTGTATCTGAATTTATGTAGATTTTGTTTTATATTTAACCCTTTCCCTCATT
Source organism: Serripes groenlandicus (assembly GCA_031761405.1). NCBI lineage: Eukaryota > Metazoa > Mollusca > Bivalvia > Cardiida > Cardiidae > Serripes > Serripes groenlandicus. The sequence goes on from JASEVX010000011.1 coordinate 64,973,101, forward strand.
CAACAATTCTGCTGCAGACGACTTTGAACATATTTTGTCAAAACATAGAAAATCTCTATAATTGAATGGATAACCTGTGACTTAAAGTGGAAAACATTGTGGCAAAAGGAGAAATTGCTTGTTTTGAGCAATTTCTTCTTTTGTCACTATGTTTTCAAAAAGCTGTCTGCTGTAGAGGCATCGGAAAGCGTCTATATGAGAGAAAGGGTTAACTAGTCAGAGACTCAATGATGGAGGGCCATTGTCTCTGACTTGATCTGGTTCTTGTATGCAAAACATCTTGGCAAAATCTGAAAAAATCTCTACAAATAATGGTATAATAATTGAATACAAATTTAAAACACTATGGCAAAAAGAGAAAAATGCTAATTTTTCTCCTTTTGTCATTATGTTTTCAAAGAGCTGTCTGCTGCAGTGACGTCATAAAGCATCTGTATGTAGGAAAGGGTTAACCTGCCAGTTAATTCCTTGTCACATTCAAGTGCTAGATGTCGTCTCTGCAGCACATAATTTATGAAAACATTTTGGCAAAAGGAGAAACTGCTCTTAATTCAATAACTGTTCTTTCATTTCAAGAAAGTTTCAATATTTTTGACTGAATGTTTTCAAAGTCGTCTGCTGCAGATGTGTTGTATGTGGGAAAAGGGCTTTCTGATGCCTCTGCAACAGACGGCTTTTTGAAAACATAGTGACAAAATAGGAAATTGCTCAAAACAAGTAATTTCTCCTTTTGCCACAATGTTTTCCACTTTAAGTCATAGATTATCCACGCGTTGTTGCAGAATTGTGGTAGGAGGGAAAGGGTTAAGGACAAGAACAAAAACCAACCTGTTATCAGTTTCGGATGTGATAGACTCATTCTTGTCCCTCCTCCAGGTGAAATGCGGGTGTGGGTGTCCTGCGGCCTCGCACTCCACATAAGCATCGGGCGCAAAACCAAATATAACCACCCCTCGTGGCTCCTTCACTATCTTCGGTCCCCTCTCTATGTCATTGACATTCACTATTCCCAAACCATAGTCTAAAAAGGGAGGTAATCAGGTCTTTAACCCTTTCCTACATATACATGTAGAGGCATTTTGATGCATCTACAGCTGACAACATTTTGAAAACATTATGGAAACATGAGAAATTGGTCTTAATTCCAATTTTTCCCCTTTTGCCACAATATTATCTTGTTAACCCTTTCCCGCATACAGCAAATCACCAGCAGACGACTTCTAAAACATCTAGGCATAAATATATAAAATCTCAAAAAATGAAAGTATAGTTAGTGAATAGAGTTGAAAACATTGTGGCAAAAGGTGAAATTGCTCATCATGAGCAATTTCTCCTTTTGCCAAAGTGTTTTCAAAATCCGTCTGCTGTAGAGGCGTCAGAAAGCGTCCATATGTGGGAAAGGGTTAATTATAGTGGATATCCATACTTTTGACTTAATGTTTTTTAAAGTAGTCTGCTAGAGATGTGTTGTATTAGATGGGATAGGATAGATAATTTTACTGCTACAATACAATATATAAATAAAGGATCAGAAAGTAAAAATAAATTAATTCAGAGATTTTTTTAAAATTGTGTTTGAATTTCATTGTAAGTATATCTTACAGAAAACAATAAATCCGACACTAATCAAACACTAACAAACAGATTGACTTATCAAAATAAAAAAAAAAAGGCCTACTTGCCTTCTTCGATGTGTTTCATATGAATAACAAATAGAATTCTTCTTTGTTCAAAAAAATTTAACCCTTTCCCACATACAGACGATTTCTGAGGCCTCTGCAGCAGACAACTTTTTTAAAAAAAAAAATCTGGCAAAAGGAGAAATTACTCATGGGGAGCAATTTCTCTATTAAATTTTACTTACCAACTTTTAATATAAAGATATTTTTCATGTTTTTTTTCCAGACGATTTCAAAGTTGCCTGCTGCAGATTTATTGAATGCTGGAAGGGATAAATTACAGAATCGTGACTCTGCAATCAGTGATGAAAGTACATGTACACATCTTATAACATGGGCTTCATGCAAAACGGTTGTAACTTCATTTTCTGACACCTCTACAGCAGAACACTTTTGAAAACATTGTGGCAAAAAGGAGAAATTCCTCATAATGAGCAATTAGTCCTTTTGCCACACTGCTTTCAACTTTATTCAGTAACTGTTCTTTCATTTATAGAGAGTTTCTATATTGTTGATTAAATGTTTTAATAGTCGTCTGCTGCGGATTTGTTATATGCGGGAAAGAGTAAAACCCATCTCCAGAACTGACAAAAGTCACTGTGACAAGAGTCATTCGTCTTTCACCGATGTGCTAACAGTCTATATGGAAAAGCAGTTGCTTGGACAGAATGTTGTGTGGAGTACCGGTGTGTGGAGTACCGGTGTAGAGTACCGGTGTGTGGACTACCGGTGTGATGAGTACCGGTGTGTGGAGTACCGGTGTGTAGAGTACCAGTTTGTGGAGTACCGGTGTGTAGAGTACCGGTGTGTGGAGTACCGGTGTGTGAAAGCTAGGAAATGCATGAGTAGGTGAACTGGCCGCAGTGATATGACTGGAAAAGTTGTTGAAAATGGCGTAAAACAATCAATCAAAAACTTACCAAAACCTCTTTCGTTGATTTTCCTCTCTAGGACATCTTTTCTGAGAATTTCACAGATATACCCGGACGGTATACTCGCCGATACCACCTTCCAACCATATCCCTGGAATGTGGCAGACTCTGTAATGAGAAATAGGTTGTTTTTTATAAACAGCTCTTTTCCCCACAATATCTCTCTTATTATCCAACCAAACCCTATGGTGTGGGTACTCAAAAGAATCTTCTCAATGAGACGATTCTTTTCAGTACCCACATCATAGGGTTATATTGTCTAATGAATATTTTAGAACAAGCAAAACGCCCCTTATCTAGAGCTCTTTAACTTTATTAGCCACGTGCAAAGATATGTGAAGGTCGTGGCAATCCTCCCTCATTCCTTACAATAAATATGTTACTAGTAAATCTATGAGAGTATATAAGATTTGTAATACACATTATATATTTTCCAGTGATGTAAAAAGAAAATACAATTACTAAGGTTTTTCCTATGGTAATTTATTTTAATCCTGTTTAACCCTTTCCCTCATATAGATGCTTTCTGACGCCTCTGCAGCAGACGGCTTTTTGAAAACATAGTGACAAAAGAAGAAATTGCTCAAAAAAAGCAATTTCTCCTTTTGCCACAATGTTTTCCACTTCATGTCATAGGTTATCCATTCAATTATAGAGATTTTCTTTTTTTTGGCAAAATATGTTCAAAGTCGTCTGCTGCAGATTTCTTGTATGTGGGAAAGGGTTAACATCGTTTTCAACATTTTTTTTAGTTATATCACTTATTAATGCTTCCTGGGTAAACAAAGCAGTACTAGACTATGAAGCCTATGAGATGTAATGAGAAATATTTTATAAGCTCAACCCTTTACCACATACAACAAAATCCTCCTCCCCACAGCAGACGACTTTGAGACGAAAGCAAAATTATGAAAAATTTCTACAGTTAAGTATAAATATCTAACAGAGTTAAAAACAGGATTGCAAAAGGAGAAAATTCTCAAGATTGGCAATTTCTTCTTTCGCCACAATGTTTTCAAAATCTGTCTGCTACAGATATGCTAAAAGGCATCTATAAGTGGGAAAGGGTTAACCCATTCCATATGCAGATGCATTATGGCACATCTGAAGCAGATGATGGTTGAAAACATTGCGGCAAAAGTAGAAATCGCACATGATGAGACAATGTTTAGAACTCTATACAATAATAAAACTTTTATCAATAGAATTTTTCCATATTTTCGCCTAAATTAAACTGACTTAATCCTTTCCCTCATATAGACGCTTTCTGAAGCCTCTGCAGCAGACAGCTTTTTGAAAATATAGAGACAAAATAAGAAATTACTCAAAACAAGCAATTTCTCCTTTTGCCACAATGTTTCCTATTTTTAGTCATAGGTTATCCATTCAATTCAAGAGGTTTTTTTACTTTTTGACAAAATATGTTCAAAGTTGTCTGCTGCAGAATTGTCGTATGAGGGAAACGGTTAAAACACCATCTAAACAAATTCAGCATTAAGCTGTCCGACGAGCTGGGTCACCTTTCTCTGTGTCAATTATAAGTAAGTCAACCTACCACCAATGGCATTCATATAGGCTATCCTTATATGGACGCTGTAATTAGGAGGCGGGACTCCTGTGATCCAATAGCCAATGAAATCTTGTAATGTAAGAATCGTCTTGCCATTCCATTCTAGTCGATTGTCGTGATAGGTTCCAGCAGTGTACCAATAGGAAGATCTGTTTTAATGAAACAAAATAATTCAGAGGTCCAGATAAGGAGGGGTTCACAGCTCTTTTCCCCGCAATATCTCGCTTATTATCCAACCAAACCCTATGTTGTAGGGACTCAAAAGAATCATCTCTTTCTTTTGAGTACCTACAACATAGGGTTAGGGAATAAAATAAGGATTTAAGTCCTTATATAGAGCTCTGATAATTATTATAAATAATGATAATCTATAATAATAAGCAATGATTTTTTCATTTTTTATTACAAAGCATTATCACGAAGCTTTAGATAGTAAGGTGTGTTTTGTATTTTCTGAACTACTTATTTAGTAATCCTATAATCCTAGGTTTTTGGGCACTCAATGAGATGATTCTTTTGAAGGTTTGGTTGGATAGTAGGAGAGAATATTGAGGGGCAAAAGGGCTGTGTACCCCTCCAGGTCCTTATCTGGACCTTTAACTTCGACTTACTTCCTAACTCAGGTGATGATACATACAACCAGACATTACAACCCCTTATAAAATACTTCCTGGTATTTGCTTACTTTCATAGAGATCGAGTTTTTGAGACAAGAGTGGAAAAAAACTCTCTGGCAATTAAACAACAGATATTTCTGAGATCTTTAAAATTTCCCTCATTCAGAGACGCATTTTAATGCCTCTGCAGCAGACGATTATTTAAAACATTGATACAATGGGAGAAATGTATGCCTTTAATTGCCACAAATGTTTTCAAATCTATTAACCCTTTCCCTCATATAGACGCTTTCTGACGCCTCTGCAGCAGACGGCTTTTTTAAAACATAGTGACAAAAGAAGAAATTGCACAAAACGTGCAATTTCTCCTTTTGCCACAATGTTTTCCACTTTTAGTCATAGGTTATCCATTCAATTATAGAGATTTTCTAATCTTTGACAAAATACGTTCAAAGTCGTCTGCTGCAGAATTGTCGTATGAGGGAAAGGGTTAAATTATTTACACTTTCATGTACACACATTTTATAAACTGTTAACCCTTTCCCTCATACGACAATTCTGCAACAGACGACTTTGAACTTATTTTGTCACATGGATAACCTACGACTAAAAGTGAAAAACATTGTGGCAAAAGGAGAAATTGCACGTTCTGTGCAATTTCTTCTTTTGTCACTATGTTTTCAAAACGCCGTCTGCTTTAACCCTTTCCCTCATACGACAATTCTGCAACAGACGACTTTGAACTTATTTTGTCACATGGATAACCTATGACTAAAAGTGGAAAACATAGTGGCAAAAGGAGAAATTGCACGTTCTGTGCAATTTCTTCTTTTGTCACTATGTTTTCAAAACGCCGTCTGCTTTAACCCTTTCCCTCATACGACAATTCTGCAACAGACGACTTTGAACGTATTTTGTATTGTGATACTGCGACCCGTTATTGTGTATCTGAATTTATCTAGATTTTGTTTTATATTTAACCCTTTCCCACATACAACAATTCTGAGCAGAGGACTTTGAAAATATTTTGTCAAAATATAGAAAATCTCTATAATTGAATGGACAACCTATGACAAAAAGTGAAAAACATTGTGGCAAAAGCCGAAATTGCACGTTTTGTGCAATTTCTTCTTTTGTCACTATGTTTTCAAAAATCCGTCTGCTGCAGAGGCGTCAGAAAGCGTCTATATGAGGGAATATGTGGAAGACAGTGGTGCAGAGGTAGAGCGTTGGCCTCTTGTATCAAAGGTCCCTGGTTCGAGTCCCGAGATGAGCGGGTCCTGACTTTGGGATTTTTCCACACAAACGGCGCGAGTACTGGTGAAGTCTCCAGGAAGCAGACATCGAGCGTGATTAATCTAAGCCCAAGGCTTGTTTCGCAATCGATGTAAAATAAATAAGTTTAAACTATATGAGGGAAAGGGATAAACTGTTAACCTTGATTTATGCTAGTTGTTTGCTGCTGATTTATTGTAAAAGATAGGGCTAAAAAAAAAAATATGTGTGGTTCAGGTAACATTGGTCAAAGAAAAAGGGTAGGCTTTTTTTTTTTTTTTTTTCTTCAAAAGCAAGTTGTCTGTAGCAAGTTGTTACAGACGTAAGTGGTTACAAATGTGTGCTATATGCACATTCAAGACATCTAATCAATATATGCAATAATTCTGGCAAAAACTTCCCCCGACGGTAAATGAGTTGATGACTGCCTTCATAATTCGTTTTGAAGGGCCATGGACGCGTTTTCTACCGTCACGGCGAACACTGTGGCCGCCGCCATGTTTGTTTTATTACGATCGATAAACGCTTTCCAAGTGTTTCAGTTTCGTACTCAATTATTTTAGTTCCCAAAATCGATAAAAAGTTCTAGGGTTGGCCCCAAAAAATAGGAAAGGTAGGGTTACCTGAACCACACATATTATTTTTTTTAGCCTAGAGGCAAAAGACGAAATTGCTCATTATGAGCTGTCTGCTGCAAATGTGTCTGTATCAGGGAAATTAACCCATTCCTACTTACAGTAAATCTGCAGCAGACCACTTTGAAAACCTATATACAAAAACGTTAAAAGTCTCCATAAATAAGAGTTTAATTATTAAAAAGAGTTGAAAACATTGTGGCAAGAGGAGAAATTTCTCATGTTCACAATTTGTTCAAAAGACTTCTGCTTCAGAGGTGTCAAAAAGTGGCTATATGTGGGAAAGAGTGAAGAGATTCCTGTTTTGAAAACATGGATGATGACGAAAAATCTAGCATCTATAAAATAAAAAGTATGACTTTTTATACATAGATGACAACATTTTGGGAAAGGGAGAATATTATTGTTATGAGTAGATGACTGCTGCAAAGTCTTCAGTCATCTGACTCAGGAAGAGGCTAAAAATGTAACAAGAGTAAAATTGTATTTTTATGCAAACTTTTCAAATTAATTATCCGCAACGCAACTTCAGGAGTTGTACTATCTTGCAACACCAAACCCTTTCCCATTTAAACGTCTTGGCATTACAGTTAAACAACTTCTGAAAATATTATGGCAAAAAGCAAAATTGCTCATACAGAGCAATTTCTCATTTTGCAACAATGTTTTCAACCGTTTTCTATAACTTAACTTTCCCTCAAAGATATTTTCCATACTTATTGCATGCTTTCAAAGTCGTCTGCTGCTGATTAGATGTGTGCGGAAAGAAGGGTTTAATATCATATAATATTATGCAATGAAATGTAAGATGCCTCTGCATCATTTTTATGAGAGTTTAATTATTAACCCTTTCCCTCATACGACAATTCTGCAGCAGAAGACTTTGAACGTATTTTGTCAAAACATAGAAAATCTCTATAATTGAATGGATAACCTATGACAAAAAGTGGAAAACATTGTGGCAAAAGGAGAAATTGCATGTTTTGTGCAATTTCTTCTTTTGTCACTATGTTTTCAAAAAGCCAGAGGTGTCAGAAAGCGTCTATATGAGGGAAAGGGTTAAAAAGATTTGAAAACATTGTGGCAAAAAAAAGGAGAAATTGCTTGTTTTTAGCAAGTTCATCTTTTGTCACTATGTTTCCAAAAGACGGCTGCTTCAGAGCCATCAGAGAGCATCTATATGAGGGAAAGGGTCTAAATGCATAAACTGAAGATGACTTTTCAAAAACTTGTGGTAAAAAGAGAAAATGCTGAAAATTAGCAATTTCTCAATATACCACAATGCTTTCAACTTTATTTGATAATTAAATTTCCATTTTTAGAAATTTTCCATTCTTTTGCATTGAGATTTTCAATGTAAATCTGCAGCAGATTTGCTGTATGTCCATGGGAAAAGATTAACCCTTTCTCTCATATAGACGCTTTCTGATGCCTCTTCAGAAGATGCCTTTTTGAAAACATAGTGACAAAAGAAGAAATTGCTCAAAACGAGCAATTTCTCCTTTTGACACAATGTTTTCCACTTTTAGTCATAGGTTATCCATTCAATTATAGAGATTTTCTATATTTTGACAAAATACGTTGTCTGCTGCAGAATAATCGTATGAGGGAAAAGATTAACACATTGTTTGGCAAAAGAATAAGAACTCATGAATAGGCATCATTCAATGTCACAAAATATTTCTCCTCTATCATCTGTTTAGTTGCACATTTTTTATCTATTCATTTTGTTAGGTTTTTTCCTCCACATCCAGTTTCAATTTTGGTTTCAATTTTGAAAAGAATCCAAATTTATTTGCTGGGTCAGCAACAATTAAGCTATTTTATCAGCTTCTATTTCATGCAAAAATATTGAACAATGGAAGTCAGTTTATGTTGTCAAAAATTAATTCAACATGAAATAGAATATAAAATGTTGATAACAATTTCAGAGCTTCTTGTATTACAATGATTTTTCTTACGCATATATTTAAATATCAACCCCTTTTCCCCACATCCAAAAATCAGCAGCTGACGACTGACGACCTTGAAAACATCTGGGCGAAAAATGAGAATAATCTCTATAAATGAAAGTTTATCCCTTTCCCTCATATAGATGCTTTCATACGCCTCTGCAGCAGACGGCTTTTTGAAAACAATTTCTCCTTTTGCCACAATGCTTTCCACTTTTTGTCATAGTTTATCCATTCAATTATGGAGATATTCTATGTTTTGACAAAATACGTTCAAAGTCGTCTGCTGCAGAATTGTTGTATGAGGGAAAGGGTTAAAGTCTGTTTACATTGTCGAAAAATTAATTCAACAGGAAATAAAGTATAAGATGTAGATAAAAACTTCAGAGCTTTTTGCAGTGCAAATGTTCTTACAAATATTAAAATATTAAAATATTAACCCCCTTTCCCACATCCTGGCATGATCTGCAGCAGACGACTTTGAAAACATCTGGGCAAGAATGAGAATAATCTCTATATATCGAGGGCTTGGCGTGAAACGGTTGTAACTAAAATTGGTAATTTTTTACCAAGGTTAATCACCTCGCCATAAAGTCTTTATAAGCGTTAAATCATTTTTCTTGGTAAACAATGGAAATTTAGGTGCCATTGCTCGTTCTGAGCAATGGCACCTAAATTTGCATTGTTTACAAAAGGGTCAAAATTGCCCCTAAACCAGGGTTTTCAAAATAGGTTTTAAGTTACAACTGTTTCACACCAAGCCCTCGATTAATAAAAGTATAATCAGTGAAAAGAGTTGAAAAAATTGCGGCAAAACGGAAAAAATGCTCATAATGAGCAGTTTATCCTCTTGCCACAATGTTTTCAAAAGTCATCAGCTGCAGAGGGGGTCAGAAAGCGTCCCTGTATGTGGTAAAGGGATAACTAACTTTGCTCATTTGATCAGTGTATTCAAGATGTCTTTTATCAGGGAAAGGGTTAACGAGAAATGTCAAAAGTAGATTTTATTTTGAACAGGCCTAACAATGTATGAAAAATGACTTTGTATGTGTTAACCCTTTCCCTCATATAGACGCTTTCTGACTCCTATGCAGCAGACAGCTTTTTGAATAACAGTGACAAAAGAAGAAATTGCTCAAGACGAGCAATTTCTCCTTCTGCCACAATGTTTTTCACTTTTAGTCACAGGTTTTCCATTTAATTAGAGATTTTCTATTTTTTGACAAAATATGTTCAAAGTCGTCTGCTGCAGAATTGTCGTATGAGGGAAAGGGTTCAATGGTTTTTCCTTTAACCCTTCCCTCCATACAACAAATCTTCAGCAGACAACTTTGAAAACATCTCGGTAAAATAATGGTAAACATCCAAGAATAAAAATATAATTATTAAATAAAGTTGAAATCTTTATTAGCAATTTCTCCTTTTCCACAATGTTTTCAAAAACCATCTGCAACAGATGCATGTGGGAAAGAGTTAACCCTTTACCTCATATAGACGCTGTCTGATGCCTCTGCAGCAGACAGCTTTTTGAAAACATGGCGAGCAAAAGAAGAAATTACTCTAAACAAGCAATTTCTCCTTTTGCCACCATGTTTTCAACACTATTCATTTATTGTACTTTCATTTGAAGGGAGTTTGTAAAAAAATTTGGGTATGTTTTCAAAGTCGTCTGATGCAGATTTGTTGTATGTGGGAAAAGGGTTAAAAGAACCAAGCTGTCATAATAGGGTTCCTTTCTGTAACCCGACAGAAACAGTTCACTGTACATGGATAATCAGAAGTCAAGATAATGAGGAGTATACAGCTCTTTTCCCCACGATATCTCTGTTATCATCCAACCAAATCCTATGATGCAGGTACTCAAAAGAATCGTCTTGTTGATACGATTCTTTTGAGTACCCACATCATAGGTTTAGAGGGTAAACTTAGGATTTTAAAACGTAAAAACTCCCCTTATCTAGAGCTCTAGATACTAAAAATATAACTTGTCTGTATACTCACTGTAGAGAATCATGTTTCATGAGCCATGCAGACACAAACTTGTGCTCCTGGAAATTGTCCACCACCAATAAGGTTGCCCCGTTAATCTGAAATAGAGTCAAAGGTAAAGAGCTCAGTTATATATTACATACAGAGAAGCTCCAGGTAGACGAGCTACATGTAGAGTGACCATTTCATTCGGTCAATCTCTTTTATCCCTTTCCCTCATACAACAATTCTGCGGCATTTTGTCAAAACATAGAAAATCTCTTTAATTGAATGGATAACCTATGAATAAAAGTGGAAAACATTGTGGCAAAAGGCGAAATTGCTTGTTTTGAGCAATTTCTACTTTTGTCACTATGTTTTCAAAAAGCCATCTGCTGCAGAGGCGTCGGAAAGCGTCTATATGAGTGAAAGGGTTAAAAGCAGTAACATTAAACAACTTAAACAAATACCCGCGTTTTGACACATCTGACAATTTTTGAAAACATTGTGTCAAACGGAGGAATTGCTCATGCATGATGATCAATTTTTCCATATGGCACAATGTTTTTTGCGCAGGCTGATCCGGGTCGATACATGTAACGCAGCGTCCATAATGTTTGTTTTCTTTTGGAACATTTCAATTTATGTACCTGACAATATTCAATTATTATGCTTTCATTTTTTAGAGACATTTCATAATTTTACCTAGGTTTTGTTTTTTACAAAGTAGTCGGCTGCAGGTTTGTTGTTTGTGGGAACGGGTTATTACACATTTGGATGCTTAGACATACCCGAAAATAAAACAACCGACTTCCCACAATGCTTCTGTCACAAAATCGTATAATTTCAATCACTCAGATTATCTAGTCCAAATATTTTAAACTTTCGGTTTCTCGTTTTATCATCTGTCATTTATTGGTCAACTGAGCGCGTATGCAGGATAATAACAAAATGAAAAATGAGCATTACGCGATGTATTTCTTTGGAGGACTAACAGATTATCCTACCTTGTTTTCAAATTTGGAGTTTTGAAATAGTTCTTACATAAATCTACAAAATAACTCAAAATGGTGGCAGAAAAAAGATTTAAACCTACCCAACAGGCTGCATCAGCTTCCTCAAAAATAAGCGGATCATCTTTGACGAATTGATAACAACTAGCTTGATATTGCTCCCATCCTAAAGGACATCCTGAAATACAAAATAACTAATCATATTACCTACTTCAAAGAAAGTAATGGTATTGCTTGACAGGTTCATAGTTTCCTATGGGGTAAATCGTGAAGACCACAGGCTAAAACACCATCCTGAAAAATCTGTGAAAAAAATTGCATGGAAAAAAATATGGGATGGAGGTGCCATTAGTGTGCCAGTGAATTTGTAACCTGTACATTTTTGTGAATTTGTACCCTTGTATAAGTGAATGTTTATGTAACCTTTGTAATTTTTACATTTATATTGCAGAATTAGTGTTTACAAAATATTTTTTATTATATTTTTATGTAATATTATTAATAAAAAAGTAAAAAGTTAAAGATTATGGCCATAAATTTGGCGGTTTTGCGATAATTAACGAAGTGTCAATTGTTAATTAGGTGTGAACATATCGAAGATAATTACTTGACACGTGACAGATTATCTAGATTGGCGCTTAACTATTTCTCAGCATGTGTTAAAGTTTGGGTTTAGCGTTTCGTTGCATACAAAAAAAAGAGATACATGTATAAAATGTTTATACACTGATATTGTGAACTCATTATTGATTAGGATTGCACTGATGAAAATGTTATCTTCAACTAAATAACTTAGGAATTACTCTAATTAATATATCGATATAAGTGATTAATAGGCTAATCAAATAAACTGATGAATGCAATTAAAACAGATAGTCAGACATTCTTATTAAATATTCTTGTTTTTCACAAACTGTTAGTATATAATTCGACAACTTTAATTGATAAAAGGCGCTCGTCATCTCAATTATCTAGGATTATCACACCTCACCCATCAAATAGAATATTATTAATTGCAATAAGAACAATGTGTAAGATTAATAAATATATCGTTATTTATCATATATTAGTTAAACTTGTACTAAAACAAGTTACGAAATATTTTTTTCCAACAAACGCATCTTTTTAAAAAAAAAAAAATCTACAATATTTATCAAAATGTGGAATAGTTTTCCACAGGTTACGAATTCACCAAGATATACAGGTTACGAGTTCACCAGGTTACGAATTCACTGTAACCCCTCCCAACACAACACAAATTCCTGCTAGAACTTTGTCTACACAATATGTTGCAAATTTGCGACACCATTGTCGGCTGTTGGAATTACGAATTTCTTACCCTGGCATATAAATCAAAATTCAGATATATTGACTGATGTTTTGGTCCATCATTTTTGGGTGATGTTAGGTGCAGACCTTTTTGGGCTGGTTCCCGAATTTGCTATGTAGTCTGTTTGAAATCTGGGTTTGCTTTGCAAAATGCCACACTACACTACACTAGTATAGACGATATTTCAAACAGCATATGCTCAGTGTACACTTTGGTAAGCGCGCTATTTATTATGCAGGTGAATTTGGAGATCTACTTTTCTTTAGGAATTATTGGTGTAAATACTTGGCGGTCACAGCTGCAATTTTAACCACTTTCAACAAACAACAAATCTGCGACAAACGACTTTATTGATAAACATACACGCACAAAATATACATTGTATACATAGTGGAAAACCTTGATGACACATAACTGTCGAATAGAGTTGAAACCACCATGATAGGAAATAACCTCTTCATTATGATGAGTTCCTCCTTTTATCTCAATGTTTTCAAAAGTTGTTTACTACATATGCATCAAAACATGTCTTCAGGTGGGAAGAGTTCATTATTACACATTAAAACTGTGTAATAGTAAAACAATGGCATGTTGAACAATACACGTGTGTATATTGTGTTGTAGGAAGGTTGGCCCGAGGCGTTTTATCCCTTTCCCTCAAACAACACATCTGCAGCAGACAACTTTGTAAACTTGTCGGCAAAAAATCGGGAAAAAATCTATAATAAGATAAATAATTGAATAAAGTTGAAACATTGAGGCAAAAGGAAAAATTGCTCGTGATGAAGAAATTTCTTCCATTGTCACAATGATTTCTTTTGGGGTTTAACGCCATTTTTAACCGGTTTCAGTCATATCACCGCGGCCAGTTCACCTACTCATGTGTTGCCTGGCTATCTCACACCAGTACTACACACAGCAGTCTTTCGAAGCAACTGGCTGCTTTTCCACGTAGTCTGATAGCCCATTGGTGTAAGACGAATGACGCTTGTAACAGTGACTTGTGTCAACCGTTGGATAGAATTTTGGCAGAGCTTGGGTTCGAACTCACAACCCCTGGATTGATAGCCCGCGTCGCTACCGACTTAGCTACCGGGGCTCGGCTACGTACGTTTTGAGTAATAGCTCAAGAAATAAAGCAAACTATGAGCATTGTCCCCTCTAAAGAGACTGAATATGTACACGTTATAACCATTACAATATCGCAGGGATCGCGGGAGAGGGCCATAACGTTCGGCAAAGTAAGAGGCATTTTTTGCATTCATAAACGAACGCTTCTAAAGAATTGTACCACTATTTAATTTCGATAACAATGTGGCATGCGTTTGAATCCCGCTCCATTACGATCTGCAACGTAATGTAGGGAGGCATTTTAATTGTGATCATTTTTAAAACTATTTAATTGCCGAATTTCACAAAGTCAACCCTTCCATGTTGAAAACTGGACCACTCCATTTTTCGTCCAACAAGACAATTACTAAAATTTAACGTAGTCGCAAACAATGTAGGTTTCAGGAGAGACAGCTCGTTATATGCAGGGGCGTAGCTCCCTTTATGCACTGTAGGCACGTGCCTATACACTTTTTCTAAAAATGCCCCAACATGCAGCTGCAGCGATACACATCTGCGTAATGTATCGACCAGATCAGCCTGCGCTGTCCGCGCAGACTGATCCGGCAGACACATTCCGTCTATGGGGGGGGGGGGGGGGGGGGGGGGAAATAGATAGAGTAGTGATTCTTGAAACAGAAAATCCACAGGAGGCGAAAAGTGTATATCCGGCTACGCCTGTGTGGCATGCTTAGGCTGATGCAGGTCGATACTTTACGCAGAGTTCACAATGTTGATTTTTCTCACGAGACGGCCTACACATTGATTATTGCCAAGCTACGCCCCTGAATATTACCAAGCTACGCTCCTGAATATTGCCAAGCTATGTCCCTGAATATTGCCAAGCTACGCCCCTGATATGAGCTCTGCATTGTTCGCAAAAGCCTTTAATTTACGCGAAATGGTTGAGCATGAACGATCGGACTAGACTGATCGTTATGAAATTTTACCTTTGTTTATTTCGATAAAAAGATGTAATTTGAAATAAAAATGCTAAAGCAAATAGTTTGTGAGATCGCTGTAAACAAATCGGTTTTTTTCCTCACAAACTATTTGCTTTAGCATTTTTATTTCAAAATACATCTTGTTATTGAACTTCACGGGACTTTTAAAATGATAGCGAATCACGTTGTATCTCTTTTTCTTAAATGAATGAATGAAGAGTTTTGAAACGGGTCTTTAAGAACATTTTCTAATTCAAAACAAATTAAGGCCGACATGTATGTATGTTTAACGATTGTAGGATAAAAAGAAACAGGATAAAAAAGTAACAGGACAAAAAGCAACGGACAACAAGAAACAGGATAAAAAGCAACACATTTTCCAAAATACAATGAAAATCAATATGTTTAAGTCTACAAATATGAAAAAAGACACAAACCAGTTGAGGAGTAATGTATCGTCTTGATATTGTAATGATTTTCTTTAATTTTAATACATTTGTGTATGTTTTATACCTTAATGCATTGTTCAAAGAAAATTGAGTCGGATTAAACTATTTACAAATCTACAGTAATATATGTAACTCAATTTAAAGTGCTAATATTTCTTTTACTTTGCAATGTTACTTTTTGCCCGTTGCTTTTTATCCTGTTTCTTTTTGTCCGATTACCATGTTTAACGGCGTCATTTTTTTTTCTGTATACATGCAGTGATGGGCATAGTTTTGACATGTTTATGACACATGGAAATCCCATTTACCATATACACAAAATATGCACCTGACAAATTTGAAGTCGTGTAGGTAAACATATGGATAATTTCTTTAAATGAAAGTATAATTATTGAAAACGTTTAAAACATTATTGCAAAACCGGAAATTGCTCATTATAAACAATGTGTCTTATTGACACAATATTACTGGTTTTCATAAGTCGTCTCACTCTGCTGCAATGGCGTCAAAAAGCATCTGTATGTGGGGAAAGGGTTAACACTGAATAGCTGACCAATGAGGTCAGGTCCAATATATGTCATATTTACTATGGTCACTCCAAATGTTTTCATCCCTGGAGCGGTGCAGTGAATTGTTGGATTGGACTTGATGATTTGAGTTTTATGCCATTTTCAACAGTTGTTTCAGTTATATCAATGGGTTCAGTTCGCCCAACCATTTCGAGGGCTTGACATGAAACGGTTGTAACTAAAAACCTATTTTGAAAATCCTGGTTTAGGGACAATTTTGACCCCTTTGTAAACAATGCAAATTTAGGTGCCATTGCTCAGAACGAGCAATGGCACCTAAATTTCCGTTGTGTACCAAGAAAAATGATTTAACGCATATAAAGACTTTATGGCGAGGCGATTAACCTTGGAATAAAAAATACCAATTTTAATTACAACCTTTTCACGTCAACCCCTTGATTTCTTTGTTCTAGTTCTCTCTCAAAAGTACATCATTCTTCTCAGACTGATACATTTGAACAATCTCTTAAGTTAAACGTCCCGTGCTATGTACTGATATTAAGCCTGCGACCTTAATTTACGGAAGTTTGTTTATACGGTGTTTTACGCCTCCTTTAAAGGTCAAATGCAATGCATTTTTGTTTATATCAATTATAACCGTACGCTTATTTAGTAATTGTATCGATGGCTTGGAGTGAAACGGTTGTAAATAAAATTGGTATTTTTTTACCAAGGTTAATCGCCTCGCCATGAAGTCTTTATAAGCATTAAAATCATTCTTCTCGGTAAACAATGGAAATGTAGGTGCCATTGCTCGTTCTGAGCAATGGCACCTAAATTTGCATTGTTTACAAAGGGGTAAAAATTGCCCCAAAACCAGGGTTTTCAAAATAGGTTTTTAGTTACAACCGTATCACGCCAAGCCCTCGGTATACAAATACATCGGACAAATTCATTCCTCGGTATCTTTACTTATTTAATAAATGTTACTATCATGTTTTCTTGGTAAGTTATGACAACTACCGGTCCATTTACCTTAAAACCTGCGAGCTCCTCGTAATGCGAACCCAATCATTATGAGTGCCAAGAAGGAAATTTTAAATTCTCTGGTATGACCTAGCCGGGAGTCGAACCAGCGACACCCCTGCACTGAGGCGGTACATTATCGGAAGAACATGGGGGTCCTTTTCATATGTTTAGCCATGTTTTATGTACATCAATCTTAGCGTATTTAATGTGTAGATATATGTCTGAGTGCACATGTATGCCACCTGCATTAACCCGTTCCCACATACAGCAAATTGCAGCAGACGACTTTGAAAATTAAACCCGGAAAATTTCTATAAATGAAGGCATAATTACAGGTGAAAGCATTGTGATCAATGGAGAAATTCTCCTTTTGCCACAATGTTTTCAAAAAACGTCTGCTGCAGAGGCGTCAGAAAGCGTCTATATGTGGAAAAGGGTTAACTTTGTATTGGATGTTTCTGACAAACCTACTGTGGCTCTCATTGGCGAACAGTGCAGCGTCAGACGAATTTGAGGGGATGTGCAGACTCATATAGACTTTGAGACAATTTGATTCTCGAGTTCACATGCACTTGAAATAAAGATCTGGATTGTGGACATCCTCTTTCAATTCAAAAACCCAAATGTAACTCTTCCCCTAATACAAACGAAATTTGGAGACTGTTATTTGTAACAGGCGAATTACGAACATTTGTTGAGAGCAGCAGCACATGAGTTCAATTCAATATATATATAATCTGTATACTAATTGTTGATGGGTTTTTATCCAGACTTATACTTGATTGAATTATGTAAATAGGGAACAGTTTTTTTTTAAAGTCCCGACAATTCTTTCAATTCAACAGCTCTGCGTTTGACTGTTAGTAAATAAATGGAATACTGTTTAGATATGGTTATTGAGTATCCCTTTCCTACATATAACAAATATACAGCAGAAGACTTGAATGATCATCTAAGCACAAAAATGGAAACTTTCTTTTTATGAAAGTATAATTATTGGACAGAGTTGAAAACATTATGGCGCAAAAGGAGAAATTGCTCTTTTTGATCAATTTCTTCTTTTGTCACAAAGTTGTCAAAATTCGTCTGCTATATTGGCGTCAAATAGCGTCTCTATGTGGGAAAGGGGTAAATGAAGAATAGAGAAGAAATCATCATCGGCTTCAATTTGTGTCTTTACAATTGTTTAAAATTGAAATTCGTGAAAAACTATTGCTCAACACCTGCATTCCTTAAACATGAATAACAAACAAACGTTCAAATAACGTTTATTGTCTTACCGTAAGATAATTGTCCGTCCACAGCACTGCTAATGAACGCTAGAATAGCACACACGTTTATTATCCACATTTTCTTAGGATTTAAGTTTATTATTTAAAATACATAATTCCAACAACACAAGATCCGGATAAAACGTTCACATATATAATTTACACAGAATCATATAAACAACTACACACGCGTTACGCTATTAATCAGGTAAATGAACGCTCCTGTCACATCACCGCATCACGTGACCATATATGCGCATAACTGGGCTAATATAAGGTACTGTTTCACACTCATTAACCAATCAGAACTGTTCTGGTGCTGGAATTTGAATTGTTTCTATTTGTCGTTTTAACAATATGTAGATAGTTTGGGGCGTCAAATGGTGTCAGTAAACAATATGTTATCATTATGAAATAATCTTAGCTGAAATCAAAGATCGCGTGACGTTATCGTCGCAATTTAACCCGAGGTGTTCTATTCCTGCAACCGTTGTAAACGGTTATGAAATTATCTGATCAAGATACTGTCCCCAACACTATTCTAGCAGCATTATTCCTACGTTATACCGTGTTTTACCTGTTAACCCTGTCCCACGTATATCAAAACATGTTATGGGTTCTTCATCAGAAGATTTTTAAAAACATTATGACGAAAGGAGAAATTGCTCATCATGAAGATTTTCTCCTTTTAATACAATGTTTACGACATTATTTAACCCTTTCCCTCATATGACAAATCTGAAGCAGACGACTTTGAACATATTTTGTCAAAAAAAGGAAAATCTCTATAGTTGAATGGATAACCTATAACATTGTGGCAAAAGGAGTAATTGCTCGTTTTGAGCAATTTCTTCTTTTGTCACTATGTTTTCAAAACGCCGTCTGCTGCAGAGGCGTCAGAAAACGTCTATATGAGGGAAAGGGTTAATAATTATACTTTCACTTTCAAATATTTTTTTCCAGATTTTTTTTTGTATGTGGGAAAGGGTTAATGAAATATATACGCTATTAACACGTTTAACCCTTGCCCTCATACGACAATTCTGCAGCAGACGACTTTGAAAACATATATAGTGACAAAAGCCTGAAAATTCTCCTTTAAAGATATATAGCTTAACTGTTAAATACAGTTGAAAACATTGTGGCCATAGGAGAAATTGGTCATCATGAGCAATTTCACCTTTTACCACAATATTTTGAGAAGTCGTCTGCTGCTATTGCGTCAAAATGCGTCTGCAGGTTGGAGAAGGGAAATTCAATAATTTAATTTTACTTTATTTTTCACATTTGAGTCCAGACGTGTTCAAAGTCGTCCACGGCAGATACGATGTATGTGGGAAAGGGTTGGCGAAATATAAACGCTAAAAGCGGTCAAAATACATATTGAGCCGCGTCAGGCGATTTGGGGTCTTCTTGTCTCTCCGATCTTGTATTACATGTATGTGATAACCCTCTACCACTTAGACGTATTTTGACGAATCTACTGAAGACAACTTTCAGGGGCGTAGCTTGGCAATACTCAATGTGTAGGCCGTCTCGTGAGCAAATCAACATTGTGGACTCTGCGTAAAGTACCGACCCGGATCAACCTAAGCATACCACACAGGCCTACCCGGATAGACACTTTACGCTTCCTTTGGATTTTCTGTTTCAGGAATCACTACTCTAACTATCCCCTTAGACGGAATGTGTCGGCCGGATCAGTCTGCGCGGATAGCGCAGGCTGATCTGGTCGATACATTACGCAGATGTGTATCGCCGCAGCTGCATTTTGGGGCATTTTTATAAAAAAGTGTGTAGGCACGTGCCTACAGTGCTTAAAGGGAGCTACGCCCCTGTAAACAATATATCAAAAATATTAACAATCATTCACATATGGAAATGACAAAACATTAACAGCCAAACAGGCAAAATGAACAAGGACAACTGTTCTCCGCTCCATGCATGTGTTATTATTAAATCCTTAGAAATGAAACTATTATAATTGAATACAGATGAAAACATTGTGACAAAATAATAACGTGTTCATTATGAGTAATTATGTCCTTTTGCCATACTGTTTTCAAAAGACGTCTGCTGCAGATGAGTCAAATTACGTGGGAAATCGTCATGGACGGAAAAGGGTTACTTGATATGATCATTCATTATATGTCGTCTGCTTTATAAACATTTGTGGAAAATAATATAATTAACTAAACATTTAATCTGTAGTCAAGTTTGTAGAGTCGTTATAACTGTGACTGTTAGTTTTGCATTGATCTCTAAGTCGTCTGCAAAAAATTACGTTAAATACGCCAGTAACACGTTAAGAACGTTTGGGTTATTTTGTTGTTGGGCGGTTATTTTGGAGTTTTTTTTTTTATTGGCGGGAAAGGGGTGTAAATGCATTTGCAGCAGACGACTCTTGAAAACGATATGACATAATGAGACAATGCTTATCATGAGCAATTTATCCCCTTTCCACAATTCTATTTCTACTGTATTACAAGAGAAAGTTGATGCAATGCATCAATGTCGCCGGAAAAGACTGCATTCATTTATTTGCTAACACACATGTATTCTTGACTTTCATTAGTCTAAACATACACATAATGTTTTCATTAAGGACTAATTCCAGGATTTTACACATACAAATTTCAGGATTTCTTTTGGTCATAATTTTTGATTTTTTTTGTTTTTGTCAATAAAACCAAAACAAATACAGTTTGGGATTTAAATCTACATGCAATAAAAATCTAATTAACCCTTTCCATGTCTGAAGCTACAATGAAAACCTTTCAACGTTTAAAACATTGAGAAAACGGTTAAATTGCTGAAGACATGAACTTCCTCCTTTTTAATAATAATTAATATAACTAGAAATATTACTGAAGATGATAAATACCCCCAAAACAGCACATTGACTCAAAATAGGGCTTCCCACCGACCAACAAGAATTCCACCTTGTGGTTTGTAAGAAATAGGCCGGACAAAATATGGCTTCGGACAAAATATGACCAACAACTTAATAAGTAAAAGGGCCATAACTCTGTAAAATAGCATGCAATTGTAAGACATTTATGGTATGCACATCTCCTCATGGTATAGAAGCTTCATGTAAACTTGTATTGAATTGTAAGAATTAGGCCGGACAAAATATGGCTTCGGACAAAATCTGACCAACAACTTAATAAGTAAAATGGCCATTACTCTGTAAAGTAACATGCAATTGTAAGACCTTCAGGGTATGCACATCTCCTCATGGTATAGAAGCTTCATGTAAAATTGTATTGAATTCCACCCAGTGGTTTGTAATAAATAGGCCGGACAAAATATGGCTTCCGACCGACCGACACAGTGACGCCTATATACCCCACCCCCTCCCCCAGCTAAATTGTTTATTTAAATCATTTATGCATACAATATATGTATGGCGCAAGAGAAATGCCAGTTGCGAGTCCCATTACTATTTAAAAGGTGGCAACTTGGACCACTAATAAGTGGTCCCAGGTGGCAAGTATGAAATTAATTGGGTGCGAAAGACCAGATTTTCTTTATTTCTAAAATTATTGTTTATCAGAATTTGTTCTTTTCTTTATTTGTTTCAAGCCAAATAAACATTTAATATCACATATATTTATTCATTTAAGTGTGTAATATTAGCTTTCTAGGCCTATCTGTAATATTAGGTGTTTGAGCATTCTTTGGAAATGTTGACCTCGTGTGAAGATCGAGTCTTTGTGACATCAAAGAAAGTGTATAAAAAATCAGGCAAAGCTTAAGTGCATGTTTTATTCGAGTGCATTCGAGAAAAAAAAAGCATTTCTATATTAACTTTCTTTCTCCTACATTCGGCCAATGCACTCGTTTCGTGACGCATTAGAAATCAATTTTTCGAGCGACATTTTGTGTCTGCATAACTCGTCACTTTTCTAAGTTTACATTTTAATTCCGGTTACTACCATTTATATTTTGGCAATATGAAACTAGGTCACGAACTGAGGAAAAAATGTTTTGACGTTCACGACCGATAAACAAGTATATTTGAGACATATTTTCACAAAATATTTCTTATTTTTGTTTATGTCACCAGTTTATGTTGATACTTATCTAAAATAAAATGATATTTTGACAACTCGCTTCTCCATATCGAAATGCGCATACGCGAAAATCGATGTTATAGGTCACTATATTTAGCTTAGAAACAGTACCTATTTCAGATATACATGGATTAACATTATTAAATGAATGCTAAACAAATCAAGACATTTCTTTGAACACGAAAATAACATTCAGTAAGTTAAAATTGCTAATAAAAGGAGAATTCGACGTGGTTTTTATCTCAATATTGACACATAACTGTCTGCAGCAAGTCTGGCAGGGATTCTTTTGTCTTCGTAAATAAGACATAAAAACATAAATGCGAGTCAAAATAAAGAAACTGCAAATACTTAAAACATCGCCCATGTCATTTCCGAAAAGCTATTAAAAATATAAGTCGCGGGCTTCTTTCTGCCCGGCGACTAATAAATGTACAATTTTACTCATGGACAATTTTCCATATTTTTAACTAGACGAACATCAGATTCGATAAAAGATTCGTTAACAAAAAGTGTAAACGACCCTAGAGATATAATCTAGATCATGAATAAAACGTCAAAATAGGCCTTTAAATAAAGTCGATCCCTTTTCTACATAAAATGTCTACATTTGACGCCTCTGAATTGGAAAACTATATTGGAAATCGAAATAAATGGAAAATATAATCATTGGATAGAGTTGAGCACTATGTGGTAAAAGGAGAATCTGATAATTATGAACAATTTCTGTTTATGCCAGAATGTTTTCAAATGTTGTCTGTTCCACGATATCGGTCAAGTGGTTCATTTTCTGACAACAAAGAAGTTATAAAACTACCTCTGAAACGACTCAAATTTCGGAATAAAATTAAAAAATGTCGGCTTAGTTCCAAATAGATTTACCTGCTTTCTGTAACCAAATCTTGACCTAATTTCTTTCTTAAAATTTAGTCAAACGAGTAAAACATTTTTGGAGAAAAAAGGTGAATGTATCTCCTTTTCACGCAATGTTTTCAACACTGTGTGTGAACATTTCCCTTCCTCTTGTCCAGATGCACTGGTCACTCTTTCGCCACATGCTTTCGTGTATGGACATACATGTATATAGTTACATCCGTATTGAGTTAAGCTGACAGAATGGTATCATAAACCTCATTCCCACATACAATAAATCTGCAGCAGTCGACTTTGAAAATAGCTTAGGAAAAATCTCTATAAATAACAGGATTATTTTTCATCCAGCTAAAAACAAA
Source organism: Serripes groenlandicus (assembly GCA_031761405.1). Taxonomy (NCBI): domain Eukaryota; kingdom Metazoa; phylum Mollusca; class Bivalvia; order Cardiida; family Cardiidae; genus Serripes; species Serripes groenlandicus. The sequence continues at coordinate 64,996,695 of JASEVX010000011.1, forward strand.
ACATTGTGGAAAAATGGGTAATTTCTCATCATGAGCAATTTCTTCTTTTGCCACAATGCTTTTAAAATTCGTCTGCTGCAGAGGTGTCAGAAAGCGTCGGTATGTGTGAAAGTGTTAATATATCCTTATTTGAATATTCACAATAGATCGGGTTCCGGTGTATATGTTGTGATAATACTGGTGAGCAATGTCATTGCCCTGTATAGGAGAACATTCTTAACCCTTTCCCTCATACGACAATTCTGCATCAGACAACTTTGAACATATTTTTGTCAAAAAATAGAAAATCTCTATAATTGAAAGGATAACCTATGACTAAAAGTGGAAAACATTGTGGCAAAAGAAGAAATTGCTCAAAACGAGCTTTCAAAAATCGTCGGCTGCAGAGGCGTCGAAAAAGGTCTATATATATGAGGGAAAGGGTAAATAATGGTTTACCCGTCCACCGATACAGTGATCGACACTTAACATTGCGGAAAAGGTAAAAATGCTCAAAACGCACAATTTCTCTTTCTCCCCTATCGATTTTTTTTATCATGTGTTTCTAAAAATGGACGCACCCTTTCCCACAGCAAAACTGCAGCAGACGACCTTGAATGTATGTAGGTAAACATATGGAAATTCTATGTACATGTAGATGAAAGTATGTGTGGTTTTTTTTAAGTTAAAGCTTTCCCTCATATAGACGCTTTCTGACGCCTCTGCAGCAGACGGCTTTTTGAAAACATAGTGACAAAAGAAGAAATTGAACAAAACGTGCAATTTCTCCTTTTGCCACAATGTTTTCCACTTTTTGTCATAGGTTATCCATTCAATTATGGAGATTTTCTATTTTTGACAAAATATGTTCAACGTCGTCTGCTGCAGAATTGCCGTATGAGGGAAAGGGTTAAAGCTCATTATGAGTTATTTCTTCATTTGCCACAATGTTTTCAAATGTAGTCTGCTTCAGACAGATGCGTTAAACTGCCTCAAACCAGAAAAAAACCAGATTAACACCTATCCGGCTGAAGAAATGTGAATGGAATTCGGTGAGTCCATTTAAATTGTGAAAATGGGGTACTTTTGATACTGACGACTTACGGATAAGAAACGAGAACAGTGTGCTCGCAAAAGTTTACTGACACGTAAATCCTGTAATTGTATACGTTTTGTTATAGTTTCCATATGAAAAAGGGGTGCAGCAGTTTTCAATATTACACGCATTGATAGTGCACGGTGATTGCAAGCTCGGGCACATCTGCCAAAGAATCTCGCAATAGACAATATTTTCCCATACAGATTCAGTATCCTTTAATACAGGTGCAAAAGCCTATAATACAGATGCAATAGCCTATAATACAGATGCAATAACCTATAATACAGATGCAATAGCCTGTTGTACAGATACAATAGCCTGTTATACAAATACAATGGCCTGTTATACAAATACAATAGCCTGTTATACAGATGCAATAGCCTATACTACAGATGAAATAGCATACAAAACAGATACAATAGCATGATATACAAATACAATAGCCTATTATACAGATACAATAGCATATACAAGAGATACAATAGCCTGCTATACAAATACAAAAGCCTGTTCTACATATACAATAGCCAGTTATACAGATACAATAGCATATAAATCAAATACAATAGCCTGTTATATAAATACAATAGCCTGTTATATAAATACAATATCATGTTATATAAATACAATATAATGTTATACAAATACAATAGCTTGTTATACATATACAATAGCATACACAACATATACAATAGCCTGTTATACAAATACAATAATATGTGATACAAATACAAAAGCCTGTTATACAGATACAATAGCATATAACACAGATACAATAACATATTATACAGATGCATTAGCATACACAACAGATACAATAGCCTGTTATACAAATACAATACCATGTAATACAAATATAAAAGCCTGTTATACAGATACAATAGCATATAACACAGATACAATAACATATTATACAGATGCATTAGCATACACAACAGATACAATAGCCTGTTATACAAATACAATACTATGTGATACAAATACAAAAGCCTGTTATACAGATACAATAGCATATAACACATATACAATAACATATTATACAGATGCATTAGCATACACAACAGATACAATAGCCTGTTATACAAATACAATACCATGTAATACAAATACAAAAGCCTGTTATACAGATACAATAGCATATAACACAGATACAATAACATATTATACAGATGCATTAGCATACACAACAGATACAATAGCCTGTTATACAAATACAATACCATGTAATACAAATACAAAAGCCTGTTATACAGATACAATAGCATATAACACAGATACAATAACATATTATACAGATACATTAGCATACACAACAGATACAATAGCCTGTTATACAAATACAATACTATGTGATACAAATACAAAAGCCTGTTATACAGATACAATAGCATATAACACATATACAATAACATATTATACAGATGCATTAGCATACACAACAGATACAATAGCCTGTTATACAAATACAATACTATGTGATACAAATACAAAAGCCTGTTATACAGATACAATAGCATATAACACATATACAATAACATATTATACAGATGCATTAGCATACACAACAGATACAATAGCCTGTTATACAAATACAATACCATGTAATACAAATACAAAAGCCTGTTATACAGATACAATAGCATATAACACAGATACAATAACATATTATACAGATGCATTAGCATACACAACAGATACAATAGCCTGTTATACAAATACAATACCATGTAATACAAATACAAAAGCCTGTTATACAGATACAATAGCATATAACACAGATACAATAACATATTATACAGATGCATTAGCATACACAACAGATACAATAGCCTGTTATACAAATACAATACTATGTGATACAAATACAAAAGCCTGTTATACAGATACAATAGCATATAACACATATACAATAACATATTATGCAGATGCATTAGCATACACAACAGATACAATAGCCTGTTATACAAATACAATACCATGTAATACAAATACAATAGCCTGTTATACAGATACAATAGCATATAACACAGATACAATCACATATTATACAGATGCATTAGCACACACAACAGATGCAATAGCCTGTTATACAGATTCAATATGCTGTATAATACAGATCCAATAGACTGTTATACACATGAAATAACCTGTTATACAGATGCAATATGCTGTTATTCAGATACAATATGCTGTTATTCAGATGTACTATGTTGTTATACAAATGAAATATGCTGTTATACGGATGAAATATCCTGTTATACAGATGCAATATGCTGTACAATACAGATACAATATGCTGTTATTCAGATGCAATATTCTGTTATACATATGCAATATGCTGTTATTCAGATGCAATATGCTGTTAAACAGATGCAATATGCTGTTATACGGAGGAAATATGCTGTTATACAGATGCAACATGCTGTTATACATATGCAATATGCTGATGAAATATGCTGTTATATAGATGCAATATGCTGTTATACAGATGCAACATGCTGTTAGACAGATGCAATATGCTGTACAATACAGATGCAACATGCTGTACAATACAGATGCACCATGCTGTTATACAGATGCAATATGCTGTTATACAGATGCAATATGCTGTTATACATATGCACTAGCTGTTATACAGATGCAATATGCTGTTATACAGATGCAACATGCTGTTATACAGATGCAATATGCTGTACAATACAGATGCAACATGCTGTACAATACAGATGCACCATGCTGTTATACAAATGCATTATGCTGTACAATACAGATGCAATATGCTGTACAATACAGATGCACCATGCTGTTATACAGATGCAATATGCTGTACAATACAGATGCACCATGCTGTTATACAGATGTAATGCACCATGCTGTTATACAGATGTAATGCACCATGCTGCTATACAGATGCACCGTGCTGTTATACAGATGCACCATGCTGTTATACAGATGCAATATGCTGTACAATACAGATGCAATATGCTGTTATACAGATGCAATATGCTTTACAATACAGATGCACCATGCTGTTATACATATGCAATATGCTGTTATACATATGCAACATGCTGTACAATACAGATGCACCATGCTGTTATACAGATGCAACATGCTGTTATACAGATGTAATATGCTGTTATACAGATGCAACATGCTGTTATACAGATGCAATATGCTGTTATACAGATGCAACATGCTGTTATACATATGTAATATGCTGTTATACAGATGCAACATGCTGTTATACAGATGCAACATGCTGTTATACAGATGCAATATGCTGTTATACAGATGCAATATGTTGTTATACAGATACAACGTGCTGTTATACAGATGCAATATGCTGTTATACAGATGCAATATGCTGTTACACAGATGCAACATGCTGTTATACAGATGCAATATGCTGTTATACAGATACAACATGCTGTTATACAGATGCAATATGCTGTTATACAGATGCAACATGCTGTTATACAGATGCAATATGCTGTTATACAGATACAACATGCTGTTATACAGATGCAACATGCTGTTATACAGATGCAATATGCTGTTATACAGATACAACATGCTGTTATACAGATGCAATATGCTGTTATACAGATGCAACATGCTGTTATACAGATGCAATATGCTGTTATACAGATGCAACATGCTGTTATACAGATGCAATATGCTGTTATACAGATGCAACATGCTGCATAGTTGCTGTACGCGACTTTTAACACCAGTAACGTATACCGTAATACCAGACTCTGAATCACATTTGCGAACAGTGTAGAATAAGATCAAACTGCACATTCGTGCAGTTTAATTTCGTTCAACATCCCTCGATATCCATGTATCAATATATAATGAAAGGTACTCCATTCATTTGTAAGGACTTATTAAATGTCAATGATGATAATACCAGTGTACAGAATTCAGTCGGATATAGGTTTACCCTTTCCCACATACATTAAATCTAGACACAAATGGCGGGAAATACTATAAATGGAAGAATAAGTTAAACAAGAGGCCCAAAGAGGGCCTATGCTCTACTGGTATGGTTCTTTGGTCATTTTCAATCCAGAGCATGTATGTATGGTGAAGATCGGATAGTAAATGGAGGCTCTATTGTGTTCACAAGCTGTATTATAGCAATTTTGACAATTTCAAGGGCCATAATCTAGTCTTGCATTGGTGGATCTGGCTGGTTTGCGAAAAGAACCAAGCTCTCATTAATATTTAACTACTATCTGAGTTTGGTGAAGATCGGATAGTAAATGAAGGCTCTATTGTGTTCAAAAGCTGTATTATAGCAATTTTGACAATTTCAAGGGCCATAATGCAGTCATGCAATGGCACATCCGGCTGGTTTTCGAAAAGAACCAAGCTCTCATCAATATTTAACTACTATCTAAGTTTGGTGAATATCAGATAGTAAATGGAGCCTCTTTTGTGTTCACAAGCTATATTATAGCAATTTTGACAATTTCAAGGGCCATAATCCAGTCATGCAAGGGCACATCTGGCTGGTTTTCGAAAAGAACAGATCTCTCATCAATATTCAAGTACTATCTAAGTTTGGTGAAGATCAGATAGTGATTGGAGCCTTTATTCTGTTCACAAGCTATATTATAGCAATTTTGATAATTTCAAGGGCCATAATCCAGTCTTGCATAGGCGGATCTGGCTGATTTGCGAAAGGAACCGAGCTCTCATGGATATCTAACTACTGTATAAGTTTGTTTGAGATACAATCAAAACTGAAGACTGTAAAGGTTTGCGAAAGAAACTGAGCTCTCATGAATAGCTAACTACTGTATAAGTTTGATTGAGATACAATCAAAACTGAAGACTTTATCGCGTTCACAAGCTCTATTTTAGCAATTCTGACAATTTCAAGGCCCATAATCCAATCTTGTATTGCCGGATCTGGCTGGTTTGCAAAAGGAACTAAGCTCTTATGAATACCTAACTACTGTGTAAGTTTGGTGAAGACCAGATAGTAAATGGAGCCTCTTTTGTGTTCACAAGCTCTATTATAGCAATTTTGACAATTTCAAGAGCCATAATCCAGTCTTGCATGGGCGGATCTGGCTGGTTTGCGAAAGGAACCGAGGTCTCATGGATGTCTAACTACTGTATAAGTTTGGTTGAGACACAATCAAAACTGAAGACTGTATCGGGTTCACAAGCAATTGTTTACGGACGCACGGACGACGGACACCACGCCACGGCATAAGCTCTTCTGGCCCCTGGCCAGTAGAGATTAAAAAAAAAATGAAACCGTTGCGGCATAATGGTAAATCACAGTAAGCGTGTATTCATTTCAATATTCTATTCCACAGGATAATGGACGGAAAATAATATACACCTTTACAGTTGTAGTAATCACGTGGTATATATCTATCTACTCAGTAAACGTCTGTATGTGGGAAAGGGTTAGCCTTCATTCATTTCAATACATGTATTCCAGTTTTAAAATGCTTAATGCATGAGAAGTTACTGGTCGGGTTACATACACTTTTCCCTCCTTGACGCTCAGGATTGCGACCGATATGCTGGTGTCAGGATAAAAGGACCAGCAGAACCCCCCAGGAAACGCCTAGATATAACTGAACACTTGTTGAAAGCGGCGAAAAACACAATGCAGACACACAAATATATACACCTCGACACCTGTAGTTATTACGTGGTAGATATATATCTACCAAGACGATTAATATATCTATGCTAATTGATGATTGATTGATGTCAATAGCTATAGCACCGAACGTGTTTTCGTTGCTTTCTCGTACCAGTTATCCACACAACATTCTTCCTAGGTAACTAACTGGCTTCTTTCCCACAAAGACTATTGAACCCATTGGTGGAAGACGAATGACGCTGATCACAATTGACATTTTATCAATCTTTGGAAAGAATGAAAGACTAATTCGGGTTTCGAAGTGGAGGATCTAGGAAGACTGAGCGAACACAAAGGCTTAACCTTTTCCGACATATCATAAATTTGCAACAAACGATTTTGAAAACATCAAAGCAAAACATTGAAGCTCTCTATAAATTAAAACTAGACGAACTAGACAAACATAAGATTCGTTAAAAAAAAGTGTAAACGACCCTAGAGATATAATCTAGATCATGTATAAAACGTAAAAATAGGCATTTAAATAAAGTCAACCCCTTTTCTACATACAATGTCTACAGATGACGCCTCTGAATTGGAAATCGATATTGGAAATCGATATAAATGGAAAATATAATCATTGGATAGAGTTGAGCACTATGTGGTAAAAGGAGGATGTGATAATTATGAGCAATTTCTGTTTATGCCAGAATGTTTTCAAATGTTGTCTGTTCCACGATATCGGCTTTCTGTAACCAGATCTTGACTTAATTTTTTTCTTAAAATTTAGTCAAACGAGTAAAATATTATTTGGAGAAAAAAGGGGAATGTATCTCCTTTTCACGCAATGTTTTCAACACTGTGTGTGAACATTTCACTTCCTCTTGTCCAGATGCACTGGTCACTCTTTCGCCACATGATTTCGTGTATGGACATACATGTATATAGTTACATCCGTATTGAGTTAAGCTGACAGAATGGTATCATAAACCTCATTCCCACATACAATAAATCTGCAGCAGTCGACTTTGAAAATAGCTATAATACAGATGAAATACCCTATAATACAGACGCTATGACCTACACTACAGATATCATACCCTATAATACAGACTCTATGACCTGCAATACAGATGATATCCCCTATAATACAGATAAAATACCCTATTATACAGAATGAATGCCCTGTTATACGAAAAAAAACATCGCTTAATGGTAACAGGTGTGAGATTTCTGAAATGAAACTGGAAAAATCCATGGGGGCCGCCATTTTGGATATGTATAAAAAGCAGACGTAAAACACAGATTGAAAATTATTATCGGCTTTTTAATTTTGTTTTAAAAATCGGTATTTTGGGTATGTATAAAATGAGCAGAAAAACACGGATTGAAAATTATTGTCGTCTTTTTAATCATTTTTTTTTTAAATGATCATTTAAGTGCTGTGTTATGTGGGAATTAACATTTGTACGAAAAGTTAAAAATAAATGGAAATCTGTAAGAAATATGTTTCCCCGTTTGTCAACTGTATCGTAGCCAAAGAAGGACGTGACGTCATTTCCGTTACACTTCATCTTGGCGTAACGTCGTTGGAGCGACGTCGTTTCCCGCAAAAAAGTGGTATCAACATGAAAGACTCCAAATTCCTATACATGAGCTATTGACTCACTCATTAAAAGTATAATTATTTATCAAACATTGTGGCAAAAGGATAACTTCTCATAAGAAGCAATTGTTCTTGTGGCGACAATCTTATCCTAAATCGTCTGTTGCAAAGGCCTCAGAAACCGTCTCTAATAGGGAAAGGGTTTAGCAGAAATGTGACCCCTTACATAATTTGTTCCAGTCATATGACTGGTTGAAAAAGGCAGTCGCCAGGAGGCATCAGAAAAGGGCTGATCTATTTGCTTCTTTGCCATAATGCAAGTGATCGATTAAGGATCATCTTGGCCCTCATGTTTTAACCTCGTTCATTATAAATATATTCCTTGATTTTCTGAAAGTCTTTACTTTATTATTTTCTGTTCAAATAATAGACAACAGCAATACGAATTCCAAATATGTTTTGATATTGCAAGAAACATGACATTAACATTATTATTGTCTAGTCAATTACTTATAAATCCTTTTTTATGGCCAAAGTATGCTCTTTAATTTTTGTTTATAATTATCTTGCGTTTTTTCGTAAATAGGTAGCACCTATAGATATATTACAGATGAAATACCATGTAATACGAAAAAAAAAACATAAATGGGTTTTTTCGTTCATAGATAACAGGTGTGAGATTTTTATTTTTTTCAATAACCCATGAAGCTTTCTGAAATGAAACTGGCCCCAAATCCATGGGGACCGCCATTTTGGGTATGTATACAATGAGACGAAAAACAAGAATTGAAAACAATTGTCGTCTTTTTAATCATTTTTTTTAAAATCGATATTTTGGGTATGTATAAAATGTGACGAAAACCACGGATTGAAAATTATGTTGGAATTAACATTTGTACGAAAAGTTAAAAATAAATGGAATTCTGTAAGAAATATGTTTTCCCGACATCATTAGCCTTCTACGACCAAACCTAAATTTTGACTGTATCGTAGCCAAAGAAGGACGTGACGTCATTTCCATAACACTTCATATTGGCGTAACGTCAATGGAGCGGCGTCGTTTCCCGCAAAAAAAAGTGGTATCAACATGAAATACCCAAAATTCCTATACATGAGGTATTGACTCACTCATTCAAAGTATAATTATTTATCAAACATTGTGGCAAAAGGATAACTTTCTCATAAAGAGCAATTGTTTCTTTGGCGACAATCTTTTCCTAAATCGTCTGTTGCAAAGGCCTCCGAAACCGTTTCTAATAGGGAAAAGGTTTAGCAGAAATGTGACCCCTTACATAATTTGTTCCAGTCATATTGACTGGTTGAAAAAGGCAGTCGCCAGGTGGCATCAGGAAAGGGCTGATCTATTTGCTTCTTTACCATAATGCAGGTGATCGATTAAGGATCATCTTGGCCCTCATGTTTTAACCTCTTTCATTATAAATGTATTCCTTGATTTTCTGAAAGTCTTTACTTTATTATTTTCTGTTGTCGTAATAATATACGACAGCAATACGAATTCCAAATATGTTTTGATAATGCAAGAAACATGACATTAACATTATTATTGTCTAGTCAATTACTTATAAATCCTTTTTTATGGCCAAAGTATGCTCTTTAATTTTTGTTTATAATTATCTTGCGTTTTTTCGTAAATAGGTAGCACCTATATATATATTACAGATGGAATAACCTATAATACAGAAGCAATAGGCTATATAATACAGACGCTTTGACCTAAACTGCAGTTGCAATAGGCAGTATAAACTAAATACAATAACCCATACTACAGATGCACTAACCTATAATTGTCTATACAGGTACAATAGGCTTTACACTACAGATGCAATAGCCTGTTATACAGACGCAATGAACTTTGATACGCGACTTTTAACACCAGTAACGTATACCGCAATACCCGACTCTGTATCACAATTGCGAACAATGCAGTTTAATTTCGGTCAACATCCCTCGATATTCATATATCAATATATAATGAAAGGTACTCCATTCATTTGTAAGGACTTATTAAATGTCAGTGGTGATAATACCAGTGTACATAATTCAGTCGGATATGGGTTAACCCTTTCCCACATACATTAAATCGATTTTGGAAGCATCTAGACACAAAATGGGGAAAATACTATAAATAAACGGTTAAGCAAGAAAAAAATAAAAATAATGAGAACGTTGCGGCAAAACGGGAAATCACAGTAAGCGGATATTCTATTCCATAGGGCTCGGGAAGTTACATACACCTTTACAGTTGTAAAAGTCACGTGGTAAATATCTATCTACTCAGTAAACGTCTGTATTTGGGAAAGGGTTAGCGTCTATTAATTGTTACCCTATTTGCTGTGCATGCAAGGTTAACACTTCTCGGGTATCGCAGTAATCGCTGACTCCTTATCTACAGGTATCTACCAAACTACCTCAACGGCAGATTATATTTTAAGTGCGGTACTTGAAAACCGTCAAGGACTGAGTTACTTTTACGTTCTATAGTTAAAAAGTCGTTAAATAAATTTAACTGATATTGCCACTGACCAATGAACAGTCTACAGTTAAGACAATTCCATTGGTCAGTGGTCAAGCTTGACTGCAGTATTTAATGCTGTGTATCAGTGAATATCAGCAGAACTCTACAACTAGAAGGTGGTTTCGGTCGTGACTCCGGTCGTGAGTCCGGGCGGGACTCCGGGTTGACTGAATTATAAACTATAGTATAACTATTCAGATATATAAAAATATTAACAGTGATTATATTTGTTGACTTCTTTGACACACAGACAGTTATTATTATTCCGTTTATATCTAACGTTCAGGTGAACTGAACATTATAGCAAAGTCGCATTTTAAAACACAACGCACTATTATTTAATTTGGATTGGAGTAAAGCGATCATCGAACTCCGTGATTACTTTCCGAATCTATACGATCACTATTCGAAGTACTACATTAGGAAGTAAATTGGTGCCGTGACCAGGATTTCGAACTTTACACTTGTGACTGTTCTAGTTTCAACAGCACATACTTAACGAGTCATCATTTGCCTTTTTGTGTACTTTCGTGGATCGTTTATCAGGAAGGAACATTCTTCGTGAACGGAAGCTGAATTGGTAAACTGGTACTGGTACAACTGCTGAATTGGTAAATTGGTACTGGTACAACGTTTCTGGCGACAAAATCCACCTGGACGACACGTAAGTCATTTATTGTTTGTTTGATACATAGGCACACAGTTGTTTTATTTTAGGATAGGTTAAGTAAATTTTTGCTTTCACTATGGCCATATGTTTGTTAGTTAGGCGGATCTGTGCTATACATGACTATTCGGCTCACCCTGAAAATACGCCGACGGTTACCGTGATTTATTATTATTATTCGGTTGTTTAAGATAACATTTTAAGACGGAAATACTTGTAAGAATTGTTTCTAAAATCAAGTTATGCAGTAATTTTTCAAGTTATTTAACACGACGGTTTAAGTTAAACTTTTAACCGAAGGTATCACTGGATAGAAGAAGGGTCATTATAGATTATGAGGGAAAGAGAATTAATGAGGGTCATTTGGTTTATGGGTGTATAGGTCCGCGGCATGTATACGCTGGGCTTAGACAAATGGACAGACTGTGTACAGACGTCGACACACGGATAGATTGTAATTATTTGTTTAGGTTACTATTAAAAGTAGGAATATAATTACTTCAGGAATATGGTGGGATTTTTGTTTTTGTTTTTTTGGTTTAAACAAAGTGTTTAGAATCTTTGTATCGAAATAATTTAAGGGAAACGGAAATTTCACAATGAATTATCAATTTTATGTTTAAATGAAATAAACGGAAATGAATTATCACATTTTAAAGTTAAATAATGTTAGCTGAACATTTGTCTCTATAGTGTAGGTTTATTACATGGAATATCTAATTCGTCTTTTTGAGTGCGTGGCTAATGACATTAGGTCAGAGTGATTAGGACAGTGCATCTAAAATCAAGTTGTTATGACTGAAATTGTACGTTAATTCACATGAAACAACATGCAACAGCAAGTTGACAATTTGGCATTTTTGGAAGTGTCTGGGGGTGTTTTGTCGGAAGAGGATGTTCTTTTGATACAAATTCGTTATAAGTTACGCGACCCGCAACGTTGTGTAAGGCGCGTAAAATGTATTAATTCTACGCGACATTATTTATCTCTCGGGTTATTAGAATTAAGTCTCCTTTATGGAAGAGATAATTACGAATTTTTATCAGAGGTGTTTGTGTATTCGGACAAAATCACGTAAGACATTTCTTGTAGTTAAATTTCGTAAATTTAGTATCGTTACGATTGGACCTTTTTCGGGAAGAAAATAATACATGCGCTGCAATAATGCCCCGCGTAAGGCATAACAGTATAATATCCGATTGTCCAGTCTGACGCTTTACAAAGCTATATAGAACATGTTAAGGCTATTTTAGTCTATGACCGCGATCGAATAAATAAGCTAATTGACCGAGATAGGAATTTTACCGACCACGATATATGGTCGTATTTTGTTTTATTAATGTCCACCGCCCGTTGTTCCAGGTGGGGGAAGGGACATGTCTGTCATTCGAATTGTCTGTAATTGCTTTGACATTTGTAGTCACGATGACACAGGTCGTTTGTTTATACGAAACATAGTATTTATACATTAACATAGGTAAACAGTTTTACTTGACAGTTTATAGGTTTTCATGTTTGCACATGTACCGGTTACTTACATATGTTCATAGGGACGTTTTGAAAGCAAGAATTATGTGTTATTGTCTATATATTGCAAATACTGTGTGTCTGTGATACAAATGAAAGCTAGAAATGACAACGAGCCTTCAGTCCCGATTACGGGATGATCGAGATTAGATCTGAACTAACGGTTGACTAGTCCTAAATTGGCGAGGAACTGGTTGCACGTGATGTTGCAGGGTGATGCGAGTTGCATCTGGATTAATACGTCTGATTCGACGGCGCTTACACGTTAAGCGATTGACATTATTATGAACATGTTATATGGCGAAGAAATGTGTCTTTATGTGGACATTATACGCTGTATATCTATTTTTATGTCTGATTTAACTACTGCATTCGAGGTTTTCTTTATTTTCAATTGTTTAAGCATTGTTGTTATGCAGTATTTTTGCTATGTGTATTTCGATATAGGCCATGGTTGTATGACCTTCGGCCGATCGATGTAAACCACGACAGCGACAGGAGAAAAATGGACATTTAATACCTAGTGTCACACTGATTGTTCTGTGTTTGATTAAATGGTCCTTGTCGACGAATTCTATAGTAAATGCGGTCTGAAAAGATCAATGTAGACGGCAAATAGCGGAATAGGGGTCGCACCTCACTATTGTCTATGGCAGTAATTATAGAAAAGTCGTGGGTGCTATCACCGAAAAGGTGTCTCGCAACAGAGTCTAAATATAGCCGGCATGTTCGATAATTTGATCGTTATTTTTTCATTACTTTATTAACGTTAGATTATGTATTTTATTGGCGTTGTTATATTTTGTATTATGTATTATTCTTTTGTAATTGCTCGTTCGTGAGGCCGTGAATTTGAAAATGTAAGGACAATGTAAAGGGTCACATACTAGCTTCAAAATTAAAAAATGTCAATGCAAAAAATATTTTGACTTAGCGTTAGAACGGCATTTATCCTACGAGTTATTACAATGTTTAGTCGACAATTTAATCGCCAATAGTCACGTGGCTTAGCAACAATTTTCAGGATTAACGTTACCGGCCGGACAAAAGTACTTGATTTGGCATGGAGTTTCTTTTCGACCTATATATTGATTTTATCCATGGAACCCACTTGATCGGTTCCGATTTTGCAAGATGGATGCCAAAATCCAAGATGGCCATCTGGAAAAAAGGAAATTTCATATATCTGGCTGTGAAAATTGGAAATGAACAGATGAGGTGTCAAATCAGGGGTTTCTGTGGTCACTGAAATAGATGCTGTTCATGGCATTTTGCTCAAGTCGCCCATATCTAAGATGGCGTCCAAATTCCAAAATGACCGCCAATACTACAATGAAATGTATGACAGAAATTTGAATATAGAGGTGTAAAATCATTTTTAAATAATAATATATAAAGTGGTATGGATAAAAAAACCTGAAAAACTTTACTGAAGATGCCCTGATACTGGCACAAGCAGCAACAATCATTAGAAAGGATATCATTCATCATGAAGGATTCAAATTCACCGGCCAGTTTCCACCTGGTTGTCAGAAATCGAGTCTACAGTGTCTCGTCTCCATGATTGTTAATGGTCCATATCTGATAGAGAGTAACGATTCACAAGTGTGTCTAACTGTTAGACAAAACATCGTCCACATTGTCGAGAAACGTAAACATAATTCGCCTACGAAAGTCCGGCACACGCTGGACAGAGAGCCTCCACTACCAATTTACATTGGCATAAATATACACGCACTGACTAGAAGTAAGAAGATCATTCAAAAGTTACACGAGATGGGTATCAGTATTTCCTTTGACAGGGTGATGCAGATTGAAAAGTGGCTCGCAACAGCTGTATGTGAGAGGTTTGAAGATGCTGGTGTAGTAGCTCCAACTATTCTGCGAAAAAGATTTACTGTGGGCGCTCTTGACAATCTCGATCACAATTCATTCAACAACAGCCACGTCATCTTTTCATGGCACTGGCATTAGTACATTTCAATTCCCAAGCACGAGGGATCACATAACCGCCATCAAGGTAATTAGAGCATACTCACTCGCTTCCAGACCAGTACGCTTCTGTTCCTGCAGTCCAGAGAGTAATAGTGAATCTAAAGTTGCTTCAGCTGGAACAGCTGATTAATTCCTGAAAGTATCACACATTACCAGGACTCGGTATGCCCACGAGGGCACTGTTCTTGTTCTTCACAGTCTACTGAATGAAGCATTCAACCAGATCTAATGTTGATGAGAGTTTCAGCAACTGGCTGGAAAAATGTGTAAAAAAATCTCCCACGTTCAAGTTCTTGTACATGATCGCACCCTTCGAGATTCTGATTTTCATATTTATTAGAGCCCATCAGGAGTGCAACTCCCCATTGTATGTTGCTGTATCAGAGGCACTCGTACCATAATCCTTTGCGTTAGACCATGTGAACCATTCTCAGTGACTGCCTGTACACATCAGAGACATGAAGGCGCTGCCACAAGAGATCAAAGCTGAGTTTGAAACCTCTGAATCACTGGACAATCGCAACGTCGTCACACAGATTCTTTGCAATCCCAATAAACCAAGCGCATGAGCAGGAGAATAAAGTGGTGAAAGCATCAAGTGGTGCAGTAGGACTCGCTGAGAATCCAGTTGCCTTCAGCCGCTGGATGACCGTTGGACGCGAGCTTGCCGGACTTCTGAGACAGTACGAGAATGGATATCTTCATGACGATGATCCAGAAAATCACGCTCTCTTTGAACACCATGAACAGGGTCTTGCAGCACAGAAAACCTTCCAGCAACAGGTTGATAGCCTATTTAACACAACACGCAAGATGGGAAATCCCTTCCTGGATGACTTCCCAGAGTTGGTAACTCTTGATAGTTGTAACTGCGCGAATGAGGCGGTAGTGAATACAATCCGTACACTGGAAGACACAGGCACAAATAAGTATCAAGAGTATGTGAAGACTGTGCTCGTGGACCGGAGTCACTCCATACATGATACGATCTCAAAGAATTCACTACCCCTGTTCTCAACAAAGCTCAGTCAGATCGAAGGAGTGCAAGAAAGTAAAGGTGCTTGAGAACAATGTGGCACTCTTCGGCCAGTTATACATCTCCTTACAAAATAGAGATGGTGACATCAGTGAATTATTTGCACACGAAGTTCAGTCGTATCCTCTATCCCTGTCTGAGTTTGGAAACCAAATGTCATCTGTTGCAATGTATCGAGGAACCAAACCAGACAGAGGCACCTGTATTATATGACTGCAAAGTTCTGGATGGTGCGGTGACTACATGCATTGCCTGTAACAAATGTCTCAACAATCCAGGAATATGCTGACAATGTGTTTACACCCCATCTGGAACGTCAACTGCGTGACACAAAGCGAATGTATGTTGTGTGGGACAAATACTGGCCATATATCTGAAAGAGGGAACCAGGGAGAAACGAGGCAAAGGTGTGCGTAGAAAAGTATCGGGTGACACAAAGCTGCCGGGCAACTGGAATGACTTCCTCTATGATCCAATCAACAAGAAGGAACTCTTTGAATTCCTATCGTCAAAAGTTGCGAATTGCAGCATCCCTCCTGTGTGTTCGGTATATATCACAGCTGGAGAGCATGTTACATGTGTTGGAACGCAGAACACGAAATGTCCAGCTGCAATCAGGAAGAAGCTTACACTAGGATTGTTGTTTACGTGAAGCATGCTTTGGAGAATGGAGCAAAATCCATCAAGGCGCGAACTGTGGACACAGACGTCGTCGTTGTTCTTACCGGTGTGTTTCATGGCCTCTCTCAGATAAATGCTGATCTTGATCTCTGGGTAGCATTTGGAACTGGAAAGAACTACACTCATTACAGCATCAACGCCATTTGTGCCCATATTGGTGAACGTAAATCATGTTCCTTGCCCGTTTTCCACTCCTTGTCAGGATGTGATACTACATCAGCGTTTAGAGGGAAAGGGACGAAATATTTCTGGCAGGCATGGAATGCTTATGAGGAAGTCACGGATGACTTTGTTCATCTTCCTGCACATCCGTTTGAGCATCTTGACTTACATTCTGAATCATTTCAAAGAATCGAGAGACTAGTGGTCGTAGTTAATGTCAAAACAAGTAACGCTATGAATGTTAAGAGTGCCTGGATGGAGTTGTTCAGCCAGAAAAGCCAAGCTGTTGACAAGAGAAACTACCTACTCAGAATGCACTACTGCAGCACACTAGGAGGGCAGTATACCAGGCTGGCATCTGGACAACATGCATGCTATCTCAACAAACCAATCCATGTCTAACCGACTATGCGTTGGTGAAAGTTGGGAACTCATGGGAACCTATCTGGTCTACCATTCCAGAGGCGTCTAAAGCGTGCAGAGAATTGGTGAAATGTGGCTGCAAAAGGGCCTGTACAGTCTGCGAATGCAGCAAGGCAAATCTGCTTTGCACATCTCTTTGTCGGTGCACATGTTCATCAAAATAGGATACATCGACTGTGAACTGTCTGGTAGAGATACATTGTATTGAAACATTGTAGATATAATTCCTGAATACTACCAATATGTACTTAACATGTAGGCTGATATGTAGCTATAGAAGTCGAGAGAGAGAGAGAGAGAGAGAGAGAGAGAGAGAGAGAGAGAGAGAGAGAGAGAGAGAGAGAGAGAGAGAGAGAGAGAGAGAGAGAGAGAGAGAGAGAGAGAGAGAGAGAGAGAGAGAGAGAGAGAGAGAGAAGAGAGAGAGAGAGAAAGAGAGAGAGAGAGAGAGAGATAGAGAGAGAGAAAGAGAGAGAGAGAGAGTGAGAGAGGGAGAGAGATGGAGAGAGAGAGAGAGAGAAGAGACAGACAGACAGACAGACAGAGACAGCAATATACAGAGACAGACAGAGAAAGAGAGACAGAGACAGAGAGAGACAGAAAGATAGACAGAGAGAGACGGGGTGAGAGGGACAGACGGAGAGAGAGATAGAGAGAGAGATAGAGAGAGAGAAAGAGAGAGAGAGAGAGTGAGAGAGGGAGAGAGATGGAGAGAGAGAGAGAGAGAAAGAGACAGACAGACAGACAGACAGACAGACAGAGACAGCAATATACAGAGACAGACAGAGAAAGAGAGACAGAGACAGAGAGAGACAGAAAGATAGACAGAGAGAGACGGGGTGAGAGGGACAGACGGAGAGAGAGAGAGACAGGAGTCACGACCGAAACCACCTTATAAAGTAGAGTTCTGCTGATATTATTTATTATTTGTTTTTATTTACCCTCGCCGTGCATAATTAACTATTTGGCGAGCAGACAAAGTTAGATACAAGGGAGTCCGGGTGCGATACCCTAGCTCTTTCCGAAAAGACCCCTTGGTTCTTTTACGTGCCCGGTGTATAGCACCGATACACGCGAGGTTATTTTTCCTGGAAAGGACCAGTACTTAACCTCTAGTTGAGTGGGGGACGCTTAAAAGCATCCCTCAAATTTCCAGAACCTGGACCGGGATTTGAACCCCAGACCTCTGGATTGACCCCGCCACTCACTGCTGATATTCACTGATACACAGCATTATATACTGCAGTCAAGCTTGACCACTGACCAATGAAATTGTCTTAACTGTAGACTGTTCATTGGTCAGCGGCAATATCAGTTGTTTAACGACTTTTTAACTATAGAACGTAAAAGTAACTCAGTCCTTGACAGATTTTCAAGTACCGCACTTAAAATATAAACAGTCCTTGACGGACTTTTCAAGTACCGCACTTAAAATATAATCTGCCGTTGACGTATTTTGGTAGATACCTGTAGATACGGAGTCAGCGATTACTGCGGTACCCGAGAAGGGTTAACCTTGCATGCACAGCAAAAAAGGTAACATTCCCCTTACCAAGTGAAACACACTGAAAGTGTTTTTCAAGAACCAAAAGTGCATTGAGGATAATTATTAATATATATGTAAATAAACCCGAAACCTGATACTATAGCTGAAATATAAAAACAATATTGAATTCTACGAACGAATTCCTTCAAATACAATCGTTAGCCGATATAGATGGCGCCTGGGGCTATATGTTGTCGAAAACATTGCACATGAGATGTTCGCATTAATGCAGTCACATGTAATCAGACGATTCACATTCATTCTTGACATGCAATCGAATCCTCGCCCCACTTGTAGTCAGGTGGCTTAGCAAATTTAATGTTACCAGCCGGACAAAAGTAGCAAATTTGGCATGGAGTTTCTTTTCGACCTATCTATTGATTTTATCCTTGGAACCCACTTGATCGGTTCCGATTTTCCAAGATGGCCGCCAGAGCAAAAGGAAATGTCATATATCTGCTGTAAAAAACAGGAATGAACAAATGATGTGTCAATTCAAGTGTTTCCGGGGTCACTGAAACAGATGCTGGTCATGGCATGTTGCTCGGATCACCTATTTTCAAGATGGCGGCCAAATTTCAAAATGGCCACCAAAAAAAAAGAAATTTCGTATATCTGACTGAAAATCGGAAATGAACAAATGAGGTGTCAATTTAGGGCTTTCTTGGGTCTCTGAAACTGCTGAAGATGCTGGTCATAGCATTTTGCTCAAGTCACCCATTTCCAAGATGGCAGTAAATATTACAGAAAATACACATGTTGTCACTGGCTATAGACGTCACAGACAGGCATTTGTGAAATCAAAACAAAGGGTTTTGTTGTCACTAAAACCGATTTTTGACACTATCCATGATTATACCATTCATCTTTCAAGATAATGTCTTACTTGGCCTGATTTTGAATGGTTATTGTGACGCGCACGCGAGCATGCGTAAGCCCATTATTAATATTGACTGGTGAATTCATTGTTTTCTTACCTCTGACAAATGAGATAATGTCCAGGTCTAAATTCACTATAAGTCGACTGATTAAATCACTTTTATAAAATACTACTATAAATTAACCGAGCTAGTTAATTTGCCACTTAAACATTTTGAACACAAATGAATTAATATCCAAACCATATATCCGGGACGTTAAATTAAAAATGAAAAAACCCCTAGAGATTTATAAAGATAAGAATCTTGAAATTCTTAAAATAGAAATATCTTTATCAGTAAAATGAGTTACTCATATCTAAAACATATCATTCTAAACTATTTCAGAAACAAATAATTAACAATGTGGAAAAGTTTATTAAGCTAAATATTTGACAATTCAGAGATCTTTAGATATATTCAATAAAAGAAAAGGCAGAAAAAACTAAAAATAAAATCCTTTTTGTAAGATTAACATAAAAGAGGGTTGTCCCATTTTGTGTTATATATATACATATATGTCATTCTGTTTCAACATTTGTAATGCTTATTTGTATATACCCCATGATTTTGTTCTTGTACAAACTGAGAGAAATAAAATAAATTGAAATTGAAGTATAATATTTCCAGTTCAGTGAATATTAAACATCCACACTGTATATTGGAATCATGTTAATAAATGACAGACAATTGAAAGCATGCTCGAGTTATGTTTCTTGTGCATTGCACATATGTATGTCATAAGCTTCCTATATATGGCGTGACAAACGTTGCAATATTCTATGTCAAATATATTCATTCAATAAAAAAACATACGAACTAAAAACAAAATATGTGTTCTATAAAAAAAATATATGGACTTAAAAAAAAAAATGTTCAAAAAGAAAAAAAAAAAAAAATTGGACTAAAATAAATAATGTGTTCTATAAGAAAAATATTTCAACTAGCTTCAAAATTAAGCAAGATAAAACGTGGACCATTTTAAAAGACATGTCAATGCAAAATATATTTTGACTTCGCGTAAGAACGGCATTTATCCTACGAGTTATTACAATGTTTAGTCGACAGTTTAGTCGCCAAGTGGGGCGAGGATTCATTTGCATGTCAAGAATGAATGTTTATTGTCTGATTACATGATAATGCATTAATGTGAACATTTCATGTGCAATGTTTTCGAAAACATATAGCCACAGGCGCCATCTATATCGGCTATCGATTGTATTTGAAGGAATTCGTAGAATTCAATATTGTTTTTATATTTCAGCTATAGTTTCAGGTTTCGGGTTTATTTACATATATATTAATAATTATCCTCAATGCACTTTTGGTTCTTGAAAAACACTTTCAGTGTGTTTCACTTGGTAAGGGGAATGTTACCTTTTTTGCTGTGCATGCAAGGTTAACCCTTCTCGGGTACCGCAGTAATCGCTGACTCCTTATCTACAGGTATCTACCAAACTACCTCAACGGCAGATTATATTTTAAGTGCGGTACTTGAAAAGTCCGTCAAGGACTGTTTATATTTTAAGTGCGGTACTTGAAAATCTGTCAAGGACTGAGTTACCTTTACGTTCTATAGTTAAACAGTCGTTAAATAACTTTTATCTGATATTGTCGCTGACCAATGAACAGTCTACAGTTAAGAAAATTCCATTGGTCAGTGGTCAAGCTTCACTGCAGTATATAATGCTGTGTATCAGTGAATATCAGCAGAACTCTACATTAGAAAGTGGTTTCGGTCGTGATTCCTGTCTCTCTCTCTCTCTCTCTCTCTCTCTCTCTCTCTCTCTCTCTCTCTCTCTCTCTCTCTCTCTCTCTCTCTCTCTCTCTCTCTTTATCTCTATCTCTCTCTCTCTCTCTCTCTCTCTCTCTCTCTCTGTGTGTGTGTCTCTCTCTCTGTGTGTGTCTCTCTCTCTGTGTCTGTCCCTCTCTCTCTGTGTCTATCTCTCTGTCTCTGTCTGTCTCTGTATATTGCTGTCTCTGTCTCTGTCTCTGTCTGTCTGTCTGTCTCTGTCTCTGTCTCTGTCTCTGTCTGTCTGTCTGCCTGTCTGTCTGTCTGTATGTCTGTCTGTCTCTCTTTCGCTATCTCGCTCCATCTCTCTCTCTCTCTCCCCCTCTCTCTCCCCTGTCTCTCTCTCTCTTTCTCTCTCTCTCTCTCTCTCTCTCTCTCTCTCTCTCTCTCTCTCTCTCTCTCTCTCTCTCTCTCTCTCTCTCTCTCTCTCTCTCTCGCGCGCGCTCTATCTCTCTCTCGCTCGCTCACGCGAGCATGCGTAAGCCCATTATTAGTATTGACTTGTGAATTAATTGTTTTCTTACCTTTGACAAATGAGATAATGTCCAGGTCTAAATTCACTATAAGTCGACTGCTTAAATCACGTTGATAAAATACTACTATTAATTAACCGAGCTAGTTAATTTGCCACTTCAACATTTTGAACACAAATTAATTAATTTCCAAACCATATATCCGGGACGTTAAATCGTAATGAAAATAACCTAGAGATTTATAGAAATAAGAATCTTGAAATTCTTAAAATAGAAATATCTTTATCAGTAAAATGAGTTACTAATATCTAAAACATATCATTCTAAACTATTTCAGAAACAATTAAACAATGTGGAAAAGTATATTAAGCTAGATATTTGACAATTCAGAGATCTTTAGATACATTCAATAAAAGAAAAGGCAGAAAAAACTAAAAATAAAATCCTTTTTGTAAAAATTAACACAAAAGAGGGTTGTCCCATATTGTGTTATATTTATACATATATGTCATTCTGTTTCACAATTTGTAATGCTTATTTGTATATATCCAATGATTTTGTTCTTGTACAAACTGAGAGAAATAAAATAAATTGAAATTGAAGTATAATATTTCCAGTTCAGTGAACATTTAACATCCACACTGTATATTGGAATCATGTTAATAAATGACAGACAATCGAAAGCATGATCGAGTTATGTTTCTTGTGCATTGCACATATGTATGTCATAAGCTTCCTATATATGGCGTGACAAACGTTGCAATATTCTATGTCAAATATTTATGGACTTAAATAAAAAATGTTCAATAATAAAAAAATAAATATGGATTAAAAATAATTAATATTTTGACTTCGCGTAAGACCGGAATTTATCCTACGAGTTGTTACAATGTTTAGTCGACAGTTTAGTCGCCAAGTGGGGCGAGGATTCGTTTGCATGTCAAGAATGAATGTGAATCGTCAGATTACATGAGACTGCATTAATGCGAACATCTCATGTGCAATGTTTTCGAAAACATATAGCCCCAGGCGCCATCTATATCGGCTAACGATTGTATTTGAAGGACCTCTGACAGTCTACAGTTAAGACAATTACATTGGTCAGTGGTCAAGCTTGACTGCAGTATGTAATGCTGTGTATCAGTGAATATCAGCAGAACTTTACAACTAGAAGGTGGTTTCGGTCGTGACTCCGGTCGTGAGTCCGGGCGGGACTCCGGGTTGATGAAAGGACTGGTTTAAGTTCTGACTGGCGGTAGTCGTAGAAACTAATATAAGTTATTTGAATTACTGACTTACACGTTTATTGCCGTATTAGGAGTCCGGTGTTTTTAGACGTATGATTTATTTGTGTGAATTTTAAACTATAGTATAACTATTCAGATATATTTGACATTATAGCAAAGTCGCATTTTAAAACACAACGCACTATTATTTAATTTGGATTGGAGATAAGCGATCATCGCACTTCGTAATTACTTTCCAAATCTATACGATCACTATTCGAAGTACTACATAATTTCAATATTCCTTTTATAAAATGCACGAGTAGTTACTGGTCGGGTAACATACACATTTCCCGCCATTGCGCTCAAGGTTGTGGGATTAGCATGGTGACTGACATGCTGGTGTCAGGATAAAAGGACCAGCAGAACCCAGGAAACGCCGTGATATAACTAAAAAGTTGTTGAAAGTGGCGTAAACCCAATACAAACACACACATATATACATACACATATATACACCTCGACACTTGTAGAAGTTACGTGGTATATATCTATCTACCTAATGGCTATATATTCGCAATGTTTTATCATTGGTTGAGCTACGATCAACGACCCAGATAAGCCAGTTTTGTATGTTTTGTCAGTAACTAAACTACGATCTACGACCCAGATCAACCAATTAGCTATGTGTTTTGAGTGGTTGAGCTACGATCTACGATCCAGATCAATCAGTTAGCTTTGTGTTTTGAGTAATTAAACAACGATCTACGACCCAGATAAACCAATTCGTAATGTTTTTTCATTGGCTTAGCTACGATCTACGACCCAAATTAACTAATTCGCAAAGTTTTTTCAGTGGCTGAGCTACGATCTACGACCCGGATCAACCAATTTTCTCTGTTTTGTCAGTGGCTGAGCTACGATCTACGACCCGGATCAACCAATTAAATATGTGTTTTGATTGGTAGAACTACGATCTACGACCAAGAACAACCAATACGCCATGTTTTTTAAATGGCTCAGCTATGATCTACGACCCAGATCATCTAATGTTCTTTGTTTTGTCAGTGGCTGAGCTTCGATCTACGACACAGATCAACCGATTCGCAACGCTTTTTCATTTGCTGAGCTATGCTCTACGACCCAAATGAACCACTTGTCTATGTTTTCCCCTTTTTCGTTTACAAAGCATTTAAATCTTGCATAACGGTTAAACATTTGTTTTAAGACAGGTGACATTTCTAACGTATCAATTGTTTCAGTGAGGATTAGAATCACTGGCTTTTGTTGCGTTGCTGCTTCCTTAGCCTCCATATCACACCAGGGACTTTTGATGTATCATTAGAAATTACTAAAACTACCACGGCAGACTGTTCTATGGATCTCATGACTACTTCCACGATGGTGTGGCCAGGTCTGAAATGTTTATCAGCATGACATATATAATCCCACTTTGCCTTCGTTATAGATTCAATTGTTTGCGATAAACTTGGAGAAACATACTTTAGAACAAGCTCATCATCAGCGCTACAATGAGATAAGAATATCAGAAAATGTAAAGGAAGATCCTCGTTTTTTTAGATGTCTGAGAAGTTTTCGTAGTTGTTGGCGATGTCTTCGATGTCTTCTAACCAAACACGTCACTAGACACATGACTAATATCACCACGAGTCCCACACCGGTGAATACCAAGGCAATCCGAATCAGATGTTGATGGTGACAGTCAGCTGACACATCCGTTATCTGATTAGTCAATATATTATAGTTCCGCCCATTAAATCTACATAGATAACTGGTATCCAATGTCCTTAGAGATTGGCACACGTGGGTTTCGTCCTTACCGTAATACGTTTTTACTTTATTTATAATCGTTCCCTTCAATGACACGTGTTTAAGTTTTGGCGGACACTTTGAGGACAAGATGTCAAACCTGTTCAGGTTCAAGTTTGTAAGTTCTAACAGCCGTATATCTAGTTTCCATGACAACACCTCGAAGAATGTATAATGCATCGTTAGTGTAGGGGAATGGTTGCTTGGTGATATACGATCAACAACAAGAGTCTCGAGACCTGTAAATCTTGTACCATTTAGTATGCGTGTGATGTTTACAAACGATATTTGTTCGGTGCTGATGAAATGCAAATCTTTTACTCCTAGTTTGGCTTGTTCGTCCAGTATTTCAAACCTATGATAAAAGTCAATCTTATGTATCTTTAATGATGTCAAATTATTAAGTTGAAGAATCGGCGATGAACAACGAAATGTAGTATCAAATAATTCTAAATGTGTCACTTGTCTCCATGTCAAATTCATACATCCCCAGTTATTTAGTTTAACGTGTTCTGTGCCATTCGGTAATTCTTGATTTAATATACCATTCGATTCCAAGAGATCACATTCCATAAAACTATCGTTGCAGGCACATCCACTTGGACAGACACAGTCGTGTCCATACACAACTAGGCACAAAGCTACCACAAGTCGAGACATCATCCGGGAGCTAAAATCCACATAATCAAAGTCGTAATATCATGACCGTTTTATACAATGAACGTCGTATTTATAGATACTACTTACAGAATTGTCATTCATTGTATTCATGGATCTGCGTTGTTTACATGTATGTGAGTGCGGTTCTTAACGAGGGTTTAATTATCACTTGTTAAAGTGCTATGGTTTACCCTCTAATGTTTTTGTTGTTGTTTTCTTATTCAAGGTTTTTTTACGCCGTTCTATATCATGACGACAGTTGACTCATTCATGATCGTTTTGTTAACAAACCAGGGCTAAGCTAGGAAATGTGTCTGGCCGAAGGACACTACCCCATGAAACCCATAATTCTTATCAATGCGTTGACATTAAGTTATATATTGCATTCGTCTGGCCGTCAACACAAGAGGAATATGTCGTGTAAATCTTTAAAAGTGGTTTACATACATGTACTCATAATAATTTACTAGAACAGTGTCCATCATGTTAAGTCGTGCACCTTCCCCGGCTATGGATGGTATTACTCCGGGTATGACACGTCCATAGACCGGATGCACGACAAGAGTACGAATGTGTTATTACAATTGAGTCCACGAGAGGGCGCTTTCGTATTCTATGGATCTACACCTAATAGTAAAACCCGAGCTATCCTTACACTACAAAACTATGTACATAAGGAGGCAGTAATATCCAATTGATCCGCGGCGTAACACAGGTACATTGACCATACGTGGGGGCATTACTAGCCTATAGTTGATGGTTTGGTTTTCAACGCAGCGTTTAACAGTGTTCCAGTTATATCACGGCGTTTCCTGAGTAAGTTACCAGTACTACTGTACCATTTATCCTGACACCAGCCATTTAGTCGAAATGATAACCCCGCAACCCTGGGCGCTAAGGAGGTCTACAGCTACTACAATTTTTAAAGTCTTTGGTATGACCCGACCGGGGATCAAACCCGCGACCTCCCGCACCCGAGGCGGACGTAGTACCCCACCAAGGCGGTTTAATAGCCTATGGATCATATCAGTACTTTACTCCTACCAATACATCGAGGTACATATTTTGCGGCCGTTCATATCTGATCGATCTTCCCAGTTATATCAGAGTTGTGTTCCTTGCAATGAAAGCATGGTACATACGTATTGGTATTCCTTTCCTATGTATCCACAGATTAATGTTCCTAAAAATGAAGACATGGTACATATTTGGGGGCCTTGCAACAAGGCACAGTTACGCTCCTAAACATGAAAACATGGTGCATAAGTGGGGGCATTCCTATATATTCGCCTAGTAATTCAAGAGCAATACCCTTATAATTAATGTGTGTGAAGTTGGCTCTGTGATCGGTCATCGGTCATCAGTGTTCCACTCCCGTGAAAACCGGAACGCCGACCTGGAAAACCGAGCTCGGCCATCGATGTTCGAATTTATATAGCTGGAATATCGAGTTCGGCCATCGGCATTCGAATTTATATAGCAAACTGAACGCCGACGTGGAACTCTGAGCTTAGCCGTCGGTGTTCGAATTTATATAGTATTTTGAGTATATTTGGACTTGAGGTGTATTATTATATTTAAGTAAATAAAGGTAATTAAACAACATTTAAAAACACGAGTTAATCCTTTTCCTCATACAGGCACCTTTTGACGCCTCTGCAGCAGACGACTTTTGAAAGCATTGTGACAAATGGTGAAATTGCTAATCATGATCTCCTTTTGCCACAATGTTTCAACTGTATTAAATTTGTGTTCCTTCAGTTATAGAGAGTTTCTATACCTTTGAATAAATGTATTCAAAGTCATTTTGCTGCAGATTTGTTGTAATGTGGGAAAGTGATAAACCTTTATTAAAGAAACATGTACATTCTAAACAGTGCACAAAACATTGCTGGAAAAGAAGCAAATGCTTATCATTAGTATTTGACTCAGTACTTTTGTCTTTCTAGTGTGTTGTACATTATAAAAATAATCAAATTAACCCTTTCCCACAAACAACAAATTTGCAGCCGACAACTTTGAAATCATGTAGACAAATATATGGCAAATCTCTTTAACCGAAAGAAAATAATTGAATAGAATTGAAAACTCTATGGCAAAAGAAGAAATTGCCTGAAACAAGGCTCAACACTTCGCCGTAAGCGCGGGTAGACGGCGGGACCTGCCGTATAGCATATGCGGCTACGGCTCATATTTCCCCTACTACCAGCGGAGTGCTCGCCTGAAACAAGGCTCAGCACTTCGCCGGCAGCGCGGGTAGACTGCGGGACCAGCCTTATAGCACATGCGGCCCCGGCTCACATTTCCACTACCAGCAGCGGAGTGCTAACGCGAAACAAGGCCATCACTTCGCCGTCAGCGCGGGTAAACGGCGGGATCTGCCTTATAGCATATGCGGCCACGGCTGTTCCACTCCCATGATAATTTGTTTTTGTTCCAATCTCGTAACAAGGACGTCTAGGCCCGAGTGTTCCCCGTAATACACACGGCAGACTCGTGTAGAAATCCGCTTTAAGGCCGTTGTTCCACTCTCGTGAGAAAAAAAAAGTATTCCACTCCTGTGAGATTTCTTTTCTTTTCCAATCCCGTAACAAGGGCGTTTAGGCCCGAGTGCTCCCCGTAATACACGCTGCATACTCGGGTAGAAATCCGCCTTAAAGCCGTTGTTCCACTCCCGTGACAAGGGCGTCTAGGCCCAATTGCTCCCCGTGATACACGCGGCGGACACGGGTAGAAATTAAGACCGTGTTCCCACTCGTTTTCAAAAGTTGCCTGCTGCAGATGCGTCAGAAAGTATCTGTTTATTTTTTAACAATATGTCGTATATGCTGATTTTCTATACTACAAACAAATTTCGACCTGTATTGCAATATATTGCGTAACGCTAGTCCAGTATTGTAATACGTATCGTATCGTAAGCTGCCTGGCAATACACAGTTGAACCTGGTGAACCGAGTTCGGTCATCGGTTTTCGATTTCTTTTTATAACTGTCTCGGAACTCAATAAAACGCTTGCAGAGGGCCTGCATCTGCGGCCGGAGTTTGTCGTTACGGGAGTGGAAGACGGCCCGATACGTGGTTGTTGGCCCGGTGTTGTCACGATAATGGAACGCTATATCAATTCGAACACCGATGACCGAGCTCGGTGATGCAGGTCAGCGTTCCGGCTTTTGTCACGGGAGTGGAACGCTGTCACGGGAGTGGAAAAACCGATGACCGAGCTCGATATCCAGGTCGGCGACCAGATTGCAATATAAATTCGAATGCCGATGGCCGATCTCGGTCTTCCAGGTCGGCGACCAGATTGCAATATAAATTCGAATGCCGATGGCCGAGCTCGATATTCCAGGTCCGGGTTCAAATTGCTATATAAATTCGAACACCGATGGCCGATATCTGTGTTCCAGGTCGGCGTTCAGATTGCTATATAAATGCAAAGTTCCGGCTTGCCATGGGAGTGGAACGCTGTCACGGGAGTGGAACACCGATGGCCTAGCTCGATATTCCGGGTCGGCGTTCAAATTGCTATATAAATTCGAATGTCGATGGCCTAGCTCGATATTACATGTCGGCGTTCAAATTATATATACATTCTAACACCGATGGCCGAGCTCGGTGTTCCAGGTCGGCGTTCAGATTGCTATATAAATTCGAACACCGATGTGCATAAGTGGGGACGTTCCTACCCTATGGGTTCGCCTAGTATTTCAAGAGCAATACCCTTATAATTAAAAAATGTACATAAGTGGTTGCATTCCTACCACATGGATTCGCTCAGTTATACCGGAGCAATATCCTTATAATTAAAAAATGTACATAAGTGGGGAACTTCCTACCCTATGGATTCACCAGTTATACCAGACGAACATCCGTACAGTGAACTCCTACAGCGGATCCTTGCAGTAATAACAAGTGTAATCTGTACATAGGAGGACGCATTCATATCCCAATGAACAATGTTTTCAGTGTTCGTCTGCTGCAGAGGCTTCAGAAAGCTTCTGAATGTAGGTAAAGGTTTAGTTGTGATATGTATACATAACTACTTTGAGGTAAAGTTTTCATTTGAGCCGAGAAAACCAGCATTATGGACTTTGCGTTATGTATCGACTCAGATCAGCCTGCGCAGTCCAAGAAGGCTATTCCGGGCCGACACATTCAGTCCGGGGGGGGGGGGGGGGATATATTTATAGAGTAATGATTCCTAAGCTTAAGCTTATCAGGGTCGATACTTAACGCAGAGTCCACAGTGTTGTATTTCTCGCAGAACAGCTCATATTAAGAATGTGTTTCAGTGTTTCGGTGCTAAGTGTTTTTTTTTAACCCAGATATTTATTTATTCCTTGACTCAGACACCAAACTTCGTAAACATATAAGCTAAAATATAGAAACTAAGCACGGATTGTTGTGTGGATTACTGATGTCAGAAAGCCTGGAAACAGATGCGTAGGCGAACTGGCCGCCGTTATATGACTGAAAAATGGTTGCAAACGGCGTTAGACAGTCAATCAATCAATCCTTTTGTCACCATGTTTTCAAAAGTCGTATGCTGCAAATGCAATAAACTGCGTCTGCATATGGGAAAGGGTTTGTTTACATGTGATATACTCCTTTGTTGTTTTGAAATGCTCTGTAGATGTACATTTTGCAGGCATACAGTTGATCATTTTATACAACTACATGCCAAAACAGTCAGATTCAAGACGTACATGACAATTGAGCCGTTCCACGAGAAAACCATCATTATGGACTCTGCTTAATGCAGGGGCGTATGTCCCTTTAGGCAGTGTAGGCACGTGCCTATACATTTGTTCTCAAAATGCCCCACAATACAGATGCGGCGATAGACATCTGCGTAATGTATCGACCAGATCAGCCTGCGGTGTTCGCGCAGACTGATCCGGCCGACACATTCCGTCTTAGGGAGATAGTTGTATATAGAGTAGTGATTCCTGAAACAGAAAATCCACAGGAGGCGAAAAGTGTCTATCCGGGTAGGCCTGTGTGGCATGCTTAGGCTGATCCGGGTCGATACTTTACGCAGAGTCCACAATGTTGATTTTCTCACGAGACGGCATACACATTGATTATTGCAAAGCTACGCCAATGTAATGTATCGACCTAGATCAGCGTGCAGGCTAATCCGGGTTGACACATTCGTAAGAAGAGATTTAGCTGCTCTTAAACCAGTGAGTGACTGTGTGGTACTTTACGCGGCTTTCAACAGGGTTATATCACGGCATTTCCTGGGTAAGGGGCGTAGCATTGCAACAATCAATGTGTAGGCCGTCCCGTGAGAAAATCAACATTCCGGACTCTGCGTAAATTATCGACCCGGATCAGCCTAAGCATGCCACACAGGTCTATCCGGATAGACACATTTCGCCTCCTGTGAATTTTCTGTTTCAGGAATAACTACTCTATACATCTATCCCCCTAAGACGGAATGTGTCGGCCGGATCAGTCTGCGCGGACAGCGCAGGCTGATCTGGTCGATACATTACGCAGATGTCTATAGCCGCAACTGCATTTTGTGGCATTTTGAGAAAAAATGTGTAGGCACGTGCCTACAGTGCCTAAATGGAGCTACGCCCCTGGTAAGTTACGAGCCCTACTGGTCAATTTATCCTGACACCAGTCAGTCATTCGTAATGCTAACACCGCAACCTTGAGCGCCAAGGAGGGCAGCCATTGCCACCATTTTTTATAAAGTCTTTGTTCCTAATGCAAACAACGCAATCCTGAGCAAAAAGGTTTACATCCCCGATGTGATGTTATGGTTTGGGTATAGTGAAGGTTGTAACACCTTCAATCGATTATGGACATATTAATTATCAATTGTTTGTACTCGAAATATACCGACATCTTACATGACTTCAGACGGAAATCGCCGACGATATATAGTGTTTATAAATTATTACCAACCTCGTTCTGAAATCGACGAGCTCGTTTGGAGTGGTCTATCAGCGCGGGTAGACTGCGGAACCTGCCTCATAGCACATGCGGCCCCGGCTCACATTTCCCCTACCAGCAGCGGGGTGCTAACGCGAAACAAGGCCAGCACTTCGCCGTCAGCGCGGGTAGACGGCGGGACCTGCTTTATAGCATATGCGGCCAAAGCTCACATTTCCCCTACTAGCAGCGGAGTGCTCGCATAAAGCAAGGCTTAGCACCTCGCCGTAAGCGCGGTTAGACTGCGGGACCTGCCGTATAGTATATGCGGTCACGGCTCACATTTCCCCTACCAGCAGCGAGGTGCTAGCGTAAAACAAGGCTCAGCACTTCGCCGTAAGCGCGGGTAGACTGCGGGACCTACCGTATAGCATATGCGGCCACGGCTCACATTTCCCCTACCAGCAGCGAGGTGCTAGCGTAAAACAAGGCTCAGCACTTCGCCGTAAGCGCGGGTAGACTGCGGGACCTGCCGTATAGCATATGCGGCCACGGCTCACATTTCCCCTACCAGAAGCGAGGTGCTAGCGTAAAACAAGGCTCAGCACTTCGCCGTAAGCGAGGAGGAATCCGCCTTAAGGCCGTTGTTCAACTCCCGTGAGGAAAAAAAAGTGTTCCACTCCTGTGAGAATTTTGTTTGTTCCACTCCCGTGACAAGGGCGTATAGGCCCGAGTGCTCCCCGTGATACACGCGGGGGACTCGGGTAGAAATACACCTTAAGGCCTTGTTCAACTCGTTTTCAAAAGTTGCCTGCTGCAGATGCGTCAGAAAACGTCTGTATATTTTTCAACAATATGTCGTATATGCTGATTTTCTATACTGCAAACAGATTTCGACCTGTATTGCAATATATTGCGTATCGCTTGTCCCGTATTGTAATACGTATCGTATCGTAAGCTGCCTGGCAATACACAGCGGATTTCGATTTATTATAACTGTCACGGAAATAATATTTTCAACCGAATTTAATAATTAAGTTTTCATTGATAGTTATTCTTTTTATTTTTGCATATAAGCTTTCAAACTTGTCTGCTACATATTCGTTGTATGTGGAAAAGAGTTAAATTGAATTAAACAAGGAAAACAAGAGTATAGTTTGGTATGGAATTGAAATGTCATAAAAAGACTGGTTTCATTATTTACATTAAATGCTTTTGGAGTTAATGATTGATTGATTTGGGCTTTAAGCAGCATTCACTGTTTCAATAATTTTTCAGTCATATCACGACAGAGAGTTCACATACTTTCTAAGCAACTGGCTGCCTTTCCACATATACTTTCAGGCCATTGGTGGAAAACGAACGACGCTTATCACAGTGACTTTTGTCAAATGTCGGAAAGAATATTGACCGAGCCGGGATTCAATCTCACAATCCCTGGATTGACAGCCCGCGTGGCGGCCGCGTCGCTACCGACAGAGCTACCGGAGCTCTGCTTGGAGTAAATGAAGTAAGTTCTCATGATAACAAATAATAACTTTTTCCCATATACTTCCTGCAGATTATAGAAAATCTTTATAAATGAGAAAAAATGTGTAGGCACGTGCCTACAGTGCCTAAATGGAGCTACGCCCCTGGTAAGTTACGAGCCCTACTGGTCAATTTATCCTGACACCAGTCAGTCATTCGTAATGCTAACACCGCAACCTTGAGCGCCAAGGAGGGCAGCCATTGCCACCATTTTTTATAAAGTCTTTGTTCCTAATGCAAACAACGCAATCCTGAGCAAAAAGGTTTACATCCCCGATGTGATGTTATGGTTTGGGTATAGTGAAGGTTGTAACACCTTCAATCGATTATGGACATATTAATTATCAATTGTTTGTACTCGAAATATACCGACATCTTACATGACTTCAGACGGAAATCGCCGACGATATATAGTGTTTATAAATTATTACCAACCTCGTTCTGAAATCGACGAGCTCGTTTGGAGTGGTCTATCAGCGCGGGTAGACTGCGGAACCTGCCTCATAGCACATGCGGCCCCGGCTCACATTTCCCCTACCAGCAGCGGGGTGCTAACGCGAAACAAGGCCAGCACTTCGCCGTCAGCGCGGGTAGACGGCGGGACCTGCTTTATAGCATATGCGGCCAAAGCTCACATTTCCCCTACTAGCAGCGGAGTGCTCGCATAAAGCAAGGCTTAGCACCTCGCCGTAAGCGCGGTTAGACTGCGGGACCTGCCGTATAGTATATGCGGTCACGGCTCACATTTCCCCTACCAGCAGCGAGGTGCTAGCGTAAAACAAGGCTCAGCACTTCGCCGTAAGCGCGGGTAGACTGCGGGACCTACCGTATAGCATATGCGGCCACGGCTCACATTTCCCCTACCAGCAGCGAGGTGCTAGCGTAAAACAAGGCTCAGCACTTCGCCGTAAGCGCGGGTAGACTGCGGGACCTGCCGTATAGCATATGCGGCCACGGCTCACATTTCCCCTACCAGAAGCGAGGTGCTAGCGTAAAACAAGGCTCAGCACTTCGCCGTAAGCGAGGAGGAATCCGCCTTAAGGCCGTTGTTCAACTCCCGTGAGGAAAAAAAAGTGTTCCACTCCTGTGAGAATTTTGTTTGTTCCACTCCCGTGACAAGGGCGTATAGGCCCGAGTGCTCCCCGTGATACACGCGGGGGACTCGGGTAGAAATACACCTTAAGGCCTTGTTCAACTCGTTTTCAAAAGTTGCCTGCTGCAGATGCGTCAGAAAACGTCTGTATATTTTTCAACAATATGTCGTATATGCTGATTTTCTATACTGCAAACAGATTTCGACCTGTATTGCAATATATTGCGTATCGCTTGTCCCGTATTGTAATACGTATCGTATCGTAAGCTGCCTGGCAATACACAGCGGATTTCGATTTATTATAACTGTCACGGAAATAATATTTTCAACCGAATTTAATAATTAAGTTTTCATTGATAGTTATTCTTTTTATTTTTGCATATAAGCTTTCAAACTTGTCTGCTACATATTCGTTGTATGTGGAAAAGAGTTAAATTGAATTAAACAAGGAAAACAAGAGTATAGTTTGGTATGGAATTGAAATGTCATAAAAAGACTGGTTTCATTATTTACATTAAATGCTTTTGGAGTTAATGATTGATTGATTTGGGCTTTAAGCAGCATTCACTGTTTCAATAATTTTTCAGTCATATCACGACAGAGAGTTCACATACTTTCTAAGCAACTGGCTGCCTTTCCACATATACTTTCAGGCCATTGGTGGAAAACGAACGACGCTTATCACAGTGACTTTTGTCAAATGTCGGAAAGAATATTGACCGAGCCGGGATTCAATCTCACAATCCCTGGATTGACAGCCCGCGTGGCGGCCGCGTCGCTACCGACAGAGCTACCGGAGCTCTGCTTGGAGTAAATGAAGTAAGTTCTCATGATAACAAATAATAACTTTTTCCCATATACTTCCTGCAGATTATAGAAAATCTTTATAAATGAAGGTATCGAAAAATGTTGTAAATATTGTGCCAAAAGGAGACATTGCTTGTTTTGAACATTTTGTCCTTTTTTCACAATGCTTTCAAAATCATCCCTGCAGCAGCGTCAGCAAGTGTCCATGATAGGGAAAGGGTTAATGAATATGAATTTGAGATTACAATTTTTTAGAAGAGAAGACAGACTGAATCTAAATTTGTTTATATATTTTGTGTTTACTAAAAATATAAGATAATATTACTGCAGTAATTTATGGATCATTGTGTCCTCTTATAACAAGAGCTGTCTGTAAGACAGTGTGCTCGACATTTTAGTGCTTGACAATAAAATAAAACTTTGTTCAGCAATAAGCAAAACAGAAAATTTGACAGAGTTACCTTCTGTTGTCTACAAATAGGGATTAAATAGTACTCCAAGTTTCATAGTTATATCTTAAAGGGTTAAGTCAATAATTGGATTTAGCCCAGATTTACTGTATTTTCTAAATTGAAAAAGGGCCATAATTAAGACAAAAACCTTGACACAGTTATGTTTTCTTGTCTGCTGATGGAGGTAATGAGGGTGAACATGTAGGAATTGTAAGTTTCAAAGGAATATCTCCTATGTTTTTGAAAGAAATTGAGGTAGTACAAAACACTTAAATAAAATTTAAGTCGAAAAATGGCCATAATTCTGACAAACACCTTGACAGAGTTATGTACTCTTGTCTGTTGATGGAGGTAATGATGGTAAACTAGTTTTGTAAGTTTCAAAGCAATATCTCTAAACGTTTTAAAAAAAAGTGAGGTGGTACAACACAATTAACCAAGGTGTGTTGCTAAGCTAACGCCGAGGTGAGTAGGAGAGCTAGCCTTTTATTCGAAAAGTCAAGTTAAAAATAAAATACTGTCAGACAGGACAATGTCTGATCACAGACACACTGTGAAACATAAAGTAACTCATAATATTTTTTGCAAAGCAGAGAATAAAGTGATCTTGAATTTAACAATTCAGTGACATATAACTACAATGTCATGTTTCTGAATATTATAAAATTACAAGAAAAATAAAGTAAATCAAGCGACAATGTTAGCTTAGAAAAAATCTTAGATTTATACTCTAATAGAAGCAACAGCCCACATTCCTTCAAGGTCCATTCTTGTGAAAAGTATGGTTGGTTTCTAGCGTCACCCATGTTCACATCACAACCAAGTTGGTTGATATCAGGAAAGAGCAATCAACGCTGGGACGAAAGGTTTCATTGTATGTCCTGTTTAACAAAATAAAAAAAATGTCATCCTTTAAGTTGAAAATGCATGGACAATTAAAGGTTAATTCAGGGACACATGCACTGGAAAATTATTATCTCTCTGTAGCATATGGATACAGCAATCGATATTGGGAACAGAGTATGAAAACATAATGGGAAAAAGAAATTTTTATTTATTCGGAGAACAATAGCCACTGTACTATGACACAAGAAGGACAATATATAGGGAGATTTCGGCATTACGTCAGAAATGCTTAATGCAGAACTTTTAGCGCCGAATAATTCCATCGTTTCTCCAGAGACATGGTTAACAATAATAATGTCAGTACTATTTTGGTACAATATTGATACTAAGATTTCAGAACTATCGAACTAATATGTAATTGAGTTAAAAAATGTAAACATTAGCCTTTTTCGTGTCTAGAGACAGAGAACTATCGAACTAATATGTAATTGAGTTAAAAAACGTAAACATTAGCCTTTATCGTGTCTAGAGACAGAGAATACTCTGGCGCGACACATACGCCCATTGACAAGTGACGTAGTAAACAGGTGCACGTTCGGTCACCCGACGTTTGTTTGGCAAACAACCTCCATTGTGCATAGAGCGTGAATGGAAATTTAATGTAAAGCGAGGTATTTCAGAAATCATTACATTATTCTTAGATTATATGTTGAATATAGTACAAATACTTTTATTTAACACTTTTCGAAGTAAAATGCTACTATAAAGTTATTTTTGTAACCGATTTGGAGATAAATCGAAAATATTATGATTTAATCGGAAGTAATATAGAGTTGCTGAGATGTTTTCTTAAAATAGTTTATATAATTGAAAAATAACTGAAAGTAATACCACGTGACAATAAGAAGCAGCTTTTCACTTGATCTTGCTTTTAGTCAGATCATGACAATAAATGCTCGGCCTATACATTTGAGAAGAAGAAGCAGGCATCACCTGCTTGTGCCGGAATTATCATGTATTTAAACCTTCAAGAAGAAATTGCTCGTTTTCTAAAGTTGTCTCCTGCAGAGGCGTCATAAAGCATCTGTATGTGGGAAAGGGTTAATTACAGGGTCATTTGTGCAGAAAATGAGTAATTGGGAAATAAAAAAGTAGCTATAGACAGGGTTTTGCTATTAAACAAAGCATGACTTTAACAAAGGTTTGACTGTATATGAGAATAATTTCAGGGACAGACTCACTTTCAAGTCAACTTTCTCCAGTTATGCCAGAGCTATATCCCCTTAATTAGTGAAATTTAGTTTGAAATTATTTGTCTGATCTCTAACTGGAGCACTTCTAACCCAACCCAGGGGTTGTAAGTTCGAACCCTTACACGTCCAACATTCTTTCCGACGTTTGACAAAGGTCACAGTGATAAGCGGCATTCGTCTTCCACCAATGGGATAACAGTCTTTGTGGTAAAGCAGCCAGTTGCTCGGAAAGAATGTTTTGTGGAGTAGTCAGAACTGGCGTGAGAAAGCCAGGAAACGCGTTATAGAATATAATGCTGCAATAAATGTATCAATATGAGCAGCTCTTCCTTTGCAAATTTGTTGATTGTCGGAAAGGGTTGTTCAGTAACCTATTGTTTATTGACTGTTGATAACCATTTTACTGTCTGAAATCACTTGTTGTCAAGTCCGCTTTTGGTTAGCTCGACATTTAGCTGTCACAATGGCGGTTCGATGTGTGTGTCCGTGCGTTCATGCATCTGTCTGTCCGACCCGCATCTTAACCACGCATAATAGGATTTCTAAGAAAATGAACACAAGAGTGCACCATGACGAGCTGGTGTGTCGTTCGCAAAAATTCAGGCCTGTACCTCAAATGTTAAGGTCACTCGTAGAGGTCAAAGGTTAAAATGGGTACTGTTTGATAGGATTGACTTCTCCGGCCCGGACATTGTCAACAGGTTAGGGGTTTGTTGAGACACTTTGCTTGTAAGAATCAACAGCTTTCATTTAATTTACGCTTTCTGGACCCATTAACTACTATGTCATCACTAAGGTGTTAGAAGGTTATATAATTAGGATGATATTGGTCCTGTTGATTTTAATATCTGCATGTGGATACATGTACTTTTATTCTGACACAATTGGTACTTAAATTAAACCATGATGAAAATTCAGTACACGTCAGTCTCTCTATTGATATTTAACACTGTGTTCAATTGTAAGTTTACAATA
The DNA here is from genome assembly GCA_031761405.1 of Serripes groenlandicus. NCBI lineage: Eukaryota > Metazoa > Mollusca > Bivalvia > Cardiida > Cardiidae > Serripes > Serripes groenlandicus. The sequence goes on from JASEVX010000011.1 coordinate 65,035,310, forward strand.
TATGTTCACCTGAGCATTGCAATGTTTATGTCACATTGTTTAACTTTGGAATATTTTTACAATGAGATGAATCACTCACCTCAGTGCAACCATCACTGTACGAATGGCGCGAACAGCGCGTATTAGCAATCAATGCTGCAAGTGTAGCTCAAATTTTCGAGGGAGAAAAATCCTAAATGTAAAGTAACTACATTGAACAGACCTGTTTAATATCAGACATCATTAAAACTAACTACCAAACAAATGGATACTTTAGTTTTCTTTCCTTTCTATGATAATTAAGTCATTTTCTCTGAACAAATATTCAAATTCAGAGAAAGAAGATGTTGCATCTGAGAGGTTGGTAGCATGATCTCCATAGAATTAAAAAACATGGGTAATGGAGGAACTTCTGTTTGATCTTTTTCTAAAATAGATATGCTGCAGAGGCATAAAACCTCGCGGAGAAAGTTCATCCATTAGCAAAGGTGTATTAAAGATGACCAAGATGGACCTTTTACGTTCACCTCTATAACTGCATCAATACCTTCCACATGCAGCTCCTTGGTTTTACAACAATTTTAACATTATTTCAGTTACATCATGGTGACAGTTCATTTATTCATGCATCCTAGGTAAACACTCTAGGACTGAGGATCAAACCTAAGAAATGCAGTTTGAAATCTCCGAAAATAACCACTCGGCCATGTCGGATTCGTATTTCCGAAGAGACATAATCTATGTTGAACAAAGCCCTGGTGTCATCAGTTGAGAGAAGTATTCTGACACAGGGTTTCAACATGCTTAATTCGAAAATGTGGTCTCTAAAGTGTACAAAATATTTTATTTCAATACGGCCCAGCGACCTGGTGATGAACATGTGATAACCCAAAGGATTTAACTTACATAAAACCAAGACAAACATCTAATAAAGTTCCATCGTTCTTGAGCTAAAACGGTAGTCTATCGAATGCCAACTAGATTTTTTTTAAATTTGGTATGGCCTTATTTTGAACACACCAGGACCCATTTAAAACGTAGCTTAAATATCACCAAGACAAACATTCTGGAAAATTAACATTATTCTTCTGTCAAATGATGGAGCTTTACTCAAATTTACCCGCATCAGAGTGCACTTTTATTGAAAACCGCAAGGCCTACATCGAGATACTGCTTGTTACTTTGCATGATTTTCTACACGATCGCCACTACAGTGCATTCAGCGCTTTGATTTTATTTGCTAGGTGTTACAATAGAGAGGTTGTATTGTATAAACTAGGGATGGCAACGAATATTCGAATATTCAAATATTCGAATACTATATCATGGTTCTTATATTCGATGAAATCAGGAGTTTTTAAAAAAGAAATCAATTTTTTATTTTTGTTATTGCTTTTTTTATATAAACTGTAAGTAAAGGGTTACCGATGGTCTATTCTACGGTGTCGTCTCACTTTGCCAACTTTTAGTTTTTAGGTAAGATTTTGGGGGGGAAAAATAGTTGGCAAGGTGAGACTAGGTCAACATGTGTGAACTAGCCAGGGGCAACGGTGTCGTCTCACTTTGCCAACTTTTAGTTTTTAGGTAAGATTTTGGGGGGGGGGGGGGGGGGGGGGGGGGGGGGAAGTTGGCAAGGTGAGACTAGGTCAACATGTGTGAACTAGCCAGGGGCAATATTGGTTTTTAAATTTTCAGCTCTCCTAGTTTCCAAATTTGAATTATATGATATTTGAACCTTATGCGATTGGACTTAGACAATTTCAACTTTTACTTATGTGAAAATCTGATTTAGTATTTTTATTTTTTAGTAACAATCTGATTAACAATTGATTAACTGATTATAATTGTAACAATAATATTATTTATTATTGCTTTTAATAGACTGTTTGTAGATTTAATTGTCTGATATGTTTTCAGTCAATCAACTAATTAAACTGATATGTTTCAACTAATTAAAGGAATGAGTAATTGTAATCAATCAATTAAAAGTTTAAAAACATACATGCACCATATATAAATACTGTTTAGAAACTGGGAACATCATACAAACATGGCTAATGCAGCAGTGAATGTCAGTTTCTTAGAGAATAGTAGAGGTGGGAGAACACTCGTTCATAATGATTTTATGTACCGACTGAAGACACAGAAAGGCGAACGAAGTTATTGGTACTGCGTCCAGCCCACATGTCCAGCTAGAATCAACTTATTACATGATATATCAACTAAGGTGAGTCTTTATTGCTTTGTATAAATATTGTATTCTAATTATGGTTTTACATAAGCCATTGGTTCAGCCTTATAAACTCTTCTTCACTGAAAAAGAAATATCAAGGAAATGTTCATATTTTAAATCATTGTTTTTTTATTTACAGATATCCATGAATCACAACCATGAGAATAATCCTACAGGTACAAAAGTGATCTCGGTAATGAACAGTATTCGAAAGAGAGTCCGTGAGTCAACAGAATCAGTGCAGGCTATATATGAAGATTTGCTGTGTAGTGCCATATCCACAGAATGGGATGATACAACAGAGGTTGTCAAGAATATTCCAACATTCTACTCCTCCAGATCCTCACTTTACAGGTAAATATTAATAAAGAATGTTTTCTTTGATTTAAACCCTATCCATGAAACAACAATATGCAGAATATAGCAGAATACTTTGAAAATGTTAAATAAAAACTGTAGAACTATAAAAATGATACATTTGTAAAGGTGATAAAGTTCATATTCTATCAATATACTAATGGTGCCTACCAGTAGCTACGCTACAACGATTTAATTGCAGAATTTACTTATATTTCAGACATAGATCAAAACTCCACCCAGCCCTACCAAATACACGAGACGAAATAGTCCTAGATGGTGAATGGAAAGAGACACTAACCGGAGAAAATTTTCTACTCGCTGATGATACTGTCGACGAAAGAATTATTATATTCGCCACAGAAGACAATCTGACAGAGCTGTCATATGCCGATGTCTGGTATATGGACGGTACATTCTACTCGAGTCCCAACTGTTTTTATCAACTCTACACGATCCACGCCCAGATCAACGAACAGATGTATCCCTTGGTGTATGGGTTCCTGCCGAACAAGACACGCGCTACTTACAGACGATTTTTCAGCAGCTTTTACAGACAGCCGCAGACAACCAGAATATACATTTACTTCCAGATATTATAATGATGGACTTCGAAAAACCCGCCCAAACAACTGCGACAGAAGTATTCAGTAGTGCCACCATACGTGGATGTTTTTTCCATTTTACGCAATGTATATGGAGAAAAGTCCAGTCCCTTGGTTTGGTCAGAGAGTTTAAAGAGAACGACGACGTAAGAACATTAGTGAGAAGAGCTGCTGTGTTACCACTAGTACCGTTGCGCCAGGTATAAGACATGTGGCTATTCGCCATAGAAAACTGTGAAGACGACTCCCAACAAATAGAAGCCTTTAAAGACTACGTGACAGAACAGTGGGTCGAAGGGGACAAGTCCCTTTGGAACCACTACGACAATAGTGGTCCACGCACAACCAACCATGTTGAGGGTTGGCACCACAAGATTAACAATAAAGTGAATCGGTCGCATCCAAATATATATGCGCTCCTAGAAATCATCAAGAAAGAACAACAAATGAACGAAATCAAGATGCTCCAGTTCCAAAATGGTGGTCGTCAACAACCAAGAAAGAGAAAATACAGATTTGTAGAGAGTCGGTTAGCCACTCTTAAAGAAAGGCTTGAATCTGGTGAGATTGACTTGTATGTATATGCTGAATCTGCTTCTCAGTTGATTAAATTGAAATGATACGATGTATGACTTTTTTGTATGATTGTGTATATAATTGCAATTTTGTTTTCAGCGTTACATAGATTTAAAGCATAGACTATGCTGCACATTGTATATATGTTGACATGTATAAAACTAGAAAGTATGGAATATGATAGATATTCAACAAACAAACACAATCCATTTTGTCACAATGTTATCAAAAGACATTGGTTAAACCAATAAAATCAATAGTTTAATTTCATATTTATGATAATTATATGAATATTTTTAAAAAATATATATACGTATGTGATAATAATCAAAGTACTGAACGTACTGGTATCGAATTATTTTGAACATGAATTGTAAAATCTAATTTATGAATGCAATTGATTATTATTAATATTTTTGTCCAGAGATTTTTTTTATCAGTTGACAGTTTTAGTAAATGTAGCATTTCAACGGCGATGCGAGCGTTTAACATGCACACTAACTCTTTCACTGAGCTCTGCGTAAAGTCTGTCAAAACACCCATGGCATATTTGTGAGATTTACATTGTTAGTTCGATTTGTTTTCGTCACCAGGGGCGGATCCAGGATTTCGGCTTATATTTTAACTATGTTTCATGTGAGTGAATTAATTATTATAAATCTATAATGTTTAACAAATCGCATAAAATAAGAATTAAAAAAAAAAAAAAAAAAGAACAGTTCCAATTGGGACTCGAACTCGCGTCCATAAATAGTCCATGATTAGCAGTTCTACACGCTATCCATTACACCACGGTACTTTGATACAATGTGTGAGCGTTACTTTCGTATATATATTAAGCTAACTGAATGCGCGCGTATGTAAACCATGATCTATAATTAGAAAGCCCATTTGATCATCGTTATTATGTTGAAAAAAGGAGAAACAACGGCGATGCGAGCGTTTAAAATGCACACTGACTATTTCACTGAGCTCTGCGTAGTGGCATATTTGTGAGATTAACATTGTTCTATACAGCGTGGGGTCGACTTCTAGTGAATGGGCATACGATTTAAATTCATACTCGTGCCTTATACGTACCTGCCTACAAATGAAATATATATGCGCGTACTGTTAATTTGATATTTTCTAGAAAATTGATTATCTATGATGATTCGATAGTATAATTATGACTTCACTGTATTGAAATAACACGTAGAAGTCATTTTAATATCGAACAAATACTAGGACTATTTAGGTGCAGCGAATGTGTATTCTAAGCGGAAGTGTAGTTTAACCGTGACTTCCGGAAACAAACACGATCGCGTTAACTGTATTATTTTTTGAGAAAAAATAATTCGTTAAAAATTAATAAATGTATTTCATCACTTTGCATTTTATTCTTATACACAGCACCCATTTATTTAATTACTAGGTGGACATATTTGTCCAAAATCCACACATGTTTTCACAGCAAAGACAGAGGTGTTAAAAGATAATTGGTTGGCAAAGTGAGACGAAAATTTTGTCCAAAAAATGAAAAAGTTGGCAAAGTGAGACTGAACCGTATCCATACGTATTTTATAAAGTGTCAATATAGTGCATAACATGTCAAACTTATAATCCCTGCTTTAGGCTACACGTGTGATCGATACAACACCGATGTTTTCGTTCCAAACGCCGTAACTTCATCGTGTAAATAAAAAGAGATTGACTATCCATCTGTTACAATAATTGCCAGGAAATTTCTGTGTGTCCCAGCTACATCCGTACCTTCAGAGAAAATCTCGCTCAACAGCTGGATTTCTCATCAACAAACTCAGAAATCGATTATCAAGTGACATTGTGGATAGCATCATTTTCTGAACAAGAAAGCTGTGCATTAACAATGTATTGTAAACAACTAAACATGTTTGAATTGTTTGTTTAAAATTTATATGTAGATCACTGCACATGTTATTAAATATTATTCGCCTTGTTTTTTTTTGTTTACATCAGCCACGTTGCACGTCCCTGTCGGATTTGTCACATTTGAATGCATAAGTGCCCACTCGATTGGCCGATACATGGTTTTGTATTGGTATGTTCTTCCTTTTATATATATACATATATGGAAGTGCGGAACTACTGGATTTGGCAGTGATACTACATTCTGACACAGTAATGACGTTGCTCTCTACACATAATAACATACGTGTAGTGCGTCATATTCAATAGTAACGTGTGTGTGAGTAATTTTAAATATATTCTGTTGATTAATACGGTGTCAAGAGACTTGAAATTCCTGAAGGATTGAAGAACTGATTAGATATATTATCAAATGATTTTTTAAAGGTAGGTTTTTTTAGTACTTTATCATAATCCGAGATAAACATTTTCGCATTTGTAAATTTAAAAAAAAAGTTGAACAATTAATAATTTCTAAATTTCAATGTGTTTAAAATATAAAAATTACAAATTTAAATAGTTTTAAAAAAAGAAGATAATAAAACATCGTAACATGAATATAGGATAATATCGCGTTTGGGAAAGCTCAGGCAAATCAGCCAAAGAACCCTTTCAACGCATTTTTTTTCACATACAAATGCAATAACCTATCATGTACTAGAGAAAAAAATCTTATCTCGCATAACAATTAAATGTAACAATCTGCCTACAAAGAAAGTTTCAAGTCAATGGCATTGTTGTCTCCCACCCATTTCGAGATAATTCGAATGTAATGATTTAATAAGTTTTCCCATGAACACACATGTCGCCTTCAGGGAGATCTGTGTTTAAAGTTGAATGTATATTAACTTAATGTATACACAATTGCAGTTAATTAAATCTAAACATTTAGAAATCGGGAAATTGGATATTTGTCATTTGTTCCATCATACGATTAAGTTAACAAGTAATAGGGTATCCCTATATATCAATGGAATTAAAAAAGCAGTAACACATTGAAATGTATAAATGATTCGGATCAGGTGTTTTTTTAAACGCTCTTATGCTTTTTAATAAGAAGTTTAATCCTATACCAGGAGGTACGTCGGCACTGACGTTTAAACGTAATTTCTTAAAACAATATATTGTTTGCTTAGCGAGTGCTGCGATCGCTAACGTAACTTGTCTAACAATGGATCCCACAGAATTATTGACGTTATTTCTCTTTTGTGAGTTGAGCAACGTTGACGCATTTTCTAAGACCTGGTCTATATGGTGACCAATCGAGAACCTCTAAATGTTGATTATTATGGAAGTTGCGACAAATCCTTGCAACATGTGGTCTCGCATTCGTATTGGAAAGAGAGTTTTCAAGCATAAATAACTGAATCAGTGTGAGGGTGAATCGGTTGCGAATGGCTATAAGATTGTCCTGAACAACAGGTCTTTTCAGGTAATGGGAATCTTCACAAAACCACGATAGACTCCTCCCCGGGCTGTCGATTTCCCGAACACGCGCGTCGGCAAACCGCTCAACACGACGTCTTCACAAACCTTTTCGTTTGTCTTATCGGAAATGTTCGATTTATAAGTGAACAGCACACGTCGCCAATGAGGCAGCCGAAACATATTGTGCACGTGTGCATTCATCTATTACATCAGATATTCACAACATCTACTCGTAAGAGGTGGACTTACGTACGGACTTCGTGGCGTTAAACTTTCCTGCCGCACCCGACTTTGATCGTTATTCGACTGACTCAACGATTATGAATGCCGATAAACGTCTCTCGATGTTTCCCCCCTCCCTCCCCGCGGTTTAAGATCTTTTCCGGGTATGTGAGAGATTTATAACTCTATCGTGACGTAGTACCGGACGTCCGGGCCTAGGAATGATAGTTAATTTTCCTGCGGCGCGGAAGCAACATCGTTATGTCTGTAACGGTATTATAGTATACATGTGGATATTTTAGCTACACTAAGGTTTGTTGTCTTAGAGGTAATTATTTGACTGGGCAGAATTGTTTGTTCAGTTTAGGTGCTAGAAAACCAGGACAGGCATGGTTAAGCGAAGTGGCTGACGTGATGTATCACATAGTTCCCACAACTACAATACTTATCTCCCTTGTCAGCAATTTTGATATGCAAATTTACTGTATGTTGAATAGAGAAATATCAATTTTATTAAATTAAAAAATTGTATGTGAAAAGAAAATGAAAACAAGAAGTCGATATGATAAGATCATACAAAGGCATCAGCGACACGTGGTTGTCAACCACAAATTCCTTGTCGTTTTCCTAAGTGTCCTTTTTTTTTTAAAGCTCATTTATTTGACTATCAAAATGACCGACAAGCGAGAGAATTTTTGTAGGTAGTTGTGGGATCTGTATATTGAAAAGGAAACCAGTTATAAACGGCGTTAAACTCCATTCAATCTCGGAGACGAAATGATACCTTTACTTTTTTCGGGTTTATATATTTATAGGTATTACAGTGTGCATGAAACAAAGACATGATGGTTACCAGATACCGCCTCTTGCTTGTATTGCTTGCTGTTGGACTTTATGTACCACTATTCTTCAAAGTACTTTTTAATAAAGATACATGTATGTAATAACCACTTTATTTAATATTAACTTGCTTTGAAGAATGCATATGAATTCTTATATCAAAGGATCATTTCAAAAACAATAATTGATTGATTGTTTTGTTTTTTTACGCCGCTTTCAACACGTCTTCATTCATATCACGACGTTTCCTGGGTAATTTACCAATTATACTGGTCCATTTATCCTGACACCAGCCAGTCACTCGTAGCGCCAAGGATGGCAGCCATAACTACCATTGTTAAAGTCTTTGGTATGGCGCGGCCGGGGATCGAACCTACGTCATCCAGCAACCGAGACGGACAGTCTACACCGATGCGGGCATAAACAATAATAATCAAAGTACTGAAAGTACTGCCGGTAGAATTGCGATCGTTTAAGGAGAGATACAGAAGTACATATATGAATATTTATTTTAAATAAATCCCAACCATGGCAGACAAGAAACGATGCAGCAGGCCAGAATGAAATGTTTCCAAGATCATCATTTCTTGATGGTCTAGTGAAAGTTAATTGACCCATACTTCGAAAATATCATTCGGTTCGGAATGTTTTAAAATCATTATCTCTGTATCGTAGAAGAATAGGACTAAAAAGAAAATCTCGAAAATGGGAATAAACTTTGATAAACATTTCACACACATATATATAGATATTTAGTTTTTACATTTTGAAAAACAGTTAACAACAGTAAAATATATACATTTTAAATGAGATAATTATACAAGTGACTTCATTCTTTTTTCGAAACCTTTATATAGAAAATAGCAAATCTGCAGCAGACTACTTTGAAAACATTGTGACAAAAACCTGAAAAATGTCCATAAAAGATAACTTAATTGTTAACTAAAGTTTAAAACATGGTGGCCAACTGCTCATCATGAGCAATTTAATATTTGGCCACACTGTTTTCAAAAGTCGTCTGCTGCTTTTGCGTCGAAATGCGTCTGTAGGTGGAAAAGAGTTGATGGACATTGAAGTAAAAAATGAAATTCGTCTTCTATTGTGTTACATAATTTGCATTTAAGGTCTGATATAGGAGTCTTAACAGGTTGTTTCCCTTTTCCAGATTCAATTTCCAGTTGGTGACTTGAAAGTCTAAATTTCGTGAATGCAAATCTATATTTCTTTATTTTTATGTTGTCTAAATACATCTTAAAATCAAAGGATTTGATTAGAATATATGTTTTAGCCTTAGAGGTTTGACTTAGATCGGCATCCCAGTTTTGGATAAAAATATATTTTACCCTTTGTTTGAATATTTTTATGAAAGCGTTAATGTTTTCGACACCTTGATTCATCCATACATAACTAAAACCAAAACTATTCAATATATATTTAACCTTTGATGCCCAGTTTTCTTTTTTTTTCATTTATATCATTTAATATTTGTTTGTATATTGCCTTTATGTATTTGCGTTCGTCTGTTCTCGTGACTTTTAACCAGTATTTAATTATCAAAGGAAGACATTGTCACTTCCAATTCACCGTATATAAAATTATTAGGAGTCTGACTTTTGACGTGTAGTAGTTATTTACAAAATCTAGTATGCAGCTTTTCTGCGTGTTATAGCTTCACTGAAGCCCCATACCTTGACCCCGTAATTAAGTATTGGTAGTATAAGCTTATTAAAAAGTTCAAGTGTATGACTTATGGTGTTATTTTTTTAATACTGTTAGATATTGTTTTAATGCAAAAACTGCTATTAAAACTTGCCCTCCTATATAGTCAAAAGTTTGTTGAAAGGACCCTCCTGAAGAAATTGATATGCTTAAATATGTAAATTGTTTCACTATTTCTAATGGATTACCGTAGTATTTAATAACTACTTTTTTCGATATTTTTCCATTTTTTCCAAATATCATGTTTGTTTTCTTTACCTTTACTGATAATTTCCATTTTTCGCAATAACTAAAACGTATTTCAAGACCATTTTGTAAACTGCACTCGCTTTCTGCAAATAAAACTATATCGTCCGCGTACAGTAGTAAATACAATTTCAACGTGCCCATATCCACGCCGTCAAATTCATTTAGAGACATGTAGTCCTCTAAATCATTTACATACATTGCAAAAATAAATGGGGACATACAGTCCCCATGTGGTGCTCCAATGAAACAACTGAAACTTCCACTTAAGTTACCATATTTTACCCTTGACTTGATGTTTAAAATAAAAATTGAAATCCTGGACGCAAAATGGTGCATTCTGGTGACTTCTGAGGGTGTTTTCAAAATGTTGCGGGAAGGCAATCAATTTTAGCAGTAAAATCCTGCCAAGACGTAATGAGTTGAGAAACTTGCTAAGATTTGGTCTGTGCAATGAATTTTCAAATTGAAAAACGCTTTGTTGATGTATTGTCTACACCATCATTGTAATGTTGTTTATCATAAATAAAATTATTCCCTTTTTTTTAAATAAACTTTTAATCAAAATGTGTGTCTCAGTGTTGTGTTCTTCAGCAGTTTGACAGAAACAAAGCCTAAATCTGAAATTGTGTCAAAGTGTTACTCTGTCCCATAAGTTTTTCCTATGATTTGAATTCTCATAAAAAAAGCACGGAAAGGGACAACTATACTTTCCCGACTTTGATTAAATATATTTTCAAATAAATTCTAAAAAGTATTTTTCTTGTTTTTTGAAAGTTTTGTCATTATTATTTAAGACGGACATTATATACTAGAATAGCCAACTGACTATCATTTGAAAAAGTGTTTCTTATTTAAACCTTTCCCACTTGCATACGTATTTGCAGCCGACGACTTTTGAAAACATTGATGCAGAAGGAGAAATTGCTCATAACAAGCAATTTCTCCTTTTGCAACAATGTTTTAAACTATATTCAATGATTACACTTCCAATAAATGTGATTTTCTGTATCTTTGCTCAGATTCTTTTTAAATTCGTCTGCTGCAGAGTTTTTATAGTGTGGGGTGGGTTGTGATTTGTTAAAGGACAAGCAGGATTGGGAATTGAGTGTTGCACTTATCCTAATAAAACACTCGCCTACCTGTGCATTTTTTAGCTTAACCTTTTAATGTTCTTTCCATCACCAACTCAGTCATCTGCTATCGCCTCGCCCCCTATTAATCCTACAGACTCCCTATATTTCCGTAGTGGGTCAGTAACAAACCCAATAACTTATAATAAGTCACCTTTGTGAATGTTTGTGAAACCTTTTATTGCGATATTAATCAACCTACGAATATTCACGAATGTACGGTGACTTTATTTTCGAGTACAGTGGACGGTTACTTGATGTGGTCACTTGTCCGTGTTCAATTCATTTACAATATAATTATTCACTAAGCATTATCGCATGAGTAATTTTATATACGTATTGTATTCATGCTTCCATATACTTACGACGTCCTGTCGTTGATTTGATTTGTTTCATTGATAAAACTTGACAAAATACAATTAATGGGTTATACATTTGTAACCACGTTATGAACAATTCTGAAATATACGATATTGATCAATGGAAAGGATTCAAAGTATCCAGCAAAATAAATGTTAACCACTTTCTACACAACAAGGCTGCAGCAGACTGTTTTGGGAACATCTTACCAAACGTCGGACATACACCATAAGTGAATGATTAAATATAAATAAAAACATTTTCCAGGCAGAGGTATTGGTCAATATTAGCAATGTAACCTTTTGCCACAATATTTCATGTTAAATGAGCGATATCAGCATTGTATTTGGTCCCGAAATTAATAAAACCGCTTACAAACCTAGATATTTTACATTAGTTTTCGTCACATCTGCTTCGATACTACGTGATGTGAAAAGGCTGCGGTACGTCTGTGTGCTTTACAGACCCATGTGAGTATTCGCTGAACGTAGACACAACACGGTACGTCTGTGTGCTTTACAGACCCATGTGAGTATTCGCTGAACGTAGACACAACACGCACACACATCGCCATATGCGGCTCATATGTAAATTTATATGGGCCACTCCATGAGAAAACCGGTGATAGTGACAGTATTTTCGATTTTGGGATTTTTACATGTTATTATTAGTCCAACCTGTCTAGTTTTGTTTGATATATATGTGGTCTTCGTATGACAACTATTTGTTTGTGTACATTTTAAGTCATTCAGCGTATAACTTCACCTGTAAAGCAGTACTACATCGAATGGTGGTGCAATTTAATGGCCCTGAGAGAAACGTATTAGTTGCGTATGAAAATTCATAAATTTATTTTCATACGCATAAAAAGCCCTTGAAATTGAGAATTGTTTGTATACTTACCGTATTGAGCCTATGAGTAACGTATGAGTAGCGTATCGCCAGCGTATGTAAAGCGTATTACCAGCGTAGTCTGAAAATGGCTAGCGAATGAGTAGCTAATGAACTGCGCATGTCCAGCGTACCGCTATCACGTCACAAAATGCCCATATAAGTCCAAGAAGAACTGTAGAATATCTAAAAATGGGATCCTCTAAATACACTATATCAAAACGCTGGCAATACTCAGGGGATACGCTTGCCATACGCCAACTCATACGCTAGTTGTACGTTATGTATACGTTACTCAATCGTCAGGCATACGCCAAGATGTCTATATATACGTTGCAGGTACGTCAGACATACGTTAGAAGTATGTAACGCGTGCGTCATCAATACGCTAGCTGTACGGTACACATTCATGCCAGAATAGGTCAGCGTACTCGACCTATGAGTAACGTACCTCTAGCGCAACTCTAGCGTTTTCAGCATTGCGTCTGCTTTGCGTATAAACCAAACGTCCGAATACGCACAACTTTCTTAGGCGTGCTTAAAAAAAATATACTGCCTCGCCGTATGCTAGCGTATGCCAGCGTATGCGACCGTGCTTGAAACGTATACAACCTATGTCTAACGTACGCCTAGCGTATGTCAGCGTATACCAGCGTATATGCGTGGTATTTTTCATACACTGGCATACGCTAGTACGATACGCAAGTGTGATAGCGCCATAAAGCACGGGGTTTTGAACAAGATGTTAGGGTCGTGCTGAAAAACAAGTACATGTATGACATGGTGTTGGAGTCTTATTTCCTGTTCTACACGAACAATAATTCTACGCAACCACATGATTATTTGAATGCATCGATTGCTTACAAACTTAGGAACAAATCCGGAAAAAATATTCAATCTAGATCTACTATATTGAAGGAAATGAACTGCATGTATTTAGATTCGGCTTTTCTTATAGTAATCGTTTAGCGAGGTCTTATTTCAAATTTATCCAATTTCCTTAAACCTGTGTGGTTTGAGATTATAGCGACCTCATAAAGATCTGAGATCAGTGTCCGAGTTCCTGTCCTGTTCCGAGTCAAACCCACTCTTTAGTACTCTTGGTTGTTTGGTTAGTACTACAAACGCTCCGGTCTATCTGCAGGGGCGAAACTAGGATAAACATAGTTTGTACGCAATATCTTTAGGGGGTTCGGGGGCATGCTCCTCTGTGATTTTTTCCCCCGTCTATATCGTCTGTGGTGACTTCTGGGAGCATTTCAGTAGCAAAATATGACTGATCTTGATGGTGAAATAAACTTATTTTCTGGAACATTTTGAGATAGTTAAATGTGTTGCATTTGTAATTTTGAGTCAAATCTATCAAGTCAGATCGGTTGTTTTATACTTACGCCTACCCCATGTCAAGATGTTATTGCAGATTTTAACTTTTTAACATTTGAGTACTGGAGACAATGTGTACGCAGCTGCGTATTTTGCGTACAGTCAGCTACGCGCCTGTATCTGTGTTGTACGTGTAACTGAAGTATTGAATGACTTGCATCACAATCGAAGTATGCCTTGTTATATAAGTTATTTAAATTCAGATAAGCAACATTCTGCTTAAATTTGTTATAATCAAACAACACTTTGTTCATCAGTGAGGGAAGACATGACAGTTGGGATAAATAGATAACAACATGTCCAGGTGTGTTTTTGTCAAATAATCATTCAGATCTGCATTATTATGCAGTCATGACAGCTGGGATGAATAGATAGCAAAATGTTCAGGTGTGTTTTTGTCAAATAAATTATTCATATCTGCAATATTTTGCACTCATGACAGCTGGGATAAATAGATAACGACACACGTCGATGCACCATGCAATACCAAACCGACCTACAGAGGTTTTCAATCAATACCGATTTCATTTATATTTCATACGTAAGTTGGCTTTCAACATTTCTTTCAAACTTACTCTCAGGAAGAGTGTAAAACTGCATGGACATGGGCGATCCTGACCAGACTGAACAAATGCATAAGCTTATTAGGATTCATTAGTCACATATGCATGAAGATGATAGTACCATATGTATATACTATAGCATAACTCTACATTAATGTCCTATGGCATGTACAATGTAACATCTTGATTTGGATGCAGAATAAATAACAACCACCAGGCAGATCTTTCATTATGTTGGCATCATGTAAATAGTGTACACCACCGCTGTATGGCGGCATTACATTGTATTGAAAAATAAAAAATACCCTTTACATTTACAGACAGTTAGTTGCCTAGAATGAAGAATGGGTTTAATATTGCTAGAAAAAACTCATAGTAAAAGCTACATCTTATC